>OY757272.1:10921601-11234448 GCA_963584085.1 Pyrausta aurata | reverse complement strand
ATAGCTGGTAAACCAAGTCAAAGTTACCAAGACATAATATTGATGATGATATTAAATCATATTTGTGATCGGTTGGGATCATTCTTGGTGCAGAGAATAGCTGTAGCTATTCAGCGGGGAAATGCTGCGAGCGTCATGGACACTTTTCCTCCAGAGCCAGGGTTGACATTGTTTTAATTAATTCTTAATAATTGTAATTTACATCTTGTTATTAATTAATTACATTAATATTATGCTTCTAACTGTGAATAAATTAATTTGTGATTTTACTTACCAAGCGTAGAGTGCAGCCCATTGAGCGTCTGCAGTAACGAGTCTGTGAACTGTTGCACCCCGCTCGATATGCGCGTGCGCAACTCATACGAATCGTTGCGGAAGCTGCGGGTTAACTCCAGGTTCGTAGATTCTATCGTTCTGCGGGTGGAGAGGTTAAATTAGTAATTATGTCAAGGACTAGGAGGCAGTTATTGATTTAAGGAAGTATATCTTGATTGAGGATGCAAAGTTAATTTAGATACCTATTTGAATGAGTTAGAGAAAGGGCACATTCTAAGTGTTTTTTATGGCACAGTTATATTCATTTACCGAAATTTCGTGTAATATTTAAGTGACACAATGTTTTTCAATGAGTAGTTACACTGAAAAACTTCATCAAAAGTTGGAAAATGGATTTCCAAAAATGTTTCATCATAGTCATGTACCTTATGTAGTATATCGTCTTATGCTGCGCATTTTAGTAAACTACCTACAAGGCATGCGGAGTACATTTTGAAATTACATATTTATATATTTAAGCTTTATTGCATGCCTTATAAAGAAGGCATGCAATAAAGCATGCATTAGGACATATTCTCTACCAATCAACCGTAATAATCGCGCATGTTTCGTTGCTCAAACTGATGCAGATACCTATGTCTGACGGTGTAATGTAACTACAGCATCTCCTGGGCAAATGCATGCATCAAACTGGTTCGATGTGTCGCGGCGTCCAGCCTCCATGGTGAAGAGACGGACTGTATGTAGATTCACTTAGCAAATTGTCATTTGCTATCATCATTCATTTGCTGTCATCGAGAACGATAAGATAGTTTGACGATTTTATTTTACTTCAACATTGAGCAGCGCATTTATCACCGTCAAGCTATTCTGAAATTCAAGCCCGACGGTAAACACAGTGATGATATAAATTGCACTTGTAAAAAGCAACCGTGACTCTCGTGACAGACGAGGAATTGAACCCCATGTCTTACGCTATCCGGGCGTATGCCTATACCACTCGGCCACCGTCACATTAACAACAGTGGTGATGTAGCCGTTAGTGAATTGCCCCCTGGCGACTTGGACCGACAGACTGGCGAGACTGCTCAGTCAGTGGTGGTTCCAGGTGCTTCTGCTCCTCGTAGCGGAGCCGGGTTGTCTGCAGCACCTGCGGGAGTAGCTGGATGCTGGGTGGTCACCTGCGCTTGTCGACGGTGTCGTGCAGCGCGCGCGCGTGGCTGGCGGCCGCGTCGGCAGCCGCGACCAGCTCGCGCGCTTGCTGGCTCAGCTGCTGCTCCGTCTGCTGCTGCGCGCTGACCAGGTGCTTCTGCTCCTCGTAGCGGAGCCGGGTTGTCAGCAGCACCTGCGGGAGTAGCTGGATGCTGGGTGGTCACCTGCGCTTGTCGACAGAGTCGTGCAGCGCGCGCGCGTGGCTGGCGGCCGCGTCGGCAGCCGCGACCAGCTCGCGCGCTTGCTGGCTCAGCTGCTGCTCCGTCTGCTGCTGCGCGGTGACCAGGTGCTTCTGCTCCTCGTAGTGGAGGCGAGTTGTTTTTAGCACCTGTAGAAAAAAATAGTTTTGTGACATGAAATTACGAGACCAAACAACCATGACAAGTGTCTTTTTTCTATTTAACCAATCGTGGAAGTATTTTATATTATTTTAATGTATTAATACAGATCGGTATATGATGCTAAATTATCATCAGTTGTCTGAAAAACACACATTCATTGAGATTGGGAATCATTAATCAGTCAGGTATTAAACGACAGCCGGGCGCCGCATAACAATGGAATTTCTATTATGTCTCGTTTACACATACTTGACGAGTTAAACTTTTATTTAAACAAATTTTGCAAGTCATACAGAAATAAGGTTTCTACCTACTCTGTTGACATCGTGAATAACTTGGAAAAGGGAAGAATTGCTAGACTATTGTAAACTATTACTGGTCTTAAAACTTTTATAGTAAACTACATAAAAACACTAACCGACCACTTAATGACGAATTTTAAAATATATCCCAATGAATTGTAGCTTATTTATGAGCTATGATGATGATGATGATGTCCTCCCAGACGTTTCCGTCGACGGCGACACCCTTAGCTAGTGTTAGCCTGGGCTCTTGCATGGGCGCGAGCGTGACTTGCATAGCCAAATTTGGTTTTGGAAGTCCGGTTGCAATTGGCACAGTAAATTTAAGACTTATGAGTTATATTATTGTATAGTCATCATAATCCATCCAGTGTATAATGCGTGAAGGAGTAATAAACATACATCCATCGTTACAAACTTACGCATTTATAATACCAGTAGCTAGTAGGATTTATACTTACATTACTAGTATCAGCGAGCTTAGCCTGCGTATGGTTCAACTGATTCCTCGTAGCGGCCAGCTGATTATCAGCCTGTTCCAACTTCTGGTTTATATCCCCGAACACATTCTCCATGCGGTCTCTCTCTTCTTCCATCGCGCGTTTCTTGAGGAGCAGCTCCTGTATCTCTTTGCGTTGCTCCTCTTGTTTTAGCGTCATCTCGGCGAAGGTATCGCTGGCTAGGTACACGCCTAGGGAGAAAAGAGGTTTATTAGTGCCAGCTAATATAAATGAGGATGGAGTTTGTTTAGGTACTTGTTTGTATTGTAACTGATGGCGATATACACTGAGTGGAGTGCCTAAAACATTTTCTTTAAAGCAATGTTTGTAAAATAAAGAATACATAAATAAATGAGTGTAAAACGTAACGTGTAAAGTAAAACTGAAAGCAAGCCAGAGAAAAGAATGGCGATTACCCCATCGACAAGAGCGCGGCGTTTAAAGCAGCAAAATAACATCGACATTACGGAAGAGATACTAAATAGCACCTGAGGCCAGATAGGCCTCAGATTTCATAAGTCTCCAAGGCCTTTCAGATTCGGCTAGGCACAAGCCTATTTAATTTCGATGCTGTGGTATTTCTTTCTAGCTATGATTTGGTTCTACTATTCATATAGCGCAGCACTTAGTTAGTACTAGACTAAGGTTAGACTAACGGCCTGTTTCACAATAAATCAAATCAAATAATCTTGATTAGACATAAGACTAAGTTGAACACTCATAAAGAAACGAACATTTACATACTTTTATGAAAGAAACTATGTAAATGTTCATCTTTAAGTAGCCAGTAACATTATCTGTCCGTAATTCATACGAAATGAAGTTGATCTTTGAATTATTCGTCGGATATTCTTATTAGTCGATGGTGAAAAAGACCCTGATAGTTCAGGTACGTTTTTTAATTTCTAGTGACCTCAAAAGAAGCTCTAAGTGACCCAAAAATGTTGCCAATTTAATATTACCGTTCTTGTCCCTCGCGGCTTGTAAGTCGCGTTTGAGGCGGTCTATCTCCTCAGCGTACTCCTTGAGGATGGCCTTCTTAGTCATCTTCTGGTTAACCTCCGGCTTGTTCTGTATGTTCTTGGCGCGATGCGCGTACTCCAACGTGCTCATAGTCTCCTCCAAGTCTTTGTGCCCGGGGGATATGGTCGCGATTATAGAGGTTTTCGTACGACCGCCTAGTGATTCTTGTAGGATGCGCGTCAGTTTCGATTCGCTGCGGATAGAATTGGATGTGGTTAGGAAGTGTTTATGTCTGACGGTCTGTTTCACAGTGTCTGAATAAGTTATCATTAGCGTTATTTGACCAGTACTTCATACGAAATGACGTTCCCATTTGACGTATTACGATTCTTTGTACAGTCAAAACTCATAATGAAATCAGTGAAACATTGCCTGAAGATTGCCCGATTTTTGCAGTCAAAAGTGGTTTTGATTGATTATTTATGCACAGGCAATCGGTACAAATTGTTTAAATGGCGGACTTAATGCTAAAAGCATTCTCTACCAGTCAACCATAGGTCTTAACAGAGAAATTACAGGCGGCGCAAAGAAAGTGATAGAGTGACAAAAGAAAGAGCGTTATGATTTTTTCACAGTAACATACCGACTTTTCCCTTGTGTTAGGGTATAAATGGGTAAAATCGTGTATTTACCGGTAAGGTATATGCGGGTGCCGCTCGACGAGCGCCGTGATGACCCGGCCGAGAGTGAGCAGGGACTGGTTGATGTTCACGCACTCGCGCGCGCGCTCGCGCTTCGCCGGATTGTCGGAGCCCGCCTGCAAGATATACAGGGTTACTTTGAAACTAGAATGGAAATATCCTTTGAATTTTTGAGGTACACGAAAACATACCTATTTTACATTGTATTCTTAGACTAACTTGCGCTTGTAAGGATTAGTTCTATTTTAAATCACCATATTGTCTCCGTCAACATCAAAGCTTATGTGATTATATCTGGCCTTAGCTATTGACAGCAGCCAAGTGTTATTTACACGACCTATTTAGAATATGTTTTTAGGGCTCCGTACCTAAAGGTAAAAATCGGAACCATTATAGGATCACTTGATTGTCTGTCTGTTTTTTAATTATAAATGATCAGGCATTTGAACATGATCACACCTGGTGGTAAGTATTCATGTGGTCGAGGATGGGTCATGTCTGACCGCCTATTTATTTACTCTCCTCTTGAAAATGTCCAAATCATAGTGTTTTGGGAACACTTAGGCCGCTAGCGCATTTCATTTATTAGCCGTCCGCATCAAAAATGTTAATTGTCAACGACATAAGGATGCCGAACTGCCGTTAGCATCGATACAGTCGCGATGCTAACGCGCGTTAGTATCGATCGATACTAACTCGCGACTGCTTCGATGCCAAATTAAATGTGTTCATTGCGTGAGACGCGATGTTGTCGCGCGTTAGTATTGATGCTAAAAGTCGCAGTGTGTAAGGGGTCTAAAGTCGATGGTTGTACCTTGCTGATGTTCTCGGAGCCGGCCAGGTCGACGAGGTTGAGCTTGCCTATCTTGACGAGCTCCTCGCCCTCGGGGCTGTTCTCCTTCATGTGCACAACGATCGTGAACACTGTGTGCGAGCGGCTGTAGGACAATACACCCTGTATTAATTTGTGTGCATCTTATTGTGTTGTGTTTTCATAATATTTTATGCAAAATTTGGCTACTACGATGGTTTAACCCGCGTGGAAAGAAAGAAGATTGTTTTTTTTTTATTAAAAACGCTCAGGGATTGAAAGGCGCCGGCGTTCGCGTATACAAAAGAAAGTTGATAAACACATTTGTGAGGGTTTTAATTAAACTATAAAAACCGTTATAATTTTGTTACGATAATGTTATAAAGAATAAGGTTTATTGACTATTTCAACACTAAGGAAATAGTGTCTGCAGATGTTTAAATTATAATAGAAATGGTTGGTGACACTAGTAACTACATTATGGAGCAATAAAGTATTGAGGACATACTTCTAATTACGACATTGTTTTGGCAACATACTAATTTACTGATAAAAGCTACCTCATTCTTATAAAACTGTTTTTACACTTATGATGAAGCTACAAGTTTGTTTTATGCTTCCTCATCACAATTTGCAGAAACCAAACAGTACAACTAATCAAAAAGAAACAATTGCTTTATTTATAATAATAAATCCTTAGAGGAAACATAAAAGAAACATCTACACAATTACTTTTTGACTCACATGGCTTGTTTGGTATTGTGGTTGCTGCAAATTATGATAAAAATCTTTTATTTTTTGAATCAATCAATAATTTAAGTAGTGATGGAAATAAAAGAGGATGTTATACCTAGATTGCGCGTTCATAAGCGTAGAAGCGACTCTCTTCCTCTCTTGTCCTTGTGCCATTATCTTGTATACTTCATTTTTGTTGTATACCTGAAATAAATAATTATTGAGTTTTCCTGTCTACTTATTGAATGACTTACTGAACTGGTTAAGACTGGAGTTTGCAATCTAAACTTCATCAATTTATAGCTAAAAGATTTACTGATTGATGACATTAATAATAAAATAAGGAATTAGTCAGGTATTCAGTATCAATTTCTTAAGTTTAAACAGTTGTTTTACTTACAAGCAATCTGAATAACTTATGATTTCAGGAAGCCTTATAATTAACTTAGGATTTTTATATGTCTTTTTTATATCTCTTTTATATATCATAATAAATGATTTGAAATCATGTGTGCCACGCCACATACATATTTTTTTAAATAAAAATATAAAATAGTTTAATAATATAAATTGCACTTGTAAAAAGACAACTGTGAACCTGTGACAGACGAGGAATTGAACCCCGTGTCTTACGCAATCCGGGCGTATGCCTATACCACTCGGCCACCATCACATTAACAGTCCTGTTGAATTTTGCAAGCGCTTCTTAACGCGTAGGCTGCGTGACATCATCAATGCTGTGAGATTGCTCTCACAATATATATTATTAAGTTTGTATGGTGACAAAACACTATAAAAACAAAAATAAACTATAAAATAGTTTGTTTACACTTACAGGACCAAGTTATTTAATCAACTTTATAATAATGAAATCTTACCGTAATCTCTTCCAACCCATTAACAATATTAGACCCCTTCCTAGTCACATCCTCATAGATCCTCAGCTTGGAGTTGTCTTCCGATGAGGAGAGCAAGTCAAACAGCTCCTCGTTGTAGAGCTCAAGGTAGGACACCCGGACTGTGTACTCCGTGTTGGAGATACGGAGCTCGTCGAACAGTTGGCTGAGCGCTCGGGGAATGATACCGGCTAGCGGGTCCTGTTGAAGAAAATCATGATGGTTAACTTTAAAAATAATAAATTTTCAAAATCTGTAAAGTTGCAGTCAAGTCCCCAGTGTGTGTGCCCAAGTGAAATGGGGATTCATTTAATTGTTCTAGCTAGGAAGCGTTCATGGTTTTGATTACTTAGATCATGACATATGAACTACTATTATATATTATTTATTTTATTTATTTATTTATTTTACATTTTTTGCAAGACTCACAGCTAGAAATAGATTGAATTAAAATATCTCTTCTTTAAAAATATAAGTTTTACTGGCATAGCTTAGTGTTTCTTCATTAAAATGTACCTTTGTACATCACAAGACACAACTTATCACATATAAGTGTTTTTCTCACTCTTTTCTTGTGAAGTTGGGATGTATGGGAACTTTGGTAAAATAAAACAAAATAGTGTCAGTCAACTTACATTCTGCCAAGTGGTCTCATCTCCAGAGTTCTCACCCACCATAGTGTGGGTTTTACCCGTGCCGGTCTGTCCATACGCAAAGACGGTGCAGTTGTACCCCGCCAGTACTTCCTCAATGAGTGGACTGACCACATCTTGGTATACTTCAACCTGTAAATAAAAAGAGCTGTGAGATAGAAAACTTGGTACTACTACTAGACTAGAAACAATGTAGGCAGGTACTACGGATTATCTTCATCCCTGAGACATTTGTTTACGCAGCCTGGTTCAGTTGACAGGTAGCTGAAGTAATAAAGATTCTCATAACTATCAGCATGCACACATTATTTATTAATACCATTAATTAGTACTCAAATCTTATATTTTGATTTTTTGGACTTACTAAGTACTAGCTACATAGTAAGAGATGTATCAAAGCATTTACTTGAGATTAACTTAGTCAGTCATTTCGCAATTTGTAGTAAAAGCAAGTGAACTGCTTAGTATGTAATTGTAAAGAATACATAAAATACTTTAGACTTACCTGTTTAGCATTAGGGCCAAAAGCCCGGTCAAATGTGAACTTCTTAGTGTGAGAGGTTTGTTGTGATTGTCGCACAACCACCTCCCGGTTGTTCACCACTTCGATCACTCCCAGTGACTTGATGTCCCGCTCTCGCTGGTTCAGCGGTCTGTAATACATTTTGCGTAGTTGTAGTAATTCTCCCAGACAGCAGTTATTGAAAATGGAAATCCAGAGAGAGAGAGAGAGAGTTCTATGACTTAGCCAAAAAGAAACAGATAAAATAAATAGGCCACACTACATTGTGATTCTCTTGTTTTTGTAACCTTAATGATAAAGTTGTAATCAATGAGATAATAATATGAGTTTGATATAACCAGTATTACATATAGTGACACCATCTACAATCCATCATTTAAACTTAATTTCTTACATGTTTTACAAATTTATTGGGTAGATCTGCAACTCAAATTGATATCATTACATTCTAAAAGTGGTTGTTGAGTCAATCTAACTAACCTACATCAATACTAAGTATCTGAGTATGTAATAAACAAGCAACCAAAAAATCACGGTTAAAGGAGTTGTGTACCTCCTCTACAGGAATTCACCACACAATTATGATGAATAATATCATGTATTACTTATTTACCAAAGCATAGTACTGATACCAAAAAAGTAAACTGAATGCTAAAGTCTCAAGTATCATGTTTGGATACAATGTTTACATTCATGAAACTGATGAAATAAGACGTGGTGTTTATTCATACCATGTCTTAATTCTTGTAAAGATAAATTAGACATTATATGAACTTGTTTTCCATAAAATATAGGAGCTTGTGCAGTGCAGGGGGCACATTACCCATTCCAGAATAATTATTTTATGTATGACTTAATTTTTGGATAAAATTATGTGAATTATTGAACAGTGATGGCTTCTGCAGTTGTAAGAAAGATTACTAACAGTCAAGAAGCAAGAATTATAAAATTAATTACCTCAATCGAACGAACACTTGAATGTTCTGATTTTTGTCCTTCCTGCTCGGTTTTTCGGACGTCATATTGTCGCAATACACATAAAATATATCACCAATAACACACTTAACTCAAGGTTTATATTTAATGCACCAAACACACAAATATTTCCAAATTATTCTATTTTCTCAATCATCAACAAAAAATCGTTGAATCGTTGAGCTTCAAACAAAATTCAAATTTCGTTTTTTTCAGGGTTGCAAGTGCACTAAAATAACATTTTTCAGAGACTATACAACACATATCAAATGATTGTCATGTGATATTTTCTTTTAGCGACATCTATCGTAATGCTTTATCTATGTGACTGACCATTGTAATTTAAAAAATAATTATTAGTTAGCGCTAGGCTATGTTTATTTACACAGGTATCTAATCTACGGACATAACGACTTGTTTTTATTTTTTTTACTATAGGCTTTTTTCGTTTTTTTTAATTGAGTGATGTTAAGTTGAACTTAATTCGAATTTATATATCAAATTAAATACACATACCATAGTCCCATAGTATTACTTACATTATGAAAAGTGCTACGGTTGTGGTTAAACGCAATTGCAATAGATGGCGCTATGCGATCTATTTACGGACATGTTACGGACTACTTGTAGTTTGGACCATTGGTATGTAGTACTATTATACATATATTCTGTGCCATAGGACGAATAGCTACAATCTGTTGAAAATTTTAAATACATCGGAATTATCATCGGAATTAAATTATCTCATCAAAGTAAAATGGTGTAAAGACCGTTTTTAATCGACTTCAAAAAAGGAAGGAGGTTCTCAATTCTCAGTCATTTGTGGACCGATTTCGTTACCTGGCTAGAGGACCCCGAAATTGACCCCATCGGTTACCATAGTTTGGATCTGGGGCCCTATTTTTGAATCACTCGCGTCAATATTACGAGTGTTTTTCGTTGGAAAACGAGTTATTTTCATGTCATGACTCGCGTAACTGGGTCGAAACGTCGGGAAGGTAAATACCATATTTATTTACCTATTACACAAGTATAAGTTTAATAAAAATATACACAGAAAAAACGGTTTTCTCCAAAGAAGTAAAATATTCTTGCATTAAAGAAAATTGTATTAAACCAAGATTATGTTACCTCATATATATTGAAACTAATATTTTCTTACATTCAAAAAATAATAATCTTGAACTGATATTTGAAATTATCTTGAGTTAAAACAAGTCTCGGTTGATTTAAAACAATACATCTTAACCCAAGATTTTTTTGTATTTTTAATGTAAGTTGATAAGTTATCTTGATGTAAGCTTACGATGTTTTTTTATTTCAAGAAAATATTGATTTAAATTCAGATAAGAAATCACTTCACTAGAAATAATATACTCTTAATCTAATTACACAAACTTTTCTTTCAACAATAATAAATCTTGCTTGAACAAAAATTTTACTTATTTCAAAGTTGTTAATTTAAATATTAGAAATTATGTCCTTAAACCAATATCGAATATTTTAAGTTTTAATTTATGCTACCTTCAATATAGAATAACCTTTCTTGTTCCGGGAAAAATATTTCTATATTTAATATCATTAGTTCTCTGCCATAAGTCTGAAAATGCTTGTGTTAAGCGTGTTTAAAGTCTAACACTAATTCAATACGGCTTAGGAACTCCCAATAATGGCCGAAACCCGAAACCGAAATCCTAATGGAAGTTCTGGAGTCGTTTTCTGAAAAGAAAGTCAAAGATAACATACAAGGAACCGACATAAAAAATATCAAATGTGTTAGCTTACATAAAATAAAAAGACATGTTATTTTGTATAAAAATGTATTTACTTGTACACAAAATACAATTGAGTCTTTAACCATATAATAAAGTAATAAGTGAACCTCATAAATTCTTTATATTTAGACGTTTACATAGAACAAGTGTACATTACAAAAAAATAACACTGCCGACTTTTAGCTGCAGCGGTGCATGCCAACGCGACCGCCACCGCAACCGTAGATGCCAATGGATTGCACTTACATGAGCTGTGATAATTTAAAATAGTTTTATCCGAGTCCCAAGAGGACAGAGTTCCTTGATGTGCTCTGGAATGAGTTTGTAGAATAACTTGCATTACCACTTGCTGAAATGTAAAACAAAAACAGCTGAAGTATCGTGACATTTCACTAAAAAGTACACAAAATAACGTGACATAGACAATTGGACATAATTTTAATTTTTGTAAGGGTGGGGCACTTCAACAACACTAAATAATCTGAACTAATCAAAGGCTTTAGTAGCCTTTTAGCCGCAGTAAAATCAAAGGTTACTTACACACAAAAGCTTCTATTACTTCTGGAGGAATATAATTTGATTTAGTTTCGTTCATTGTGGACACACGTCGCGACGTCGCACTTCTTAACACAAGCACTGCACCACAAGTTATATTGCACTCCCCTTCAAAACAGAGAACAAAAATGCTACAGATTAGAAAAGTGGTTATTGATTTAATTTAATATTTTCTTTTTAAATAGTTTATTTAATTGAAACAAGGTACTATAATATTTTGTAGCAAACCAGGATATTAACTCAAAACAAGACTAGATGACAGTAGTTCAAGAGTTTTTGTTTTTAATTTGCATAAGATATGATTCAAGATAATTTTTTCTTCATTGAATGAATTGTATTATTGTGATATATAAACTTTCAGTTTGAAATAAGTATTTCATTGTATTAAAGCAATAACTTTAGAATTTCTTAGATTAATGTAACTTTATCTTCATTCAAAATATTTTTTCTTGATTTTAAAATTGCATCAAGAAAATATATTTTTTGTTTTAAGACATTCAATATCTAAAAATAAATAAAAATTACTTGCATCAAGAGAATTTTTCTTGATGCAAGTAATTATGTCAAGAAAACAATTTTTCTTGCTTTGAGAAATCCTTTTTATCTGTGTACAAATATTATAATATACCAATTGTTTTAGATATAAAACATTGTACTTGTTGCAATAAATGAATCTATCTATCTATCTAAAACCCCGTGTGTTGTGAAGTTTAACTTTTTAAATGTTGGTTCTCTATCTTTTATAGAATAGACGCTAGATTAGCAAATGCATAAAACTTAGCCAATTCAAATTCGAAAGGGCTTTCAGCATTCATAATTTTGCAGGCAAGAAACCCCTTATCTTTTTTGATCGCACAAGTGTACTCGATAAATGTGCTCCGCCATTATACAGATAGGCGTTTTTTGCAGCCACACTCATTACACCATTTCCTCCCGCGCTTTCTTGAAGAAAATTAAAGAGTCGCCGCATTAATTCTATCCGTATGTCGCAATGTTTTTGCGTACTTACGACGTTATGGCAGTCGCCAAGTGGTTTTTGCTGTGTGTCAGCTCACCGCGATCTTCCCAGACTCCCGCCCGCAAAAAGTCGCCGTGGCTTCATCTGGAATGTTAGCAAAAACCCTATCCCCGCAATAACCGGCGACGGCGATGAAATACTATGAGTTCCTCCGTTTTTACCCGGGCTTTAGCTTTTTCCGCGCGCAATTTGCATTCGAGCCGTCCGCCATTTTGTAGTTTTTCCCGCGCGCGCGTTCCCGAAATTGCGGTCGCGCAAAAAGCTACTGATGAAATTCTTGTTTCGAATGGGCATTTATGTATAATGATATTTTTTTGATATACAGCTGCTTTGACGCGGTTAATGTGTGGAAATGATTTGCTTTTGTATTAGTAATACATTCCTATGTGGCTTTCGGTCGAACCTATTATTTCTTGCTGGTGGTAATTCTTACTGGCATTATGAAGCAGATGACATCGGTTGGAATTTTCTAACGATCATTTTTTATTATTGTTTTCTGTTTTTTATCAACTGACCGCTCCTTTGTAAGGATTTTCATGTCTTTGGAAGTACCTACCTAATAATTTTCCAATAAGACATTTCATAAAAGATTCTTACTGGAACTGGAAATACAAAACGGCTCTATAATAATTGGATAAGTTTAAAAAAGTTCTTATAACTTAAATCATTCAACAACCATATTAGGGCTTCCACTGCTGAAGAACAAAGGTTACTATTTAGCTTAACTGAGGCAAATTGAGCCGTAGTCTCGCTGTCCCGTGATCCCAGTCCCAATAACTGAAAAGGCATTCTCACAATCCAACAAAGACATTATTCAGCAACGGAAGTACTTATAGAGCTTACGCCTTACACAAAGAGTCAAGTAATTAGTTAAAAGTAAATTACAAAGATCCATGGTGCGACTTCTAGGAACCCTGCAACTCTGTTTCTTTCAGTTTTCATTAAAGGGGCCCGTTTCAGAACAAAGCTCGCCGTGTTGTGCCGTGGTCAACGCGTACTTTATACGGTGATTGGTGGTGATTGTGTGAAATAGCTATTTCCGAATCATGTGTCGCTAAGATAAGAACATTCTTGGGATCATATTGCGTGTGATTCTTGTTACCGTGAATATAGTATTATGTATGAGATGGAGTTCCAGCGATCACTGAAGCTGTTAAGTGACCTTATGGTAGAATTAGGAAGTCAAATTATCGTTTCCTCAATAAGTAATAAACTTGGGTAATAAACAGTATGTTTGTATTATTATTATTTATTTTATTTATTATACAAACAGCGTTTTACAGATGAGTTTACAGTAGTCCCACAAAACTATTTACATAGTTTGTCTGTGGGATCACGAGTCTCAACATATGTCTATCATCGTATATGTATGTCATCGTATTGTTAATGATATTATCGCTGTAATCTTTCCTTTACTTGCCGCTATAACTTTATTTGCACTGCCTGTATTTTCTCTGATTTGAACCTATGGTTGACCGGTAGAGAATGCTTATTGCATTAAGTTTTTTGTGTAATGTTTTGAATAAATAAAGAAGGATAGGAGGCAGGCTGCAACCAGAAACTGTTTTCAGCACAGACCTTTACTTCTCTTGGTAGGTACCTAGGTAGGATGAAAACTGTGGGTACCCACAGTTTTCATCATCCTTATCCCACTTATGCTATTGAAAAAAATTGTAATACAAAGACTTTTGAACTTATACAGTTCTACTATCGTACAACTAGTCTAGAGTCAAGAGCAAACCTATTTCGAGTAAATAAAGTACATTAGTTGCAGACTTACTAATTTTCAATACACACGTACTTAAATTACATATAATTGGTAAGTAGGTACAGGTAGGTAATTAATTAAATGCAGGGTGCATATTGCGATGTTGCTTTGACAGTTTAGCGGCTCTTCTTTTGAACGGATTAACATATTCATATTGCGATTGCGTATAATCCACTCAACATATAAGCGTGGGATAACACACACTCCACGAGTAAGTTAATAGAAATACTTTTTTTTTTCTCAGAAGCAATGCCAATTTGGCGACTCAACTAGTTGAGTGGGAATTGAACTGCCTGGAAATTGAACGGATTAAACTTAAAACCAAGATCGTAATACGCCCCCAGGTACTATTAAGCACTCGCAGACGTTAGCTAAACTAACATGGAAATGATAAACCTATACATATTGACTAAATTACTAAACACCGCACATTCCAACCATCACCACAGAAGATCCTTCCTTCACCTTCCGAAAAAGGGCCTTCGCACAAAGCCTTGAAACTCGTAAAGGCCGTGACGTCCTCGAGTCGAAGGGTACAACCTTCCCTTCCAAGGGCGCAGGCCCTGCCGAGGACGGGACCTTGGCCCTTAGTGACCTCGCGACCTCGTAGGTTCCAAGGCTAACGGAACACAGCGGTCTGGATCGGTATTGATCCTGTAGTCTGAAGGAAAATTTGTGACATTTCGCGTAGACAATGCTGAGCTAAAATTTGTGTTTTCGTGTATTTATTGATTGAGAATATTTTTTAAAGAAGGTTAAAAAAATAAAAATGTTTTTTTAAGATTTATTAAAGATTTTCGATGGAGCAGAAAATCACATTGAGACCTTACGTGCCTTCCAAAGCAAGGAGATGCTCGTGATAAAATAATAATAATAAGTAAATATGCGCCAGACAACAAACCAATTCTGGTTTCGTGGTAAGGAATTTTCTTCCTTGTGTTGCGACGTAAGAGCCAGACAACAATTATGACGGGGGCGTCTCCCGTAAATACTTAAATAAATCCATGACATAGGTACTCATGTTCGTGCTTATCACACAAACATTTGCCCCTTGCGGGATATTCGTCACTTATTCGGAATGGTCACCCAAATGGTCCGAACAGGACCGCGAAACAGCTGTCACCACTGCGCTACGAAGCACCTCACTCGTGTTGTCAGTACTAAGAATAACAAGGAAGCTTTACACATCATCCCACTACTGGGCAAAGGTCGCCCCCAACACAGAAATAAAGCCAAAATTAAATGAATATCCCCTCATCCTGCTTCAGGCTGCGGCAAATGTCAATTTTTTGCCTATTTTTGTTTGTACCTTCTAACTTATGTTATAATTTGCACTGCAAGAAACTCTCGTCTCTTCAAAATTAGCGCCAACTCGTCACCATTAGTTATTTTATGAAAAAAATATAGAAAACAGTAAAACCGCTTTAGGTTTCTCCGATGTCACCGGGCTCCTAAAAAAGCGAATAATTAAGGCGAAGTTAGTAAGCCCGAGCTGGGTCTAGGCGCGGGCAGCGTGGGAATATACTGGACGGAGAGAGGCTACTGAAGTTGGGGCTGCGAGACGAGCGGAGAACATACGCACTGTGATTTATAAAGTGTTAAAAATAACTGTATTGTATAGTAGTTACCTTTAATATTTTCGTACTAATAGTAGTACCACAAAAAAGCGCCGCAGGGGTATGATATAAACTGTAATTATTACGAAACTTGGAAAGGTCTTAACAATTTGTAAATTTTTCTGAGGTAAGTGCTGAAAAGTTGTACATGCTTTAACTAATAGTATACCTAAGGTAATAAGCATTGGTACTAAGATACATTTTGATATGGATAAAAAAAAAATTAAGTATTTTTTTTTTCACTTACGAGTATTTGTGAAACTTTGTTATTCGTCAGCTATGTTTTTTCTACATGAATTAATATGTGATAAAGTACTGACTCTTCTTTTAATCACGGATCTAGCTTTGCTCCCCGCCAATTTCCCAGCCTCGGTTTTTCTGTAAATAATATCCAAGCGACGGTTAAGGCAGTGTAGGTTTTTCCTTGGCCCGGTGAAAGGTTGTACACTGTGCTAGCTGGAAATATGTCTTTAGATGATGGACTAACGGGCCGCTGTGGGAACCGCGCGCTTTTTGCGAAAAGCGCGGGAAACCTGACGTTTGGAAAACTTACGCCGCGTTCCTGAAACGAGTATTTTTACTACGCGTTGCGTGAGAAACATACGAGTAAGTTACGGGATTTCCCTTTCTAAATTGAAAATAGAAAAGTTGCAGTTACTTACAAATGTTATCACTAATTAGTTGTATTCTCAGGGGAAGTAAACAATATCTTCAAAAACGAATTTACATCGGGGCTTGGAATAAAAATCTACGGAGATCTTGAAAACCGGTTTGTATAGAATTCTTAGTATGCAGAACCGTTCATCTGCTTCCCCTGGCAAAGCGTCCGTTTGTAGTAAGGGGTTAAAAACGATGTTTTCAAAAAACTGGGATTCAAAAACAGTCGTCAAATTCCAACGAAACTTACTTGCTATGTTAAACTTTTATTATTAATTGTATGCCATTTATAATATACTTAGTATCTTTTGTTTTTACCATCCCATTATTATACTTAGCTCTAGATCCGGAACACATTACCAGGAATTTCATATATTGCTAATAACTTACATACCACTAAGTATATTTTTTTTAATCAATGTACTACCCCCTACCTACATTTTATCAGTAACTTCAACGACTAGCAGTGGATTGGTTCTCGTGTCGCAATAAGAATTAATTTTGCCTTTTTCAGGGTTCGAATCTGCGACCGCGGTTCTTTACAGCAGCATAATTATGTATTCATCGATATTAACCCAGCAGTCTTCACTCAACAGTGGTGCAATAAAGGTTCAGTCACTTACTTTATCACGGAATCCTAAAAAAGAAGCAATCATACCGCTCTCACAAAAGCAAACGGCTCCTACCAGCCAACTCAATTTAACAACCTGTAATTCCGAAATTATATTTAGCCCATATTCGGACCTTGTTTTATCTGTGGCATAGTTTTTTGCAAATGGCGGAGCCCGCCAACTTTTGGGTTTTTTATAGTTTCCACGAAACGACTTTCGGCTCTTAGCGGAATCGAGCTTTTGTAACTGATTATCATTTTTAATTTGCTCCTCGCACGCTACGGACCGATCGCGAAGATTTAGTTTTTGCGACCTGATATTATGTAGGTCACAAAATGAGGGTAAATAATAAACTGTTCCTCTTTCTATCCATGTGGGCTTTTAGTGCTTCTGTATAAGCCGGATCAGGTGCGGCAGGTTCCGTACTTCTATCTTTAAGAATAATTTTCAGAGATAGAGCTTTTCCTTTTATGAAAAATTTATTTAGCAATTTCAAGAATTTGTTGTGAATAACAATGGTCCTCGCATTGTTTGTTCCTAATAGATTCCTGCATGCTTTAAAAGCTCTGTACGCGTAATATAATTAAATCAAGAATTTGAGTGAGAAGAAATTAACAAGACGATATTGTGATTTAATTTATACAAAATAAAATAATAACTAGTAATGTAAGGCACATAATTTTAATTTCTTCCAACTTTTTGATAACGCAACTAGTGTTTTATTCCGCAAAAGTGTAGAGTCGTGTTATTTTACCCTACATGGCTAAGTACTGTTATTTGACTTAATTAAAAAGACCAAAAGAGTTCCGATTTCTGAACCAGTCCAACCGAAAATTAAGTTCGCCGTCAGCTCTCACCGGTCGATAAGTATAGGGACGAAATTTTAAGTTTGTAAAAGGCAGTCGCTCCCTCAAGTCGTGCCACATAAACGCAGCACTCATACATCGACAGAATTTCGTAGCAGCGCGTTTATGTTCTTTTTTATGTACGCGAGGGCAAAGGAAAGCGGCCGTGGGGCCACGTGGAGGGGTCGCGTGTGGGGTGCTGGGCGGGGCGATGCAGCTGCACCGTAGGGCTCCAACGTCAGTCGCGGCGCGAGCGTCACACCGCCACGTCACGGCTACACGAAAATTCCCGCGAAAAACACGCGGAATTACGAATAACTACACGTTACTACGCGTCTATGAAAAAGAACCCTTTTTCTTATTTTCCTAAAACTTTTTTTCTTTTTCTTACTTGCCAGTGATGTAGATTTAAAGTTAAGGATATCAAATTGACAGTTTTCAAAGATTTTGTGAAGTTTTTGAATTGGCGGGTGTCGGGTTGATGTGTGCGAGTGAAAGGGGCGATATGGAGAGCTCGGGCGAGGAAGCGGGACGGAGCGTGCCCCCCGCGCCGCTCACCCCCGCCACCCCGCAGACGAACGGGTCCAATAAGATCATCGGACGCAACGTGAATGGCACCAGTAAGTCACCTCATGAAAATTTAATCGTACTTTTGAAAGTTTAAATTTATTTCGGCGCGCCTGCTTATTAAATATAGTCATATTTGGAAGGTGTTTTGAATAAAGCACGGACTGTGTTTTATGTCACAACATACCGGTAAATTAGCAAGATTTGATTTGTGACCTGAAAACTTTGAACTTATTTACGCATACACTGAATTGTATTATAGTTAGTATAATAATTACTTATTCAGATTAAAACAGAAACTAAATGAACTTCAGTTACCTAATTTTAATAGAATTAAAAATGGAAATAAGTATCAGATTATTTAATTCATTTTATATGAAAAATCAATTGATTAAGCCTCCTCCTTGTCGAACACATCATCTTACCACTAGTTACACCCTGTACCTCAACTTATATTGTCAATGGGAGTGTATGTCACATGGAATTAACCAGCACAATGTAAAATTTTAACGGCTAAACACAGGTTAACACGTTCCGGGACAGTAAACGCCTACAGGCGTGAAAACAACAAAACATCTATTGTGTCTGGAATAGTGTGCCGGAACGTGTTAAGGCGTTAAAATGACGCGTTTAGCATGAATATTTTGGACCGAGAAAATAGACATAGGACAGTTTGACTCCGAAAATCATCCTTCCCAGTTGATATGGGAAAGGCTTGTGCTGAAAATCGCGCACGAAGTCGCGGGGAAACACTAGTATGTAATATGGGGGCTGAAAAGCAAGAAAGAAGACATTGTAGTTTCTTCAGCCCCATTAAATCTGATGATAATTGGATTTCCACATAATCTGTTCGCCGCTAAGTCCGCAAAAAGGGCTTCAAGAAACGCGCGGTGGGAACACTGGCGTTTTTGCGCGCGCGCCGCTTTGTCTTGCGTTTTTGTCGCGCGTGTGCACAGTGCAGTGTGCAGCGTCTTGAGCTGTCTACGATTGATGCATTTTGATCCGCGGTTATGGCGGAAAGCACATAGAGTTGTTGGTCAAGCGCCTGATCTATTTGCTGTCAAGTGAAAGTGAATTTTCGCGTGTCGTAGTCTTGCTTTGACAAGATTATGAAATGCTACTTACTGAGTTCAGTATTCATTATGAAACTTTACTATACGTTTATCAATCGAACATTGTTCAAATGAATATAAAGACCTTATAGTCGCCGTATAAGTGCAGCACCCAAAACTCTAGCAAAATCACCAAAAAGTATTACCGTAATCATAATAATCATCTGAAAACAGCGGAAGAATCTTGAATATTAGCAAGCTAGTGCTTCCTATTGTTTTAAAGTTTGGTTTTGTAGAACTAGTTTTTCCGCATTAAGTCTTAAATTTTTACAGACAGCATGAACCGAAAATTAAAAAATCGTTAAAACCTATAGAAATATTCAATTAATGCTCATTATCACATCAAAACTATTTCACTCGCATCAAGTACAAAGTTCTCACAGTCACCGTATAGCGACAAGCCAAAAAATCAGACTTTATTACTAACAGAATATTGAGGATCAGGAACACTATATTATCAGTCAACTGACTGATGTAAATTTAAATATCAAATTATTTACAGTCGCATCAAGTATCAAGTGTTCACGGTCGGCGTACACGGGTAGTGCAAAAAGCTTCAGCGTACGTAGATCGCGGAAAAACCGTGGAAATTGAGGAAAAACTGCGCTCACACGACGCAAAAAGTAAAAACTCGTGGGGAGCTCTCATAATTAGTCGTTGTATTGAAGTTATTTTTTGGTAGGTTTCTCTAATACATCTACGTTAAGTTTCTTTGGTTCTTTGGAAATAAAAAGAAAGGATGGCATGCAAATTAAAATTTAGCGAAAAAAAGAACGTTGCGGTTGAATTGGAACACGAACACGACCATTTATTTCATACTCTACTTACGTTTTATTTAAAAATAAAATTGGTCGAAACATCTTTTTTAAATATTCGTAAATATTTTTTGAATAAAATTCAATACTTTCACGGTCAAAATTTATTATGTAGGTATTAAAATTAGAGATACAAGCAGATAATTTACAATGTCGAACCAATTATTTTTTTGTGTATAAATAAATCTTACCTATGTAATGGTAGGGCCCAAAAGATAAGGAGACATGTTTCACACATTTATTTTAATTTTTATATTTGACGTTCATAAGTGTCATTTCATGACCTAAATTAAAATAAAGATTTTGAATTTGAATTTTGAATTTGAATGCATTGCGTAGAATTTAATAAATTTAACCTTTACCAATAATTTTCTCAAAAAGAAAAGCTTTTGCAAACGCCATAAACCATCTTATTGTTCTTTCTCACAATATTTGCATGTTTCCAGAGACATGAAGTATGATTTCCCGCCATTTTTATCGTTCCTTCGAACAAAGGAGGTGTATGTAAAGTGGATGCATTTTTATGCAGTCGGTAAAAACTAAAAACTGCACTCACTGTATATAATATCAAATGATAAGTGTGACTGTGCCGTGGTGGCTTATTAAAAATTGTAGCAAGAGTGAGTTGAGTACGCAGTAGAAAGGTTCCGTATATTTTGTTGGGAGGAAATTGATTTACTCATATTAACATCAAATGACCTTAGTAGTTTTAATTATTTTTTTATACATAATGACTACGAATCTGAATTATTATTGCACAGTTAGGAAGAATTATGTAAATAAATATGTATTGTGTTACTTTTGTAAATTTATTTAAAAAAATTGTCCATTTGACGTTAATATGAGTAAGGGGGTTTTAATTGTTAAATAACTCTTGAAGTAGTAATAGACCGAAAGCAGTGATTGCTACATCAAATTGCTAAGTGATTCAAATACTTTTGTAACTTAAAAATGGTCTTAATCTAGTCCTACTTTAGAATGAATTGCCCAAATGAGCTAAAAAACTGTATTAAAAATACTTTATTCTTTCGGCAATTTAAAAATAGAGTCATTTGATATTATGTGCACCGTATAACACCAAACTTTTTTCTTGTAAATAACACCAAAAACAAGCCTGTTCTACCCTAACTCAACCCGCCGGTAATTTGACGAGTTGGGTAATTTTTGTTAAAATAATAAAAAAATGTCATTGCAGTATGGTGGGATATTGGAATTGACCCTATACCATATGGGGTATTTTCGTCGATGAAATTCATTGTAGGTAGATATTGCCGGTAAAATTTTATGTATTTCTACCGACTTCAAAAAAAAGGAGGTAAAACAATTCGACCTATATTGTTTAAAAACAATTATTAACAATTTAAAACGCTTGCAACAGTGCCGAAATATCGGAAGCTCATAAATAATAAGGTGCATGGTAGCAATCCCGTATCTAACTATTCTAATATTACAATTCGACCTGTTATGTGATATCGTTAGAATTGGATAAAATTTGAGTATGTTGATCTAAAAAGGCTTCCAAACACGTGTGCAAAATTTCGTAAGTGCATGTATGTTTGTCTTAGGATTTCTCGAAAACGAAAAGTCATAGCGAGATGATTCTTTTTTAGTTGAATTAGGTATAGTTAAACTTAAGGTACAGTGTAAGATTCATCAAAATCGGTCCAGTAGTTTTTTAAGAAAATATGAGTAAACTAAAAATCATGAAATAAAAAAATAATTCACAAAATTAAACCTCCTTCAAAAAAAAACTAAAAAGCTTTAAATGACGCATTCGTCTTCTATTAGGGAGAAACAAATTCTTTTGGAGTCGGTGCATGATGTCAAGCTTACACCAACAGTCTAACTTAAACTTTTATAACACATCCTGCACCCACGCCAAAAGAATTTGTTTATCATAAATAGAAGACGAATGCGCATTTTAGTTAATTTTTAAATGTTTGTCAATGATTTTTTTAACCTTTCAAACTGCCCACTGAACCCCAAACATAGCCTAAGAATAAAACCTCAGAACGGTATGAATCTGCATATTATGTAGATTCCCGGCCGTCTCGACGTCTGCTGTAAATAAACATTATTTCATCGTTTTTCTCTAAAATCTGCGGTAAACGGATATCATCGTGCAGTTTTTAAATATCCGAGGATATTTTTTTTATACATCGCTTGTCTTGCAAACACCCCTCCGCCAATCCGCACTGAGCCCGCGTGGTGGAGTATGGCTCCATACTACCTCACATTTGAGGTAAGGCCTTTGCCCAGCAGTGGGATGCTTACAGGCTAACTTTACTTTACTTTTACTTTTGCAAGCATGGAGTAAGCACTTACTTACTTACTTACGCAGACATCCTTATTATTTCTTTAAGTATATGCTCAATTAGTAGTTAATAGTGATCAGTTTTTAGCTTTTGATTACAAAACAAAACTTATACAGTGTACAGGATGTTCCCTATGTCTGTGCCTATGTTGTGGTCAAGCCAAAAGCGGGTGTCAGGTTAGACTACTGCTATTTAAAGAAACAGACATTTATTGTTATTTATATGTATTTTATAATATCAGTTCCTTTAGCTAGATTTATAATTATTTATTTATTTAATCTGATTTTGACAGAAGGGCCATTCAGACTTACATAGCTTGCATAGACTTGCATAACTGAAAAAAGTAAAGATTTGTAATCACAGCAGTCGTTGAAACACCACAAGGTGACAACTAAGTGCATTTTTTTATGTATGAATTTTTCTAATAACTAATCATTGTCTCTAATTGTACTGTATACAAATAGGTCTGAGAATTCAGAACGTAGAAAGGAGGTTGAGAAATACCGAATTTTGATTTTGAACCCTTTGACTGCTGTTCGACTTCAAAAAGCTGTTAAAACAGGAGTTGGCAATGACAGACAAGAAAAAAGAAATAAAAAAGTTTCCCGTTGTCACTCCCCCGCGGTACAAAAAGCACGATTCAATTCAAATAGAGAACACGCGGTTACGCAAAGATGCGTTCGAAAACTCGACAACCGCTGTTTTTTTCTTTTTCGCTCCTTCCATTCATCCTTTCTTGAGTTGGCTTATTCAACAATGCCGTGTGTGAATATGCAAATCGGTTTTAATTGTCTGACGTACGGTCCTTTCGGCTCGTCGAGTCTTCGGACGAAACGGAGTGACGCATCTGTCATTTCTGATATTAAAACGGTCCATCCACCACATTCGAACACAATAATGACTCGCGTTTTTTACCCTCCTCCAACTGCAGGCGATAAGTAAGTTTTTTACTAATGAAATATCTCTAAGGTATGGAGTCCGTTTTTCAGGCGATCGCCTCTCGTCTCGATAATGCCCCGCTGAATTTTCATGAGTGCAATATTTATCGTGTTGACGCCATTACTGTACCACCGTCCTTTCCATATACCCTTTGTGAATGGCAAAAACTGTCGCCGACAGCGCGAATATACCTTTATCGTATCGGTGTTTTTTTACTGTTGTTAATTCCTCAGATAATGGCCGGAGTCAAATGACCGGGCGGCAATAAGAAACTGGGGGAATTTCAGCGATGCCCGCGCAGTCTTTTAAGCGCGTTTTTTGCGCGGGTAAGTCGGTCGGCGGCGACTCGCGTTTTTTGCAGGTCCCGATGAAAACCGTAATGGCATTTTATCGTGCATAAGAGCGGAGGGAATCATTAATTATTTATAATAAGCGGCTAGCGCGGAATCGACGCCATGTTTATTTTCGGCCAGTTCTACGATTTTTTTCGCGGTATTTTCGCGCGTGGCGCGAGGCTGTGATTGGTCCGTTTATGTAGCGGCTGAAAGTAGGTTGTAAACGATCATTAACACAAATGTGCAATGGCGACGGGTGGAGTAAAAAATAAAGTGACAAACGAGTCATTATGTGCTAAAACGCATGATCTCAGATTCTGTGCCAGCTGTCATTACAAGCCCGGTATGATGTATTTATTTTATTGACTCCGGTTTCAATTCTGTCAGTGCTTTAAGTTAACGACTTCGCACGCGAAAATATTGAATTTTCCTTATAAACTCTATGTTGATGTCCATTAAAATTTTAAATTATGTATTTTAATTCCTTTCATCAAAATCGGTTCAGCATTAAAAGGTCACGTATTAGCAGCGACACTTGCGAATTTCGTGACATGGATGCGTATCGCGCAAGCTTTTATAGCCGTCTATTTTCAGCGAGCTGTCAAATTAATTTATTTTTATATACTTTTTCACCCCCATTATTGACTAATGGACACAATTACGTGACATTAGCGCGATGCCTTACTGGCATATGTGTTTTTGTTCTCACCATTCGCAGCTCACAAAAACATGACGAGCAACCGTCGACATAATGTAGGCGACATGTAAGTTTTTAAATACGCGAGCATTTTACTGTTAGGTTGAACATCAATATTGATAGGTTTTGGTGTTTAAAAAAATGTACTTGACTTATTGGAAATGTGACAAGAATGGGAGTTTAGCAAGTCATTAAAATTCATGTGGAATGCGTTGTTATTTGTCACATTATATTATTACGAAGAGCTGGCAGCTACCTCGGACAAAGAATTAGTCTGGCTATTCAAAGGGGGAACGCTGCCAGTATCTTCGGTACCTTGCTTAAAGGGACTTCTTTTAATAATATATTTTAGTTTTTAGGTTATATATATTTTTTTCAGTCTTTATAATGTTGCATGTCATTGTTTTAATTTCATCAAATAAATAATCATTTGTCACATTTTCATCGTCATTAATATGATTATATAAGACACAATAGCGATATGTTTTAAAGAAATTGATAGAAAGCATTGAATTTAATATTTTATTTATAGATCCTTGTAAGGTTAACCTTACAATCGACCTAAATCTCCACTGCACTGTTTTGATACCTGCACTTACGAAACTATTCAAAGTGAGACTGAACAGGCTTCTTCTGGGCGAGCTCGTTCCATCTAAGACTCCGTCTTAGTCGCTCTTGGCTTGGTGTAGAGGCAAGAGGGGGTCGGGTCTTCTAGATCTCTGATCGAGCTCTGTTCTGGTATGTCTGGGTAGGCCAATTCTCGTGCAGTTCGTATACGAAAAAAGTTCACCGATCAAATTTCTTATGTTATTGCTTTATTTGGGTCACGTTTTTTTATGCATTTTGATTTCTTTCATGCGGTAGTTTTTTTTGTGGATTTATTAATTGTTTTTTTCGGTAAAACAGTGATACTCGTAGGTAATCGAATTACCACTCGAAATAGTTCGATAATGCAAGAATCGACCTCCTGATCTCTCAACCCGTAAAAAATATAACAGTTTTTTTTTTACTATGTACTACGATTATATTAACATTTAAAATTGAATCAGAATCGACCATAGTTATAAAGATTCCGACGTTGAATATTTATCAGCGCGCTACATAATATTGCTACTTCGTAGCACGCCTATACTACGAATCGTCTCACTATACGTCTGTTTTTCTTTGCTAGTCAAATCTTGTTAACAATATTTTAATAACTTTAAAAAAATATATATCAGTGAATTTTAACGTCTATCTTTACGACTTTTTACCCTATAGTGAACCCCAACATGACTCTCTAAAACCAAGTTATGGTCAGTCAAGAATCTTGATACTAACCCTTTACTGCCAAAGGAACGGACAGTCGATCTAATCTTTAATACAGCTGCCGGGCAGATGTTTATATTTTGACTTATTAGTAGCCTCACAGCACCCTAATACAAAGCAGTAAGAATCAATTTAGAATGTGTCTGCAAATATGGTCCTTGTCGAGGATGTGGGGCGATTTGAAAAGATAAAACTGTAGCTCTTATAACGAAGTATTAAAGTCGAGTTTTAGATCTAAAAATGTGTTTCGGTTGCGATATTGTAGACTCCATTTTTTCTTCGAAGGGATGATTTGAATGTTTGACGTAATCTTTATGTTTAAAGATATAGAGACGATTTTACTAGAATTTTTAGGTTGGAACAGCACAAGTTCAGTGACCTCATAAGAATACATCATTGAATTTCGATATTTTATTAATTGTTTACTTAAACCGGCAAGTGTTGAATGTCGAGAGCTGTGAAATCCCATTGTTGTGTGGAGTGATATGCTATTTGATTCGGCTTTTCTATGATGCTGAACTACTAAAGGGTGTCTACATCACGATATATTGAATTTTTGATATTTTATATGAAAGTAAGTGTATTTTGAGTTATAGAATGTGGCAAACCAATCTCTTTTCTAAACTTATACTGTTTTTTTGAATATTTCTTTTTTATTTATTTTGACAAGTTTATGTTTTGTTAGTTTGCTTTTTACGTTCGAAGTAAATTGGTGATTTTCATTGAAATATCTTTTTATTTTAAAACGCAAATTCCCTGATCCCTCACATTGCGTACATTTATACCCTTTTATAATATGCTTATTTACTATCTTTTAATTGGCACTCTAGGTCCGTATAATCTCATAGTAACTTTTATCGTATAAAAATATTCAGGTCTTACATAACACTTTTTTTCATATTCAAGAAATAAATCCAAGCTGCGATCCTGAAAATACAGCCTAAGGATGTCCAGTGTTGCGAAATATTTTCTTTCGAAATCTCACCAACTTGACATATTGCAGATAAAACTAGTTTGAACTGGTTTTAACCCCATTACGGCAAAGAATATAATCAAAGCATCGACAACTGTCATTTGACCTCAATGATACCGCATTGATAAAAAAAGTCAGTTCCCTCAAATTCAAAAATATTCTGCGTTCGATATTCGACTCTACCAGTCAAAAGATAAGTGAAAAAGCTATTTTTTTAAGGAGAGCGTGGAGTAAGTAAAAAATACTTAATGACAGGATATGAACCGTGACTCGGGCGTATTGTTTGTTTAAAAAATCCAGTAAAAACCATCGCCGGTCATTGTTTAGGCTTTCTTTTGGGTATTAAGGTCAATAAAGTTTATTAGTGATGGCAGTTGCTTTTAAGGCATTTGATGGATCTTTCAAATTTAAAGAACCACAGTTTAAAAAGGCAAGCTTTTTAAGAGCTTTTTGCTTTTATAGTTAAGTATCTTTAAAGATTGGCGGAGGGGTGTTTGCAAGGTAAGCGACCAACCTTGCTGTCAGATTTTATCAAGCCGCCCATAGGGCCTCTGACTAGGCTTAACGATTAATATCAACCGATATTAACCGGGACCACTGCTTAACGTGGCTTCCGCAGCACGGAGATGCTCATGATATACGCCACTTATATGGTCGGAATGGTCACCCATCCAAACACCGACCGCGCCGTAGGTTGCTTATCTTCGGTATCATTCACTACCAAAGCGCTGCCACCACTGCGCTACGAGCACCTCCGCCAATCCGCACTGAGCCCGCGTGGTGGAGTATGGCTCATACTACCTCATATTTGAGGTAAGGTCTTTGCCCAGCAGTGGGATGCATATAGGCTAACTTTACTTTACTTTTACTTTTGCAAGCATGGAGTAAGCACTTACTTACTTACTTACGCGGACATCCTTAATTTCTTTAAGTATATGCTCAATTAGTATTTTTTTTATCTTTAAAGATATATCGCTTCATTGAATAATTAGTTCACCATATGCAGGAACAAATAATTTTCCAAGACTAAACCAATTGATTTTAAGCAATAGCAATAAATAAGATAAGAAACCCCGAGGCGAAAGGGTTACTTTCAATTTCTTCCCTAATTAATTAACGCTCGCAACACATGTTTAGACATGTACTATTTGTCACGCTTTCTCTGCCCCGAAAACCATAAAATACATTAGTCAACATCTTTAACAACCCTTTGCCACCTGTCGAATATAAAAAAATAAAATAAAAAAGTAAAACGTCAGTTGCTTTCCCGCCTTTTCAACCACAGAGATTTGTTTTATTTCTTTTTAATTGTCGACTTGGATCATTGCGGATGAGCGGCATTCGTTTTTTAAGGGTTTAACTGATTTTGATGGCCAACGAATCGGAAGTAACATGTGTTCTTTCGAATCGTCATTATTTTTAATTTATTGTCAGTACTTTTTACAGGTGTCCGTAAAAAAGGTGATAGTTTTCAAACAATAAACGCACTTGCTACTTTTACAGTCAGTGTTTTAATGTTAACAGAAATAAAAGACGCGTTGATTATTTCACCTTAAGGTGCATGGTTCGCAAAGTAGATCTGAGAATTAAATAAAAATGATGTACCAAATAACATTCTTTATCGTAAGGTAGATTTAACTTTAAATGACTGATGACTAAAAAAGCAATCCTGTAACAATAATAAAAAAACACCCGACTAGTTTAATGAAAAATAAATAAGATCGTGTCTATGGATGGTCTATGCCAGATTTATTATGCTACACTATTTTGCTTTGTTTTTTAACGTCCACCTGTAAAGGGAGTATGGAGGGCAGGGTAAGAGGGTCAAGTAAAAAATGATAGAAAAACCGCACTAATGATTCAATCGTGAGAATGCCGATGCATGGGAGAGACGCTGTTTTTTGGTGCGTTTCTTTGGTACTTAGAGGAAATAATAAATAATTACACCGAGCTTTAAATCAAATTCAAAAATAAAGTTAGAATAATGACTGTTTTATGGCAAATATTGGTTTTATAGTACTCCTAACATTATTATGTTACATACAGTGTAATATAGGTTTTAGTTTTAACGATGCCATAGCCCTTCTCAATAAATTAAATGCATGTGTCTACTATAAAGACAAAAGAGATTACATAACCTTTGTCATTTAATCGGATATTAGCAGTGAGTCCATCAAAATCGGCTCAAATGACTCAAATAACATGATACGCTACCAACCTATTAAATTAAAAGGTTTCGTGGATTTTATATGCTATTTTATGGACACCTTGTCTATAATCTGATAATCCACCTATCGGAAACAATTTATTATTCAAACGAAGTTCTTTTTTGACCCTCACAACTGGCCAGTCGCCCCCAATCCAGTCTTTTTTACTCGACCTCTTTACACTCTTAATTTTTTATCTATGGTCATGTTTGACGTTCTCACGGAAGAGGTTGAATGGACCCAGTGTCAGACTAGGACTTTTTTGAGAAAAAAACACGGAAGGGTTGAATTAAAATTATTAGTATCTGTGGGAATGAATGACCCCTCCGTATGTTATGATTTTTTAACATCCGGTAAGATGTTATGCAGGATGAGGACAGACAAAAGTATTCATTTACATTACGACTGGACCACGGGGGTTGGGTTACTTAGACCAAGGTGCTGCGAGGGGAGATACGAATGGGTTGTATCTTAATAGTGAATGTTCGTTAAGCTGCGTCTAGCCTCGTTATAGGAGCCCATAATTGTCTGTTACGGCTATAACATTGGTGTTTAAATTGTTTGTAACTGTTTATTTGTATGGTCAAGTATGGCGTTATATTACTACGTTGGTTTTATTACTATTCGTAAGATTCAATTCAACTCTTTCTGTTTAAATAATTATATTTAATATAAACCTTTACGTTTATTAAAAACGGGTCATTTGTTAAAACCGTAAAGGTTGTTACCTTGTCTGTTACCTAATCTAAATGGTAGGGAAGCACTATTTGAATTTTACTTGAGTAATAATTAACGCCACCCTAATAAAATATAATTACTAGCTTTTCCAATATTTATTTTTATTTTTAAAATGCCCCAATACATTTTGCTTCTAGCTTATGATGACTTAATCGCAAACTTACGTATATTTTATTATTCTTTTTAAAGCCCGCGACCACTTCATTAGTCAAGTAACTAATTACGAATATGTACACAGTATAGCAAACAAAAGTCTTTGTTTACAATTCTTGCTATTAGACACACTGCTCTACATTACAAACCCGACAATGGTAGGTCGGACGGACCCGCGGTAAAAATAAACACGGCGCCGCGGAAGGGTTAACTACCGCTGACTGACAGATGGCGAGCGATGGCAGGGTTGACGCTGACGGTTTTGAATTTGGGACAGCGTTTTGAGGTAGATCTATGTTTAAAGAATTGACACACTGGTTGCGGTCTACGGTCCGGTCCATACGAAATTGCCTGCATCCGGCCAATTTCGTACTGGGTGCGTATAGATAGTGCCATCCACGAAGGCGCGCCCCTCCACTCGTCCAAATCGTTTACAGTACATGTGTGCAAGCTTTTTCCAACATTTGAATTGAATTTCGAACATCATAATGACTTATGAATGACAAGCACACTGCAAAAAATACACTCAAAGGGAAAGATGCTCAACTTAGATATAGGTTTAAGTGGGTATGGTTAGCTACTAGACGAGTAATATTTTTAAAAAAATTGCACCAGTAACATTTTTACTATTGACGTAAGCGAAATATATAAGAACGTTTTATAACATTTAAAAAGATATTTAAAAGTGTCTTTATAAGAGAAATATAGGTCCACCGGGACTTGATACGCGTGAATTGTTTTTTCTTCGTACACGTAGGTCCTAGCGTGATGTTTAATAGCCTTCCTCGATAAAGTACATCCCGGTAATATTATGAGTACCACATGGTTTTTTTTATTTAAAATTGATTTTGGTGTGTAAGTTACCATTCTAATTCTTTAAGTAAATTAAATAATGACAGAAGATTATACCAGGTTTATTTTTTAGTACAACACACTAGGTTTTCCTTGACATTTTAAAAATAATTTAAGTAGAGCCACTTTCGTGACGAGCCTGAATTTTTGAAAAACGGCCGGCTCGCAACTGACACGCGTGTCATCCCCCGCATCCCGCGCCTTCCTCAATCAAAAAAAGAGTGGGGCGCGCCTTCGTGGATGGCACTATCTATATTGCGATGCAGTTTTGACAGTTAAACAGCTCTGCTTTACTGTCAAACTAGCAATACTTATGCAATTTCGCATTATATTGATAATATTACTATAATATAACAATATAAATGTTAATATTCACACCATTGTAGTATCATTTTGGCGCAACTGGTATAGGAAGGCAAAGGGAAGCGCTTCCTACCGACCGGGTGTTATGGCCGGGGACCAAGGTCCGATGTTCACCGTCTTGGTTTATTCATATTTAGTTAGGTCCGATCTTTTAATATCGCGGTTCAGTCTCCATACATCGACTAACAGCGCCATCTAGTCGTGTCGAGCCGAGTCAGCGTGCTTGCGATGATATGTAGTGACATTGGTAGATCATAGATGTCGCTACATCACTCCCCTCCGAAGAACCGGAGGTTGATTGAGCCAGGGTGGTTAAGCTCAGCAGTCTGTGCGTAGTGAGCTTGCAAGTGCCAGTGTTCGACGATAAGCCGGGATGTGCATGCACGATGTCCACGGTGAGTCGGGATGGGCATGCTTGATGTCCACGGTGCGTCGAGATGCGCGATATCCACGGTGAGTCGGGATGAGATGCGCGATGTCCTCACGATAGGTCGGGATGAGCATGCGTGATGTCCACGGTGCGTCGGGATGTACATGCAGAATGTCCACGATGCGTGAGGATGAAGCTCGAAGTCCACGGTGAGTCGGGATGGTGAGCTGGGTTAGGCTGCCGAGGAACCAGGAAGAACCGGTGCGGTCTGCGGTGGTGTCCTTAAGGCTGGAACTGGCTTGGAGGAGACTGCTGGCTGGGTGCGGCTGGCTGGTGGTAGGGAGAAGGAGGCGACGCTGACGACGACGGTGCGGCTCCAGGGGTATGGATGATATCACGTCGGGGTCACCAACCGTCCAGTATTTATATTTAAAGACCTGAACACCACACAGCACGTCTTTCTACGGGATGACACGTCTCATAGATCTTTTAAACCTGCCTATACTGGGCCTCACGAGGTTTTGCAACGCGGTGACAAGGTTTTCAAGATCAGGTTGAACGGTAAGCCAGCGACCGTGTCAATAGACCGTATTAAGCCCGCGTACATCTTCAACAGCAACCAACCCCAGCAGATTCCTTCAACTCCGGACCTCAACACCGAGGTAAAGACGACGCGGTCAGGTCGGAAGGTGCACTTTCCTGACTATTATAGCCCGTAGCCCGGTCTCTGGAGGGGGGTGATGTGGCCAGCTGCCACATAAATACTTTTTCAGTATTCAAAACTTTTTTACTGTACATATTTCTTTTTATTTTATTTGACACTAGCTTTTGCCCGCGACTTCGTTCGCGTGGACTTCAGGTTCGTCCCGTCTAGTATCGCAAAAAATGAGTTTTTTACGACCTCACATTAGAAACCTCAAAAATTGTAGCCTATATGTTATTCTGATGTATAAGCTATATTGTGGTAAAGTTTCATTCAAATCCATTCAGTAGTTTTTACGTGAAAGAGTAACAAACATCCATACATCCATACATCCATACATCCATACATCCATACATCCATACTTACAAACTTTCGCCTTTATAATAGTTGTAGGATTGTCAATATTAGAGCTGTCGAAAAAACCAATCGATTTATTATTACTGATTTCTGTTTTGCGTTCTAAATATTTGCTCGCACTCATTATTCATTGTTATTTACGTTCGTGTTTCAAGTACCGTTTTCTTCTATGCCTGTTACTCCTTCTATTTATGTGTTGTATTGAATGTGACTATTTTGTGGTGTAATAAACTGTTCGCGTTGTGACAAAGACTGTGTCCTTCATTTCTACCAACGAACTAAACACATCACACACACATCCACAACCACATCATTATAATATTACTAAACCTATTGATAATATTCGTTTACACTGAGTAGGAATTGAACGGATTAAGTTGACCTAACCGGACCGCAGACCGCAACCAGTGAGTCAAATCCTTTAGTTACCATTAGAATTCGAACAACCATTGAGAGAGAGTTCTATTTTTGAATTAATAATTGATACTATTATATGGTACACGTATGTTTTGAAAATTAACGATGGTAAGAATTTTCATTAATCTCTTACATCTGCTTAATTTTATACTTCCATAAAATTTTCTGACCCCGCTGAGTATGCGAAAAAGCACACTATGAAACTACTTCGGAAAAGTTAAAGTAAATTAAAGATTATATTACGTTCACAAAGACTGACTAAAGATTTAATATTATTACTACCAACTTCTCTAGCTGTATCTTTGAGAAACATTCCGACAACCCTACGTCACAATTTGTACCCCGCTGTCAGGGGTGGTCAAAAACTGGCATAAAATTTTTTTCTCCCCATTTTTTTACCAAAAAATTGAAAAGGCGTAGGTGAGGTGCTAACTACCCCTAGCCACAGGTAGCAATTATGAAGTAATAGTAATAGAACATGTGTAAACGGATAGTGCCTTAAGCGATGTGGTTTTACAATTTTGCTGTCAGTATAGAGTGTGGTTGATTGATTTTTTTATCCGGAATAAAACATTTTTACAGTGTTTAAAATAAAAGGTTAAAATTATCGCGTTGTTTCCAGCTGTCTTGATTTTTGTTCAACTATCGTATATATTTGAATAAGAAATATAAATACAACAAAAAGCGTACCCAACGGATCACATTTTTTTTCGCACGAGATTTTTGTTAAGAAAATACCTTTTAATATTATTGTTCAAATATTTTTTTCCTCTATCATAGGTATAAAGTGAAGCTGTAGGTATATTTTAACCATGAGTACATATAAAATTTTTGCTGTTAAAGCTGGAATAAGGAGTCAAAAGCGTTTTAAAGGTGCTAACTAGATGTTTTACCCGCTTGTGCCAGCGCAGGTACTAATTAGACAAATTAGGGCTTTGGTGTAGGCGCCACCAGTTTTTAGGGTTCCGTAGCCAAATGGCAAAAAACGGAACCCTTATAGTTTCGTCAAGTCTGTCTGTCTGTCTGTCTGTCTGTCTGTCTGTCTGTCTGTCTGTCTGTCTGTCTGTCTGTCTGTCTGTCCGTCCGTATGTCACAGCCACTTTATTCTGAAACTATAAGCATCACATAGCTGAAACTTGGTAGGTAGGTGTATTTTGTTCACCGCTTTCCGATTCAGATACAAAAAGTAAGAAAAAATAATATTTAAGGGGGGGCTCCCATACATGAAACCAAAACCTAAAAATTTTTTTTTACTCAAACCTATGCGTGTGGGGTGTCTATGGATAGGTCTTTTAAAATGATGTTGAGGTTTCTAAAACCATTTTTTCTAAAAGTGTAAGGTTTGAGATATAGACGCTTCCAAAGTGGTAAAATGGGCGTCCCCCCCCATCTAACTTTTGAACTAAGAAAGTGAAAATTTTGAAAAAAATATATGATGTAGATCTCAACAAAAACTTGCAAAGAAAATTGGTTTGAAGGAGATCGAACCAGTAGTTTTTGAGATATTGCACATTTTTATCAACCGCAAATATAACTTTGTCTTTCATACAAACACTATGACAAACAAAGTTATTTTTGCTGTCGCAATATATTGTGATGTTTTCGTTAAGTGAAAGTAAGTGGACCCTGAATTCAGTTAAGGGTGGCACGGAACCCTCAGTGCGCGGGTCCGACACGCACTTAACCGGTTTTTTCGGTTTAGTTTTTGTACTTCGTGTATAAGGTAAAGGCAGGTCTTAACCTGATTTTGAATTAAGCTTATAATAATTGACTGTTTTATCGACCGTTATGCATAATATATATGCTTGATAATACATTGCTCCATTCAAATACAAACAAATAGTCGAAATATTTATGATTTTAGTGAAACTCGTATTTTTTGTGTGATATGCATCACACCCTCACACAAGTTATTTTATTTATACTAAACAAACAATACTTCGTTGAAAAATTTCAGATTATGAACCCGAATCTGCAAAAAGTGATAAGGTTTTTGCGGGACCAAAAAGTTTGTTTCTACTGAGTTTAGATTGACCCACGGTATATTCGTAATTATGTTGATGACGGTTAAGTAAATTTAAATAATTTCTTTATGACTTTACCTCACAACAGTCAGAACTGACGGTGGGGTCCTAGTAATGAACCCAAAAAAGCGAAATTAACCGTCTCAAAAAATCATAATCACACGCCCAATCTTAACCTGTAGCAAAAACCGAAAAAACACATGTCCATTCTAATTTCTTTATTATGTTTGATTAACCCTTCAAACGCCGCGTAATTACAACAGATGCATTTTGATTAATTAGTCAAAAAACCCTTTGGGTCACCGCCACCTGCCCACCACTCACTTTCGATTCAAAAAACAGGGCAAGTGTTGATGGTAGTGATTTGAAAGATTCTGCAGCGATATTTGAATATTTGGTTCAGTATAATATTATTATGTTTTTTTAAATTACTGATTTAATTTATTATTTCGATTTCAAAATTTGCACATACATAGTTCTCTTACATGTTTTTAGAAATAACTACGAATGCTTAAAAACCTCAGATTATAGAAAAAATTATTAATATACAATTAGTTTTCATAAGTCTTTCGTACTAACCACATCTCATTTTTACGCGTCTCATTGGTATGATTGGTATATGTATACCCACCACTTGACATTAAATCTACCTTTAAGCAAAATTAAAGCTACCATTTAAAAGGTTAGTACTATGAAATTGAATTATAATATTCGCTTCACTATCTCAGTTTCCTGCGTATCCCTGAAGTACCCTGATGATTTTTTCGGTTAATCTCGTATGTAAATCGCCTAGTCATTGTCTTTTCGGCGGAAGTCATGTGGTATCGGTTTTTGTTCACTTTCATTACTAGCTTGAGAAGATCGTTAGACAAAGACTTTGGATGCAGCTTGAAATAATTTATCCAATTGGATTATTTTATTTTCTAAATTAGTGACTGTCCGGTCTTCAACTTCTAGCATAATAGTTTTATGAAAACATGAGGTATTTGAGCGTGAGGTTAAATTTTTTCACACTTAACGTCTAAGTACGGATTACATTTTGATTGATAATCTTGGATGCTCTATCAAATCAGTTTCCCAAAGAAAAAACAATCCCTAACCCTATTTAGCATATTCGAACTTTTTTCTTGAGCTAAGACGTACTGGCACGAATTTCGCACGGAAGACTATCGAAAAAAGAAACTAAAAAACTCCTTCTAGTTATCACGCAACCTGTACAATAAGCCTATTAATATTCATAAACCGAGACACATTACGCATATCAATCACAGTGTGCAAGTGCTAAAAAATACGCGATCACATGCAAGATCACATCCCTATCTTTGTTTTCTATGGCTGCACTATCATTAGCGCCTTTGGCAAAGGAGCTTCTTTTATTCAAATTTCGAAATCCGAACGCTTGACAAAGACGTGTTTTTGTTTATCGGCTAAAGAAATTAGGTTTTATTCAAATGTGGCATAGACAAGGCAGGTAGGGGAGCTTTTTTATTCTTTTTGCGTCGTGGCTTGGAGTATAGGCGGGCTAATTACGATCGTATGTTGAATTAGTTGCGATTTTCACACGGAGAGGAATGCACGTGTGTTTGCCACTGCGGTAAACGAGTAGGTAATTATTACGATGCTTGTTATGGAAATGACAACTACTTAAAAAAAGTCGTTATGATGATTGACATAATATCTTAGGACAAACCGAAGAGAGTATTGATTGATTGGGAAAAGGTCATCAATTTCATAAATAAAAATATTCAATGATAAAAAACTTTGCATTTGAAAAACATTATCACTATTAACGAACTTATTTTTTATTATTATCAGATAAGTGATGTAGTTACTCTACCATTGGATTCGCTGTAGATATACTAAACAATAACCAAATTATGAATAGCTGCTTATTTTATTTGCCGTCCTACATTATTACCTTAAAACTTTTAAGCTAAAAACACAATGATTTTAATTTGTTTTGTCTTCATATGTCATTCTAACTCGTTTTATAAGTTCTCATTCTCCTCATAAGACCATTTTTTGCTCCAAGATATCGTGAGAGACGCATAAAATTAAAACAGTAATAATTTGGAGTATGCAAATGTGATACGTGACCACGTTTTTTAAGATAAAAAAGTTAGAAAAAAACAATAGTCTGCCCGGTCGCACCCCTTCGCAGTCAGAGGAGTATAATTTGCATACGCTGCTGTGGCGATTTTTTTATCGCGCACAGATTATGCAAAGCGGTTTTTTGGACATCGCATCGCGAGAAAGACTTTTTTTCTTTATAAAAAGTACGGGAGTGATTAAGAAAAAATGTTCTCATGGTCTTGGATTTTTTTGGCCAGAGACTGAAAGGGTTAAGATGTTTTTCTAAAGAAATTGTTTTATCCATGAGACAATAATTTATTCCCTGGATAAATTATGCTCACACTCATGTTCGGTGTTAATTATTGAGTTTTAAATGGTAGGTACCTACATTAACATTTTAGAAAAAAATATTTTAGTCAATATTTTCTAAGTACATTATTTAATTATACCTAATTAAAACTTTATTTGCACTGTCCATGAATTAACACGGATTTTTAACTTTTCATTTTTCTTGACGCTGTTTCAATCAATTAATTGTTTTTTTTTATAATTACGTACCTATCTTAAGGATTTTGGTACTGATATAGGTACTAGCCAAAGTTTCTTGCAGCTTACATTGAAGCAAAGCTGGTATTGGATTTGGTCTATTGGATTCAAAACTTGATGGTTCAAAATAACATTATCAACACATTTATTGCAAATCTATTGTTGACTATGTGCATACATAACCTTTTCTATTTTTTGTTGCATGTAAACTTTTTTTACCTGCGCCATGGGTGGAGTTACGACCCACCCTATTTTTTTAAAACATTAATAGAGCTAGAGGGTGGCAACATTTTTTTCGTGTCATGGCGTCGGTCGATATTTTTCCCGCCAAGATAGCATTGGCGTTGGTTCGAACAAAGAGCGAACCCCTTTATGTAAAGTATTATTCATCTATTTTTTCGTCGGGTAACGGTCGCCGATTCTTTTCGGTAATGACTGGGGTTGGATGAAGGAGGGGTGTTTTTTATGCGCGAGTCTCCTCACGCGATTTGGTGCGGCGAAATCGCTCGGCGCATGCAAAATTTTGAATTTGGAAACTTTATTTTTAATTATATCGAGGCTAGGCTTTAATCCAGAGATTAAACAACAACAAAAAATTAAGTGAGGTAAAATAAGATTGACAAGTGTGTAATTGAAAAAAAACATTAAGGTGTCAAGAGTCACTGTTACAAAGTCATGTTAATGTATTTTCTAATGTCTGTAATTATTGTCTTATTTCATACACCTATTGTCTCACTGTAGGGTAAAAAGTAATTAGAAGAATACAAAAAATGACATTTTAAAAGTGAAAACAAAATGTTTTTTTTTAATGAGACGTAGAAGTAGAGTTATTTGCTTAAGGATCATAGATTTACCTGATACCTTCGAATAATTAAAAGCACATCGAAACATTATGAGAACTATCTGAACAAATGAATAGTAGCATGACTTTTTAACTTCATCACATTTAACGTCCTAATATACTTACTTACTCCCATAAACAATTTTATTGGTCAACTAGCTTTTGCCCGCGACTTCGTCCGCGTGGAATAGTGACTTCTTTCTCCCGTTTTTTACACATTTACCACTATATCTTTGCTCCTATTGGTCGTAGCCTATTTTATATAGCCTATAGCCTTCCTCGATAACTGGACTATCCAACACAAAAAGAATTATTCAATTCGAACCAGTAGTTTCGGAGATTAGAGCGTTCAAACAAACAAACAAACAAACAAACAAACTCTTCAGCTTTATAATATTAGTATAGATAGATTATTTATTATGCTGGCAGATGGCTATATTGGTTTTAAACTAAAGTTTTTTTAAAATTGCTGCTGTTATAAAATAAACGAAGGAGTAGAAACAGATGTACTTACATACGTATGTACGTACTATGTACATTTCCAAAAAATATTTATTTACTTAAAGTTAGGTGTTTGTTCCTTATTTCTTTGTTACGGGACAGGTCAACATTTTTGTTAATTTGACGACGCGTTTGGTTTAGTGGTTAGCGCTCTTAACTACTATGCCAGCGGTCACGAGTTCGTATCCCGCAATGGGCAAATGTTTTATGTAAATGAGCACGAACATTTTTGTACCTAAGTCATGAAAGTTTATATGTATTTAAGTATTTATGGCAGACGCCCTCTTCGTTATCGTAATCGTTGTAAAAATTCTTTTAGGCACTCTATGGCCTAGGATTGCCAACAACAATAATTGTTGCCGGTTCTTGCAGTTGTTGTTCAGGTGGGGCTCAAAGTACCTCATAGTTGAGACGCCTTTGCCCAGTCATAGGACGGTACAGGCTAACTTTACTCACTTTGTTGCAGTGGTGGTAACGTCGGCCCCCGCCAACGAGGCAGAACTGCAGCTATACAGGGTGATGCAGCGTGCCAGCCTGCTGGCCTACTACGACACGCTGCTAGAAATGGGTAAGAAACGCTATGTATCACGACACCAGTCGTTCTAACAATTGACAAACGCCAAAGATAAACGCTGAGTCTGAGACATTTCGTCGTTATTTGAAGTTGAATACTAAGTTATGAATTATTCGTACGTATACCTATCGACATACCGAAAAAAAAAAAACTTGTTTTTGATAAAAAGGATCAAAGATTACAAATTTTTCCTTATTTAATAGTATTTTATTTCAATCTTTTACAATTATTAACCCGGCTTTACTTCGCAAAAGTAAACAAACTTAAGCACTAAAAATAATAAAATTAGAGTACCAGAACTGAATACCCTAATCAAATCGTGATCATGCGAAACCATCTTTTGCAAGAACAACCAAAAAAACGCTTTCTCATCGCTCGGGGATGACCAAAAAACACATTTCCATAAAAGTACAGTCTAGATTAAAACTTACTTGAACTTTTTCTCCGATTCTCAACGTTAACAAAGACCGAAATTCATCATCTTCTTCCACCGCTGATGGTACTAATAAAAAGCCCGCGTTAGCAAACGTCATGTAAATGTATTTTTTTAAGTTTTACTTTTAATTCCTTCAATTACGGGAGAGGAAGGGTTTGGCCGGACTGAACGTCTTTTGTTTTTTTTTCTCGGCCCCTTCGCAAAATGGTCACGTTGGATATTAGCATATTTGCCTAAATTAAAATTGAGTGTGTAGCGGTATTTTTTAGAAGCATCACACGTTTTTGTGGCGTACAATGATGATAACCTGCCTTACAAGATAGTTTTGCATATTAATGTGGTTCGGATTAAGATTTTTTTCTTGCTTGAGAAAGTTAGGTTTGTAAAGAAAGAGACTAACGAGCTTTGTTTTTTGTAGCGTCGCTTTTGAATTGCTTTTGAAATGGAAGAAATGATGTGTCATTGTGTCTTTATGCAAATGCGAATGTTAGGAAAGACTGTTAGGTGATGTAATTAAGATTATTCTTTCATTTAGCGGTAATTGTTATTCCTCGATGCTCCACCTACAAACAAATGTATTTAAAATGTGTTTCATTGTTTTTGCATAAAATGTTGCGAAGTTCGATAATTTTGTTCTAAAGATATATCTTACGATTTGCTCTAATGTTTTGAATACGAGGTTTATGATTTTGATAAGCTTTTTATTACACCCTGTTTTTTTTTATAAAACTATTATTTACTTCTTTGTAGGTGGAGATGACGTCCAACAGCTGTGCGACGCGGGTGAAGAAGAATTCTTAGAGATCATGGCACTAGTCGGCATGGCTTCAAAGCCTCTTCACGTAAGGCGGCTCCAGAAAGCTCTCCAAGAATGGGTCAACAACCCCGCCCTCTTCCAAATCCCCATCGTCCCAAATCTCTGCCCTGCAGAAAACCCCTTCATACAATGCAACCAAAGACTTCTCAACATCCCTCCATCAATACCCAATGTACTTCCCAGAACAGTAGCTTCACCAGACAATAACAGACCGATGTATAGCCCGTCTCCAGGTGCACCAGAAAACAGCTGTGGATCAAACGCATCAGCACCAAACGCCAGTCCAGTTCACCAAACGAATGCCTTCACCAAAATAGTCATACCAACTTCACCCGCTCCTGCAACCCCTATAACTGCCGCTACTTCTAGATCCTTCTCTCCACAAAGCGCGTGTCCACCAGCCTCAGCTGGTTCTAGTCCTAGTTCAGTCACGTCACCAGTCCAACTAACCCCAGTTTTGTTGGACGTCCACGTTCAAAAGCTGGCGTGTGCGGCTGAGAAGTTAAGCAAGCACTTACCTCAGTTGGAACCAAAGCCACAGAATACGAAGAAGAAGATGTGTAAAGACCTGGAGCTGGTGATGATGATGCCAGAGTCTGATCCGAGAAGGATGGAAGAAATTAGGAAGTATGCCGCGATATATGGCAGGTTCGACTGCAAAAGGAAACCTGAGAAACCTTTAACGTTACATGAGGTAAGCTTATGAAATGAAATTAAACTTAGTTAAATATTCTATGAGATTTCAGAAAAAAAACATATGAATATTGCATTATCATTTTTATATAACCATCTACGAGTATAATATGTAAACTGTGTTTGTTTTTTGCTTTTCAAATATTGTTAACAATATTTTTATAATTTGTACATAATAACAATAAATAATGTTATTTAGTATTCGATTTGAAAAGATCTTCAGTGGACAACGATAAATTATCTTTGAAGGCTGTAATCATTTTGTTTACCTTATTTTAAAATGAATCATTTCGCTAAAGGGAAATGATACGATTGTTTACAATATTTGCTGAGCAAAGAAAAGTATACTTTAAAAAAATTACTAACTAGGTAGGTGCCAGTGTCTAACTATTTTTTATTTTATAGTGTTTTGTCACTATACAAACTTAATAATATAAATTGCACTTGTAAAAAGCAACCGTGACTGTGACAGACGAAAAATTCAACAGGCTTGTTAATGTGACGGTGGCCGAGTGGTATAGGCATACGCCCGGTTAGCGTAAGACACGGGGTTCGATTCCTCGTCTGTCACAGAGTCACGTTTGCTTTTTACAAGTGCAATTTATATAGCTAAAGGCTGTAATTTTTGTCATTTGATTAAAATTTTGAAACGTTTTGTTTCCACTTTCAAGGTGATGGTGAATGAAGCAGCAGCCCAAATCTGTCGATGCGTGCCTGCGCTACTAACGAGGAGAGACGAACTCTTCCCTCTGGCCAGGCAACTCGTGCGCAGGGCTGGGTTGCACTACTCGAAACACGGGTCTGTACTGATTAATAAATCACATATAACCAGCATCTATCACAGATTGATGATCTGCTGTATCTCAGCATGCTAAAGCTTGCAGCGTCAGCATTTGGAGATAGCAATAACCTTTTAGATGGAAAAGTGTTTGGCTTAAGTAAGCTCGTGCAACTCAGGGATATCAAAAAAACCAAAATGTATATGTTTATAGTGTCTTATTACAACAATAGCAATATCAAAACATTCAATGTGGACCTGCGAAGATTTGTTCAATATTTGAGGTTGGTTGAAGTAGAGATATTTAGTATTCAAACTTTTGGTAGAGTCTTTGCTCTTAAAACTCAAATGACTTGATTATTTATTTTACTAATAGTATCGCTGAACAACTAAACAAAAGAGTTCAGCTAAAACTATTTGGACCCTTATTTTTTGAGTTTCATATCTTTTCAATTTATACGCTAGCCGCTCCCTAATTATCAAAGTTTGATATCCCCAAAAAATAAGAACCATAAAACTAATGAAAAGTTCCCCTCACAATAAACATTCCATTTAATCGAAAGAGGTTATGGCGACACGAACGCGCCCCCAGCCCTCCGACAGCCCTCCCCTCTGAAATCTAAAATGGACGCCAGTTCATAACCTTTCTGAATCTAGACTGCGTATTTCGTTCGGTGGGAAATTCTCTAAAATATACTCCGCCAAACTATGCTCAAAGGTTGTTTGAATAAAATAGTTACTCAATCGTGTTAGAAAAATATTGTGGAATTACGTCGGGATAGTGATAGTCGGGAGTGAAATTGTAAAAGATGGCAAGGGCTCAGTTTAAGCAAACTTATATCCATGGGATCAAAACTGAACCTCTTTGTCCCCAGATTCGCAAGTAAGTGAGAGATTAACTAAAACTAAGTCTATGTATGTTAATAAGAACATTGTGCGCCATTTACTAAGAATTAAGCAGATTATGACTTCACAAAAATAAGAAAGGTAAACGAAACAACTTCATGTTGTTTGTAATGACTATCAAATTATATTTAGCCAACTCCCGGCTTTGGATTCGCGACGTTTCTTTGAATAATTAAGATGACCTGTTTCTGCCCTTTTCACAAAATAAGGAAGTAAAAAATGCGAGTAAATAGTAAAAATATGCATCATCATATTATCAATATTAAGTAGGTATTAAAGTATTATTTCTTCCAAGTCCCAACTATATGTACCTAAATCTCAGTAATTTTGGTGATGACTAAATGATCAATGACTGGCTGACCGTGGCTCTTCCCTTAATCTATTTCCGATCTGTTTCTAACTCAGGTATTTCAAGGCAGAAAAACCTAGAAACAACTTTCGACCATATCTCGATCGGACTCGCCTTTACTGCCTTGTTGATTTAGTTGTAAGTTTGCTCACCTTGTTACACCAGTGAGTTGTTAAGAGAAGTTAGCCAAGTAAAAAATGTGTCGCATATACGACGACAAGATTATGACGTATTCCTTGAAATTTGAATTTCGAATATAAAACCGTTTGTTTAAGTTGATGACAAGTGGCGTAAATTAATGTGCCGCGAGATTTGTTCGTGGTGTCAGTTTCATACGCTAGTTATAGGTGTTCAATGACCATAACTAACCAATCATCTCCTTTTTTCCAGGCTCCCCCCCACCGCTTCGACGGGTGAGGACCGAGAGCGAGACGAGGACGAGACGCCGGCGAAGCGAGCTCGACAGGTCTCGCACATAGACCTCACTGACTAGACCCGGGCCTAGGCACTAACTAAACCTAACTAGCCTGGTCGGGCACTAACAGAACCTAGCAAATCTGGGCTGGAACTAACCGACACTTGACTAGCCTGGGCTGGCACTGTCACATTACAGTCACAAAACCTGCTTCTGTACTGCTCAGCTTTTTACAAATTATTCTGTGCAAACTATTAAAAGGTCAGAAATCAACAGAATCTGAGTTTGTGGGTTTTTTAGGTTCTTGCATTGCTCAGTCGGACCGATAAGGCCTTTTGATGAGCAAGACAAAATACAAATTACCATTATTTTGGGTTTTGGCAAATTAGTTACTAGAACGGTAGTGCAAAAGCAGGTCAAGTGCGTGTAGGTCCAGTAACAGGGCAGTGTTAATACTATTCCTATTAGAATCCAATTGGGTTGAAAAACTATTAAAATCAATAATTGTAAATAAATAAATATGGAGTTAGCACAGATCCTTGCAGGACTCTCAAGGGTTTGAAGAGTCTTATATACAAAAATATAATGTTTTGAATTTAGATAATCAAAAGGGCATAGACAAGTTACCTAAATGCATGGCACCCCATTTCTTTCCTTCCTTTTGGGTTGCATCACTGAGGTAAGCATGATCTACTATACCAAAAGCCTTTCAAAAATTTATTATTTCTAATTTATATACTATGTAGATGTTTCTTTGCTTTAAACTAACAGGAATGAATTCATCTATTATTTTTTTGGTAAGTGAATGCTACTTCTTATTATTTTGCATGTAACTGTTTATAGACTTGTAAATGGTAGTTGTAAATATTACACTTTTTTATCATTTATTCTACGTAGCTGTGCTAAATTTTTTCACTTTTTTATATTTGAAACAGTAAGAATTTTTATTTGCCATAATATTCTTGCCTTCTTTTACTTATTTATTTGTATTAAAAATATCTTTTTCTTTAAAAATATTAAACCAAAATATTCACGTTTAAAAATATGTATGGTGTATGTGCGGCTCCCAGCAACATTGCCATGAGAGTAGGGAAACAACATTGCTTAAATTGCAACTTTGGCAATTAAAGGAACATTAAAATTATTTATTTATTTTAATATTTTCATGAAAAGATGATAAACATTATAATTTTCCTTAACATTTTCGAATTAACCGTTAATTTAGGCAATGTTGCTTGAATATTCCTACCTATGTCACGGCAACGTTGCTGGCCACGGCCCATCTATAGTTTGGTGTGGCATACACTGTTTTGCATTCTTTGACAGATGTAGGGTATACCTATTTAATGTACAAAAAGTAAATATTTTTTTCCTTCTATCTAACGAATGAAACGTTAAAAATAAATTGGATGCCCACTGCAAAAACCGGTAAAAATCTGAAGCAAAACAGAATTTCGCCTTACCATCCTATGTAATTGACGGTCGAGTTTGAAGTGAATTAAAGTATACATTATATCTGTCAAACGATGCAGACCCCAACTGAATTATGATGGGATTACAGTCTATACTAATTGACATTTATGTGTTAGGAAGGCGATGAGGCGGCTGGCGCAAGAATCTCCCCTGACGCTGCGAGGAACAACTCTAACCATAGGTAAATCTATATCTATCTTTTTGACTTAAAATACATTTAGTTAGTTTGGCTGGGGTATTTCTGCACTTAGCCTCTCGATTGGGCTATTGTGCGTAGTTGTTGGCATATACAACGCTTATTATTTCATCAGAAAATCATTGCTATAAGTCATAAGTCTTAAGTCATTTATTCCATTGTTAACAAAATACATTGCGTTGGAAAATAATTTAAGATTTAAAAAAATATGTAACTAATTAATAACATTAAAATTCAAGCAATATTTACTTAATCAAAATATCCACATCAAAATAATAAAATTACAAATAAAGAAATAGTTATGTCAAATTAATAAACATACCATTCTAAAATATTATGTCAAAATCATGAAATTACATTATCAAAGCATGGTTTACTTGCTGTTGCCAGGATGGGTTTTAGCTACCGACTTTTCAGGATACAGTACAGGACTTTTCAGGAGAAGTCAAAGTCAAAGTTTTGGTTAGACTGAAACAATGTTTCAAGACCTTTGATTAAAGTAAAATAGCGGAAGATACGGCATGTCATACTAATTGTCAGCTAAAAAATGGCACTACACATTCCTTACGTCACACGTCTTATAAATGTCACACGCGCACGCAATCCCGATTGCAACTGAAGGCAATTAGGCGACGGGGGCCTGATTTTAGCGGTCCACTTTCGAGTGGCGCGTCACCTATCTTCCGCTATTTTACTTTAATCAAAGTTCAAGACTCTTTGAATCCGTTAGTTCATGAGTCTAATTAGAATATTATTGGAGAACAGAATAATTAAAATTTAAAATGTTCTAACAATATTTCAGATTTAGTTTTTGAAACGGATTCATATTGGAATTTTTGTGTCTTCCAGTTGGTGGGGCGTGAAGGCCGAGAGCGACGACGCTGATTCTCGGTGTTCCTACTCCAGCACCAGCACGCCTCCTCCTGTAAGTCTAAGCTTTACTGCTGATTATCCTGCATGATCTACTTTGACAATTATATATTTTTGATTCCACATTCCTCAGGGCATAAGTGATAATTCAAGTAAGACTCAAGTTTTATACTCTATTCCACGTCTTATCATAAGAACCTCAGAGAATACTCTTACCAAGTCTCAAAGTTCAAAGTTCACAGCTCTTTACACACAACAACAATTCAAATTTAGCTATTTTACGTACTAAACTAACAGCCAATAACAAATTACTTTTTTGTAAAAAGAGCAAGTCAATAAAAGTTGACATGGGCTATCAATAACAAGTTTTCTAAAGTGCGTTTTATTAAGTATTTTTTTATAGGTTTTATTTGAACTGGTAAACTAAAGTTTACATAAAATTAGTAAAAACCATTTTTAATATAGTAAAAAAGACGATCGATTTGATCGATTGTCACGACAAACGATAAAGAGGCGCGCATCTTAGACCCGCAGAAGTGGCATTAGGCAGAGTCGACGATAGAGCTCAGAAGCAGCCTATTCACACTGACTGAAGATTTCAGGTGTTCCAGGGTGTAAGTGGTGGGTCAAACAAAATCCATAGATGGATTAAGTCATGATCTCTCAGAATAGGCTAACATGGGTTAAAAAAAATCTCTAATAAAATCCGTAGATACTTAGGGACCAATACTTAGGGGACACCCAGTATATTGTTGCAGCCAAATATTCCACTGAGTAATAATTAGGCATGTGTTGAACTTGTGAATTTCAACAGTTTTGTTATAATAGCCACAGAGGTGTGCCCCAATTTGCATCCATGAATTGTATCTTTTTTCTCTAAAAATTTACCAATTTGCAATTCAACAGCTCATCTCACAAAAAAAATGTAAACCAAATTATTGTACTCTTTCGGCACTGGTTTTCTGTTTTATTTTTTATATTATTATGTAATTAGTTATAATGACTGTATGTGCCAAAACAAATAAAAAAAAGTTTTTATATATTTCCAGGACACCGAGGAGTCTCGACCGCAGGTGGTGGCAGCAAGAGGAGACAGCATCATCGCGGTCGCCAACCCGGCGCTGCAGCCGCCGCATCCAGCCAGGAACCACTCCAACTGACCACTAGCCCCTACGATGAACAAACCAACTGATACTAACCCTGATGGAACTAAATAAAACTAATCTTTTCGATGACCAAAAGTTAATAAGCCATTTGATTAAAGGCCGATTTTTCAATGGTCAGATTAAACTTATCAGAGTGATAAAATAAAAAGAGACAAATTTAAAAATGACAGTTACGTATGATCGCTGAAAATTAGGTGACGTTTTCAAATAAGCCATATTGTATTTTGTTTGACGAATATTTCTTATCTGACTATTGAAAAATCAGCCCTAAATTAAGTAACATCAACCCTTTCGTATACCAAATAACAAAAAATAAGACTTTGATGGCTCAATCAACTCAAATTTCGCTTTTGATGATCAAATTAAAAAACTAAATGAAACACGTGCTTATAAGGTAGTAATGGCAATTATTGCTATTTTTCGTTAATTTAATTAGCATGCTAATTTCCATAGCATAGCATGCTAAGTGCTATTGCTATGCTAATATGAAATTTCATCAATATGAGAAATAGCGAATTAATTAAATTGCGAAATCGTGAATGCTATGCTAACTATGAAAATTAATATTTTTTTAAACATGTAGTTCAATAAATTGTTAGTGCTGAGACTTTAATTTGACTTCAATAATTGTTTGATGTAAGTAGGTATTTAATTTCATTTTACTTAATTAATGAACATTTAAAAAATGATACTTCCTTCTCTTTTATTTTCTTCGCATTTCATTCGGATTTGACCCGAACGCGGATTAGAAAACCTGCTAATCTGCTAAAAATAGCAGTGCGTGCGAATCTATGAAGTTATATGACGGCTATACGATGCTTCGCGCATCGCTGCTACGATTCGCGCAATGTCTGTGAATTTTAGCATTCACGAAATTTCGCAACTTCAATTAATTGAATTATTGCTAATCATAAAATAGCATGCTAATTTCATATGCTAATGCTAATTATTCTATTACTATTATAAGGACCCTTTCCCACGGCAGACCAGTTTTGCGGGATCACTGCATTACTGGATCCCGCAGAATACTTTAGTGTGCTTAAACGACAGTTTATTGCTGGTACGGTTGTCAATCAACTGAGTTCTGTCAATTCGACCTGTCAGAGTCATGTCTATCTCGATTGCAGGCGCACTGTATATTCCTATCTTTCACAGCGTTGCCATGGTAATAGCTGCGTTTTTGCAAACTAAATCCTTTCAATTTCCAGGCAGTTCAATTCCCACTCAGTTTAAAATGGTATAAATATTCATATTTATGTTGTTGTATTATAATAATATTATCAATATAATGTGAAATTGCAATACGAGTTGCTAATTTGACAGTAAAGCAGTCCTGCCTAACTGTAAAAGCTGCATCGCAATACGCACCCTGATCCAGTTTAAAAACAAAACTGGATCAGTAAAAAATAGGTATCGGCTTTTTGGGTCACTGCAAACGGAATGATCGAGTGTATATTGTAACACTAAAACGCGTATGCTATTAAACGACATTTAACAGAAAACAGTACTTGCAAAATACAAGATATCACCGTGAACTAGGCGTGTGTAATATCTGATTTTTTCGATATCGAATCAAAACTATATATCGATATTCGATATCAGATATTGAAACTATATATTTTCAAAACTATATATTGGCGTATCGATGTGTATTTCGTATCATTGAATCTAAAACGATATTTCGAAAACTATATATTGGCGAATCGATGTGTATTTCGTATCATTGAATCTAAAACGATATTTTGAAAACTGTATATTGGCGTATCGATGTGTATTTTTTTGTATCATTGTATCAAAAAAATATGTTTTTCTGAAACAGTATACAGTTATATCGTATCATAATATGATATATCATTGTTGTTGTTTTTCTTAAATCTGTTCGGATTATGAACTTATTACTTAATTAAATCGAAAACTAGCGGACTTTGTTTCGCCCCGGCCCCGTCCCGCACCAGTCCCGGCCCCGTCGAACGGGATAAATGTATCCTATGTCTTACTGGTTATAAGCTCCTCTTCACCGTTTCGCCCCGGCCCCGTCCCACCCCAGCCCCGGCCCCGTCCCACCCCAGTCCCAGGCCGGTCTCACCACAGCCCTGGCCCCGTCCCACCCCAACCCCGGCCCCGTCCCACCCCAACCCCGGCCCCGTCCCACACCAACCCCGGCCCCGTCCCACCCCAACCCCGGCCCCGTCCCACCCCAGGCCCCATTCCACCCCAGCCCCGGCCGCGTCCAACCCCAGCCCCGGCCCCGGCCCACCGCAGCCCTGTGCCACCCCAGCCCCGGCCCCGTCTAAGGGATAACGTCGTATTTATATCTGTTCATCGTAGCGCAACTGCTTAGCTAAGCTAAGCCGTATTGCATCGGAATACAGTTTGATATTCCTATATCTATGAATCATGAATATCGAGGCATATCGTTCGTATCACATCGATGCGGCGATATAGTGTTTTGAAAATATATAGTTTTGATGCGGGGCGATATCGGATATCACGATATTGATCCAATATACGTTTCAATATCTATATACGATTTGAATCGGCCATGCCTACCGTGAACGGCCCTAACCAAACCAACAAAATTTACCGTTTTAATGACGAAACTAAATAAAATAATCCAACAATACTATTTAATATTGTTATCTTTTCTCTTAGGGTACAGTCAATCAGAGATTCATCTTATGAGCCTGTTAGCCGGAAAACACGGTTTTATCATAAAAGTAAGAGTAGGTATCCCAGTTCATCAGACATTTTATTGAATGGGATTCTTTTCTTTTTGTATGTATGTATTTTTTTTTGTTATTTCCGCTTTTATTATTCATTTTATTGTAAGTATAACACATAGGTTTATCTCTAAAGTTTAAAAACATTTATTTAATAAATATTGGGCGTATAGTAGGCTGTGATGTAATTAAATCCGTTACAGAATTATCTATCGATTACTAGACACCCTCTCTGCTCTTTTTTAAAATTTGAATGGTTATTTGATAACTAGCTGCCTTTCTTGCGAACCTCTTCTTCTTCGAGTCGACTGGTAACAAATCATAATAATTTCGCCCAGTGTTGTGCAACGTTGATTGCGTTGGCGTTTGCCTGCTGCAGATCTTGAAGCGTACATGAGCTAGGACATTTGGGGCAGGACAGGAGATGGGCCATTGTCTGCACCGCGCCACAGTCACACTTGTCATTTCCAGAGAAACCCCACCTCATCCAGTTTTCTTGGCATCTTCCAACACCTGACCGAAGTCTATTGAGAGACTTCCAGACAGCCCAGGGAAGATCACCACCCGGTGGAAGTGCGAACTAAGAATTTTTCTTTTGACTGTTTGAATTTGACTGTACCTCATTTAAAGCCATAACAACAGCCTTGTGTTTACTTGTCTCAAGAAAGCATCTTTCTACATTATGCTAAAAAAAGAGCCTTGAGGCCTAACTACGAAAAACGAAATCCGTCAATACTATAATCGTTTTGCGGATCCGAAGAATATCGTAAGTAGTAGGGATTCCATAATAAAAATGGTTCGGATCCGAAAAAGGATAATCTTATTGACGGGTTTCGTTATTCGTAGTGGACCCCCTGTTTACAAGTTCTCTGCTATTTTAATAGCACACACTTAAAGCACAATATAATATTATCAATATAAAACCACAATGTTACAAATTTATTTTTTATTTAAAAACATGTGTATAAACTTGTAGAGCTATAGATAAAACTAACGTAATCTTTTTATATAAGTTTTTAAGTAAGTAAATTGTAAATAGTTATTTCATATTTTAAAGCATTAAAACTTTTGTTTTAATTATTAAAGAATTTGTGTTATTTTCAACACTATTGCCAGCCATGTATGTATTTAATTACGTATGATTTACATAAAATGTTAACAAAAATAATCCATTTGTTTTTCTTATTTATTTTCTTATATGTTAAGAGTATTATAACATAACTTACAAGGAGCTACACTGAAATCTTTTTATTCGCTTTCAATGGGCCTAAGAGGCGCGCTTCTTAATCGTTTATCGCGGATAATCGATTTTTTTATCGTATTAAAAAAGTTTTTTACTATCTCTAATGTACTTTATTTTTTTAAAACACTTAGTTTGCAGTGCCCTCTTTTGTGTCGTGTGTGCAAGCGATTTTTATTTGAAAGTGCTTAGGCAGCAGAGACTTTGACCGGTTATACGAGTATGATGTTCGAAATAACACACACAGATGTATCAAAAATTAATTACGAATGCAAAAAATCATCAACACGAATGACATTGATATTATTATTAATAAATTAAGTACCGGTTTTTAAACCTCTTCAAAGTTATTTTATTCAAGTTTTCGAGATTTCTTAGTGTCTGGTCGTATTGCGGAAAAATATTTTTTATTACACCGCACGCAGTCAATCAATTCACTCGAGTTTTGAGTTATTTTGCATACAAATGGCTAAGATAGTGTGTGTGATGCGATTTATTTTGTTTTGCTGTTGTGTAAGTTTAGTGGTTGATTCAATAGCAGGTCAATTAGTATGTGAAGAGGACAATGGTGAGTATACACATTCACTTATAATTTGTTTGGCTTGGTAAGACAAGACACTTCGATGCAGGAGCTCTATTTTGGAATCACTAGTATACTGAGTGATGTTGGTTCGCAAATCAATTTAAAATCAACAAAATCACTTGTGAACTGACAATATCAAGTAATCTTCTAGTTAACCCCTCTTCAGTAGATTTTATCTGGTTTGGATTCAAAATAAAACATTAATCAACAAAAATTACACGCCTTATGAGGTGAGTGATTCAAAAATAGGGCGCAAGGGCATATAACTCAAATCACTAGTGTGAATTTAGCATGTAGTGGACGGGACGTAAAATTAAACGTATGTTTGTTATAAATGGTTAGGACATATCAATCGAGTAAAAATCCTTTAATTTTAGGGCGATGAGAGGACTATCAAAATGGAAAATTTCTTTGCAAATTTTGTGCATTTACGTGAATCCGCAGAAATAAACGAGTAAATTGCTAATAATATCTACTGTAAGAAGACATCAACCACGCAGTGTTTGATGATGATTACAATTAAGCTACTACGTTTACAAGGATGTTTACAAACGAACTTATTAAGTAATTACTTAATGCTTTATCTTATCGTTACATATTAATTTACTTTCAGTGAAAAAGGCTGAAGTGCTTAGCAGCCTTCACCCTGAGGACCAACTGGACGCCTTCCTAAAGCCTCCTAATTGTGGGAAAAACAAGGGTCAAAGCAACAGGATCGTAGGAGGGAAACCAGCTAAGCTTGGTGAGTAAAATCTTAAGGATAAGCGCACACTAAGCCGAGATGAATCGACTAAACGGTACCGCAGTTTTACATACAAATATTAAGATGATAAGATATGATAAGAAAGTGTTTCTAATTTGTCGATTCACCTCGGATAGATCACTTAGATCCGTTGTATGTATTAGTTTTCACTGAAAGCAATATCGATTGGGTATCAATTTTAATAAGCCTGTGGTGCAAGTCTTGACATGGTTTCACCTGTCGAACACCAGATGGCGCTCGAAAAACGATGAGACAGTATATATTGATTTATATAAACAAAAAAAATACTTTTTTCTTTCTTCATGATCTTTGATGCAGCAGAAAATCAGACAATTGAACTATATCGAAGCGAAATGTCAAACAATTCAGCTTCAGACTATGGCCGCTGATCGATACCACATATTATGGATCAGTCTAGATCCTTCCAATTTTTGCTAAATTTTTGGGACACTAATTACATTTAGTTTGTCTCTAGCTTTCTTCTAATAAACCGCAGCATATATTTTTAAGGTGCGTTTCCATGGATGGCCCTCGTGGGATATAAATGCAATGGAACCACATCCTACCTCTGTGGTGGAACACTCATCAGTCCAAAACACATCTTGACGGCGGCCCACTGCATCCATGGACTTGAAGACAAGCTGTAAGTTACTAGTCCAGTAAAATTAAACATTGAGCTTGCGTTAAATTCGGTGAATCTGATTATTATACACTAGTTCATGATGATGGCTCAATGATCACTGGAAGTTTATAACCTCAAGCTCCGACCAGGGGCCCTATTTTGAATCACTCGCTTGGATATGGCGTGTGATTTTCGTCCGAAAACGAAAAAAAAATCAACGAAAACTACGCGAAATATAGACGTGAGTATTCAAAAAATTTAGCAATTATTTTTCAAATCGTTTTTGTGTAGATAAAAACTGGTTTTCATTCTAAAATTCGACTTTAATCATTGAATATCACACGCCATATTGACGCTTCAAGATGACGAGTGATTTTCGTTCGAAGATGAATTAAAAGTCAAAAGAAATAACTCGTTTTCAAACGAAAATCACTCGTGATATTGACGCGAGTGATTCAAAAATAGGGGTTCAGAACTTTGTCAAAAGACAAAAAAATCCGCGAAAATGTTGGTGCCTTTTCAGATTATGGTGAATTTAACTTAACTAGTATTTTTAAAAGCAACAACGCGAAACGTGACATAGCCAAGGATCGTTTTTGGTTTTTAAATACAATTAAACAATATTACTAATTTTATATATTGTACAATTAAACAAATATTGCTTATAAACACAAAGGGTGCTAAGGGTATTTATTAAATTTCGTGATTCCAGATACCAAGTGAGGCTTGGCGAGCTGGATTTGGCCAGGGACGACGAAGGTGCAACTCCTATAGACATCAAAATCAAAGCATTTATCAAGCACGAAGACTTCGGCATCATAGACCACTCCAATGACATCGGGGTCTTAGTGCTGGAAGAGGAAGTCACATTTACTGGTACCTATTTACTTAGTTACAATGAATTTTCTGTTCTCTCAATATGAAAACCACTTTACTATGTCTATCTTTTCACGCTAGGCTTGTCAGTGTGGATAAATGGACAAAAAGTCAAATTTTACATACTTGTGTGGATATTTAGTGTGTAAAATCAGAATAACCCATCCTTAAGACCATTACCGGCTCCGAACCCTGTGATCATCTTTCCTCAAAATCTCCAGTGCGAGTGAGAAAACAACAGCTTATGCTGAATACAGACAACCATCGCATAGTAAAACCTTGTCTTGAGCACTGGGCTTGTGAATGTTGAGAGTAACTGATCCGGATGAACTAAACAATAAAGGCCTTTTCCCACTGCACCGATCCATACCATGACCGTGCTAGGATGCCGTCATACGTTCTACCATGCCCACTGAACGGATCAACACCGTTCTCTCTCACGATGATACGCTCTGGGCATGGCACGCGACGGTGTTGGTGAACGGTGTAGTGGGCAAGGTTTCATAATCTATACTAATATTATAAAGCTGAAGAGTTTGTTTGTTTGTTTGAACGCACTAATCTCCGAAACTACTGTTTCGAATTGAATAATTATTTTTGTGTTGGATAGTCCAGTTATCGAGGAAGGCTATAGGCTACATAACATCACGCTACGACCAATAGGAGCAAAGATATAGTGGTAAATGTGTAAAAAAACGGGAGAAAGAAGTCACTATTCCACGCGGACGAAGTCACCGGCAAAAGCTAGTTTTTAATAAAGTTTTTTTTTGCCTTACACGTCATGGTATGCTACGGTGTGGGCAAAAACTAGGTTTAACATTCATTGACGTTCAGTAAGATATGGTTTACTTGTGTTTCAGATCTCATGAAGCCTATCTGCCTACCTGTGGAGAGCAGCACCCGGATTATTAATCCTAATATCAACCCGTTTGTAGCTGGCTGGGGGAGCGTTACTTATAGTAAGTACCTGTTTTTAATTTGATAGTAATCCACTTTTTTTTAATACGTCATTGTAATGATAAGGAAAAACAAAAGATAGATCTTAAAAAATGTAACATAATTACTAAAATGTATTATTAAAAGGAGTCCCTTTAGGCAAGGTTCCGAATATACTGGCAGCGTTCCCCCTTTGAATACCTGTTCTAGACTTATTCTTTGTCCGAGGTAGCTGCCAGCTCTTCAGTAGCATCTACATTTACAGCGATATCTTTAAATGAAGTCAAGTTGTAGGACCTTGGGTTGCATACATTTTGGACCAAAAGCAAAAGATTATCTGTACAAGACTTTGAAAATAGGTACCATCTTGCTTATTAACAACATCCCTCAACTATTCATCAACCATGATTTCGTGACGTGAAATCAACACTGTTGACAATTCACAGAGCTATAATAAATGTACAAAAAGTTATATTAAAACCATTGAACTACTATTCTTATTACTAGCATATGGAAATGACACCACGAAATTCTTGCACCATGATTTGACGCCACTTGGCATCAATGCATACAAACGGTTTCAAATTCGACAGTTACAATCTTGTCATCAAGTTGCAACACATTTTTTGCTTGTCATAGCTTCTCTATACGCCAAAGGTCCCGGGTTCGATTCCCGGGTCGGGCCAAAAATATATGACGGCGGGAGCTGAGCTGAGGCCAGGACCAAGCGGGTAGGTGGCTCGTCCGTCACCGTCATCTCGAGGTAGGGCGTCCATGATGGGCCAGCAAATAAAACGTAGGTTGCCAAGAAAACATGTTATTCCAATTCCAAAGTCACAATATCCTGTAGAAATGCCGTGAACGTGACAGGTTCGATGTGATAAGCCGTGTTCTGCAGCGGTCGTGTGCAAAAGTCACCCTCCTCGACTCTGTCCTCGTGTGATTGCGCCAAAACGATACTAGCGCCACCACCCTGCGTTCAATGCACTTTACAAAATAGATCAACCAATCAAATTATAGACCGGGTACAAACGTAGTCAAATCAGAAGCTCATCCATCACACATTATCAGCCAATCAAATTAGAGTTCCAGTACAACGTAGTCTAATGTGAGTCAAATCACTAACTATCATGCAAATGAAATCGACCAATCAAATTAAAGATTCAGTACTGCGTAGTCAAATCAGTAACAATTAAATTAAATATCCGCTACTGGCAAAGTCATAACAGCAACTTATATGCGCGCGACGACATATATATACCTGGGTTTTTCTGTTGAGAAATTTTCAGGGTAGCCCGCTGCCCGGAGTTTGGAAGTTGGCGGTGTTTCACCCACGAGCCTTGGAAAGCACGTAAAGCCGTTGGTCCTGCGCCTGATCTCTCTCCGGTCCTGTCAGATAGCTGTCCCATCGGGCTATGAGAGTGAAAGGAAAAGAGAGTGCACCTGTGTTTGCGCACACACTTGTGCACTATAATATATTCCACGCAGTCGGTTAGTCGTTGTGACTGGCCACCGTAGTCGAAATCGGCTAGGGGGACTATTTATACGTAGGAACAACAATTCGCTGATGAAAACCCTCCTTTTTCCATCAGTGGGTCCATCAGCCACTCATCTCCAAGAGGCGCAGTTGCCGGTGGTCGAACAGAGCATGTGCGCGAAGGCTTACAAGAACCGGAGGATCGATGAGAGCGTCGTCTGCGCAGGGTTCGGCGTCAAGAAGGACGCATGCCAGGGTGACAGCGGGGGACCCTTGATGATGCCCATTGTAAGTACTTCGAGAAAAATACTATTTTAAACAAGCGCGAGTAGGACCCGCGCACTGAGGGTTCCGTACCACCCTTAAACTGAATTCGGGGTCTACTTACTTCCACCTATAGCGCACAACATTTTTTGACGGCAAAATTAACTTTGTTTTTCATAGTGTTTGTGTGAACACGTTCCTGGACACTATTCCAGACACAACAGATGTTTTATTGTTTTCACGCCTGTAGGCGTTCACTGTCCGGAACGTGTTAAAGACAAAGTAAAGGACATTTTACCACTTTGGAAGCATCCATCTCTCAAATGTTAGACTTTTAGAAAAAAATGTTGTAGGAATCGCAATGTTATTTTGAAAGACCTATCCATAGATATAGGTTTGAGTAAAAAAAAATTTCATATATGGAAGCCTAAAATATTAAAGTTCTTTACTTTCATTTTCAGCGTAACGACGAGTTCAAGGATTTCCGCTTCTACCAGATCGGCGTAGTTTCCTTTGGGCGGAAGTGCGCAGAGGCAGGCTTCCCCGGCGTGTATGCCAGCGTGCCCTACTTCATGCCCTGGCTCGAGAAAACGATGCTCAGCCATTGAACTTCTGTGCCCTGTGCTAAGGCATGTGCCATATGTCTAGTCCTTCCCGAACTTATTAGTCTGTGATTTTGAGATTTTGCTATTTTTCCGACGCCCCTCAACCCAGCCCTCAAATATATATTTTAATTTTGGTACTAGCCAAAACGAACGAAACAAAAAATTTTAACTTTTGATTTTATTATTATTTACGCCTAAATATATATCGGACAATACTCACTAACACTCAGGCATTTCAATATTTTTTATTTATTTGTGTTCCACAAAGAAAGTGATTTTTTAAATATCATCCTCACATACGTGCTAAACATATGCCTATAACTTTATTGCTTGATTTTAAATTATGAGGCCAGATTAAAAATTAGGTACTTCTATATCATGAAAGTTTTGGTTAAATAAAACAGTACTTCAGACTAAGTCTATACTTCAGAAGGTTTATTAGCCAGTGCTTTTTTTTCTTTATCCTCAAGATACATTAGCTAATACTTGATGCTGAATCCAGGGTAGGAAGTGGGTGACGTTAGTGTAGACCCCTGCATAGTACCTCGCCGAGCAGCGGTAGCCGTAAGAGATGATGCCCAGTTGGTAGAACAACGTACGGTTCAGCTCCGGCAAATCCTGGGGAAGTTAATAATTTATTATAGAAATTACCTCTTCAAAATTAAGGAGTGAACGCATACAAGCTAGGCGTTACATAATATTATGGTCTAATACTCTGATTACTAAAAGCGCTGGACGTCCACCGACAAGATGGACAGACGACCTTGCAAATATCGCAGAATCATACTGGATGCAGACCGCTCACAACTGGTCGCTGTGGATAAGCGTGGGGGAGGGCTATGTTTAGCAGTGGATGTACTATGGCTGATAAAGATGATGTGATGATGATGACTCTGACAACCGTGGTTGTGTAGTTAGGACGCCGATCCCAGATTCCAATCTCATCTGGGTCCAGAGCCATTTCTTTGGTCGATTATGATGACAATGATGATGGTATCACTTATACTGTTTCAATACAATAATATAGAAAATTATAAATAATATTATTTGTCAATGGTACGGAATCCTTCGTGCGCGAGTCCGATTCACACTAGTTTTATTTACGTGCAAACAGTATTGTCTGGGGACCTCTGCCAATATTTCCGTATGTGAACGCCGTCACTTGGTGATAGAAAAATCATCTAATATAAATTGCGCTTGTAAAAAGCAACTGTGAACCTGTGACAAACGAGGAATTGAACCCCGTGTCTAACGCAATCGGGCGCATGCCTAAACCACTCGGCCACTGTCACATTAACAAGCCTGTTGAATTTTGCAAGCGCTTTTTTTAATGCGTAGGCTGCGTGACATCATTATTGAGTTTGTATGGTGACAAATCACTATAAAAACTAAACTAAACTGTAACTCATCTAATGTCAAAACCACTGAATAGGTCAAAACCTATGCGGGGTGCGGGCGGCGCAGATAAACCCACCCGCGGCGCTCACTCACCGCGGCCTCGCCTCCCCCCGTGCCCCACCGCCCCGCAGGCGAAGTCTCAATGAAGCGGTTTACCTATAAAACAAAACTGCTAAATCCTACTACTATTATAAAGGCGAAAGTTTGTAAGTATGGATGTATGGATGTTTGTTATTCTTTCACGAAAAACTACTGAATGGATTTGAATGAAACTTTACCACAATACATCAGAATAACATATAGGCTACAATTTTTGAGGTTTCTAATGTGAGGTCGTAAAAAAACACATTTTTATTACTAGACTAGACGGGACGAACCTGAAGTCCACGCGAACGAAGTCGCGGGCAAAAGCTTGTGGTACAATAAATTCTTACGTATTCAGCGACGAGAGGACCACCGCTGTCCCCGTTGCAAGCGTCATGCGCGCCCCACTTGTTACCCGCGCAGAAAACCCGTTCGTCTATCGTTCTGCAAATGTTGTGGGCTGTTTTAGTTTTACTAAAGTTATTATCATTAAGTGACGTTTAAGTTGTTGTTAGTAAGACTGGCTTTCCGGTTAAGTTACTGTACCTTAGGGTTGCATCAAAACAAGTTGAAAAGAAAGAAAAAAAAAATGATTGGTTACTATTCACTATTTTTCACGCTATACTTTCCCATTCTCTATCCGTGCTTTGGAAGGTATGTAAGCATTTTCCGGCTATTAGTCGCTAAGCCTAGTCAGAGGCTCTATGGGCGGCCGCTTGATAAAATCTGACAGCGAAACTCGTCGCTTGCCGTGCAACCGCCCCTCCGCCACACTGAGTCCTGCTCAAAGTAGTATGGCCTAAACTACCTCATATTTGTGTTAAGGCCTTTGCCCAGCAGAAGGATGTTTACAGCAACTTAACTTTAAACACTTTTAAACTTTCGCGTTGCATTCTAAATACACAGACACACGGGGATTAACGCGATCGCGATACACATGTTATGTTTTTCAACTTGACTTTACTTTCCTATTCTACTACTACTGTAGGATCTGCAGTTTGATCTTATAGAAAAGATGTGTGATGTCTTAATGTGTTTATCAAATTAATCAGAACGTCACCTGTTTTGATCCCCGTAGACACTCTTGCACTTTTGTTCTTCGAAGATTTTTACCGGCGCCCACGTTAGAAATGAAGGGCGTCTTTCTTCTACAACAGAAAAAAAATGTAGGCCCACTTGGGCATGATAAATTAACCCAGGATTACGCTAGTTCTGGATTAAATCATCGTTCTGTCTCTGTTAGTTTATTTGACGTTGACAGAGACAGAAATAAGCTAATGTGCTAATAGGATTAGATAGGAGAGATAGGATAGGATTTACGAACTTTAAAAAAAAAAGATTTTATTGCACAAATCATGGTGTACAAAGGTGGACTTAATGCTAAAAGCATTCTCTGCCAGTCAAACCTTTAGGTCATGCAGAGATATTATTTATTATCTATTGTTTATAGGCAAATCTCTCTAAACATCTCTATAGATAAGTACCTAAACCAGGCCTAGAACTTAATAATTTAGGTGCAATTTATATAATTAAGTTTGTATGGTGACAAAAACACTATAAATACAAAAATAAGCTCAATTTGAAAGAAGCTCATTTTTAAATTTGAAATAATACTCGTAACTCACTCTCTGGATCTTCTCCCCACCCTGCCACGAATATGCCAGCTCGGTTTCCAGAGTAGGGACCCCATTTTGTTAATTTCTTCTCCTTGGTGTCAAGCGGCAAACAAATAGGCCCTAAGTGAACGTCATCTGTAAATTTATAAAATTGCCAAGTAAGCACTACGAATAATTCAAGAAATAACGTAATTTCGTATGCAAATCTAAGAGATAGCACGGTTAGTACTATATTCTAGATTTACTAAATTGTACATTTTAAAACAACCTATCTGCCTTTACCCCTTGGTTATTAAAAGAAATTTTACATTTCGACTAAAATGAGATATAAATGAAATATAATGTACAACACTGACGCATCGGTACTTCCTGTTATATGTAACCGTAGCTTATTTTTAAAAGTATTTAAAATTTCACATTTTTTTAGGTCATTTGGCAAACCGTTCAATAGCTTTGCTCCCTCAAACAGTATTGACTTTTTTCCATAATTTAAGCTTTTTCCTGTAATCGGTGCGTAAGCACCTGGTCATGAGCCCACAATGTCAAATTAGATATAGAGAGAATATACAGCAGGCCGTTTTCACCGGTACCGAAGTGCAAGCGAGTCGTGCCACTAGACGTGTGCCGTGACGAAATGGACGTGAGTCGTGGCACTGACAGAATCCAGTTAAAAAATTCACGCCGCCCATAGCCATGTTGACGGGCCTGTGTGGTCAGCGTGAGTGTGTGAATGTTTGTGATTTTCGAACAAATGAAAAAGAATTTATAATTAAATAAAATTAAATAAAATTATGAACCCCTTTGTCGAAAAAAAAAATATAACAACATGCATTTAATACGTACTCTTGAAGTCAATAGTCCCATCCAGAACAAGTATGGCGATGTCATTGTGAAACTTCGTGTAATTTTCATGAGGAATCTTCTTCTTGATAAGGAAGTCCACCGGTTGAGCGTCATTTTCGTCAGCTAAAATGTCTAGCTCACCAACACGCACCACATATCTAAAAGAGAGAAAATTTACCATTTATTTAAAATTTTTGAATGTTTTTGACACTCACAGTGTTATTTTTATTATATTAAGTAAAAAACCAAAAACTTACGCACGGTTCGAATCCGCAACCTCTGGCAAACGGGGGAAACGCTCTTACCAATCGAGCTACCGTGATGACGATTATATATTTAGCAACCCAAGGCTACATGTGAGAGAAGTCCACATGAGAGTAAAAATAATCTGTAATCGATACGTCATTGGCGGTAAGAATACAAAGGAATTCTTTTTTTTCCACTCTGCCTATACTTTCTCGTGTCGCCTCTGTTATTTTGTTTTAAATTAAAACCAAAGAGGTAAAGATCTTTGATTAAAACTTTTAATCAAAGATCCATTTGCCAGGGGGGATGATTCCGTGTTCAATCAGATTTTTTTTTAATCACCTCAATAACGATCTTACAGGGATTTCCTGATGCAGTGGGCTGCAGTCAGGATGTGCTTCTCGGTGATGATGGAGCCACCACATTCCCATTGCACGTTGACATCGATCTTGTAGCCCAGCACTGCCATGTATCTCGCCATATCTGAAAAATAAGCTAGTTAACACCACCAATCGTTACCGTAGGAACTTATTATCATCACCGACTACAGTGATCCTTCATTTACACAAGATTTCCAATACTGTCTCGCCGCAAAAGCACGCACGATGATAGCTTACATTCACTCTCGCCCCGGTTCTTGTGCTATGACCATAGATATCTATAGGTAAACCACTTTATTGAGACTTTGCCTGCGAGGCACAGGGGCGCGGGGGGAGGCCAGAACGCCGCTCGCGCCCGCACCCCTGACGCAACCCGCTCTCGCCTCCCCCCGCGCCCTTGTCGAGGTCTCAATTTCGCGGTCTGCTAATAGACTTCCATTTTTAAGACTATGTTACTAACATAGCACCCCATGTGGCCTGAATCGAGACAGTGTGTACTTATTTAAGTATTTTTGTATCAACATCATCATCATTATCAGTCAAAGGACGTCCACTGCTGAACATAGGCCCCACGGTTTTCCACAGCGACCATATTTTTGTATGGCGATTTGTAACTATGCCGTCATAGTGTGCTATGGTAAACTGACTTATATTTTATTGTAAAGCACAACTGCTGCGGAACCCTCACTCACCACGTGATAACACTGGTATACCATTTCCTATTACTTTCATTTCACCAGATGCCACTTCCTGTTTTGTCAAATGCCTTATTTCGATATTAGGACGTGCAGGATCTAAAACAAGATATCAAGCTAAGACAAGTATCAAGAAACACAGTATGTAGAACACTTTTCTTGCTCTTTACCTGTCCATCCACAAGTTTCGTGATCGGGGAAACCGCTGACATACAAGGTGGAATCATCATTCTCATCATTTTCAATAATTCTGGTTAAAGTTGGCGATTTTACGTTTTCAATGGGATTCGGACAGCAAACCTGGAACATTTTTATAACTAGATAACTTTTGTGATTATAAATTATTGTAAGGAAAAAAGGGATCTCAAGATCTCCGAAACAGTCACTTGATTGCTTATTTTATTAGCTATGACGTTTGCTTTGTCATTAAAAAATTAGAATGGAAAAAAATATACTTAATCTCTAAGATTTTTAACTGAGTTAAGACATTCATTAAATCATTCATTAAATTGATCCGAATAAAAATGTTTGTAAAACCCAACAAGAGTATTTATGCGTTTGTGGGTATATGCAAATCTATCTATGGCTTGCTTGAGTAAGAAAAGAGGGCAGGTTTGCGCCGTTTCACTCAGTGTCAGTATATACGTGACGCGGTGACGATTATTCTACAGTCAACGGTTGTGTATTGTTTATTTTAGACTTTAATTATGCTTCTTATTGTTTGTTTTTCATATTGTTTGTACCTATTATGTACCCACCATACAAATTTTTGAATATAGTGTGTGTGTGTTGGTGCATGTTGCAGAAAACTTGGGATCTTGTCATTGGATTTCGACAAAGTAAGTGACATGAATTTTCTTTACATGTGAATTAATCGTTATTATCTACTAGTATCACAAATATTACGCTAAGATGTTCATATTCCTAATACCTACTTACTATAAATTCTCAGGGATCGATTGGCCGCTGGCGGTCGCGTAAACAAAAGAATGACAAAATCCGTGGGGGTTTAAAACAAACGTTACACCATTTTTTAGGGTTCCGTAGCCGAAGCACTGGCGGTGCGAATGACTCTATTCTTAAGCAGCACTTCGGCGATTCGCACCGCTGACCAAAAACCTTACGGTACAAAACGCCCCAATACCCTCTACCCTGTCAGTTATATTCCGGCCCATGGTCTATGTTTAGCGTCAAATAATAATGAACTTGTAAAAATCTTTACAGTTGTTATAATTATTGTAAGGTTAGAATCTTTAATTGTTTTTAATATGAAATAAAGAAATAATCTTACCAGTTAGAACACTTTGAAAACACACAATGAAAAACACAATACTAAACCACTTATAAGGCTTCATACTAAACGTCACTTTTCCGCGTTGTTTTAATGGCGGAGTTTGACTAAGAATGCGAAAAGTTATGAATATGATTTAACAATAATTATTCGAAATAGATATCCTCAAAGATGAAAGGTCAAATAGGTGCCGGACAGCCAGCGAATTCATTATTATTAAATTAAAGGCTCAATTAAAATACAGCACAAAAAACTTACTTAACAAGATTTTTCAAAACGTTTATTCTAGTGTCTACAAGATTATGGAATGTTGTCTTGAAAAGATAACGGCAATTGAAGGTAACCTTTTAATTTTTCTATTATAGAAGAACAGCAGATTTTACTGCTTCAGTGCAGCGCACGAGGACGTCCACCAGCTTTCTGACTTTCAATATCAAAGTCACGGAGTTGTAGAATACGGGGAGGCCTGATATTTAGGATGCCTTGCGGTTAAGATGATGATGAATTGCTTTTTCGAAGAACGTTCTCCAAGATCCAAGGTAGGTGCTGCGTGACGTTCATGTAGACCCCCATGAACCGGTGCGCTGAGCAACGAAAGCCAAACGAGATGATACCAAGCTGGTAGTGGTGGAAGTCGTCCCCCTAAAAAATATCACAAATTATTGCACAAAACTGGCAATGAATAATATCTTTTATATTTTATTTATTTATTTTATTTTATATTTTATATATTCGGTATACAGACAGGATACAGTCGTCGCATACTATAATTATTGCAATAAACAAATATGACTGGACCGTAGCCCATAGATAGTATACACAACATGCTTAGTAAGCTAATGTATGCTACTAGGACATAAAAACTTATACAAGTTAAAAATTAAATTTAACACAATAAGAAGAATAAATTGAGTAGTATAAGAGTAGATTGACGTTAATCTATAAAGCAGAAGAGTTTGTTTGTTTAAAAGCGCTTATCTCAAGAAATACTGGGCCGATTAAAAAAAATATTGGATATCTTATTTATCGGGGAAGGCTTTAGGCTATAAAACATCACGCTGCAAAGGGAGGGGAGGGAGAAAATTCAAAAGGCGCGGACGCAATATTGGCGGACCCCTAGTAGACTATATTAGTTGCACTTAGCATCATTTCAAAAATAATTGTGTTGTTGTGAACACCTGTTTCTATTTGAATAATACTGAGAAGCCACTGAGAAAAAAAATTCTGCGTTTGGTCTCTCTACTTTTCTAATTTGGAAATTAATGGTAATACCAGTTCGAGGTAGGGGTCATGACCACCTGTTTCAATTTGAGGTCTGTTCAAATAGTACCTACAGACAAGGAAGGTTTAATTTAAAAGCAAATCACATCCTCGTCACCTTTATAAAGAGCGCAGGATCACACTGAACGTATACCGCTTGCAACCCAGTCGCTGTGATAAAATTTAGAAAGCCGTTGTTCAGCAGTGGTCGTCCTTTAGCTGATAATGATGATGATGATAATTAAATCACAGCTATACTTTTTTTTTTTTTTTTTTTTTTTTTTTTTTTTTTTTTTTTTTTTTTTTTTTTTTTTTTTTTTTTTTTTTTTTTTTTTTTTTTTTTTTTTTTTTTTTTTTTTTTTTTTTTTTTTTTTTTCCGGTTCCGGCGTCGTATTGTAAACATTCGTGTCAACATACTCCGTAATTTTTAATCATTAATAGTGTAATTAACGCGATTAAAGTTCGTTCGTGGCTCGATTAACGATCATAAGATCAAAAACGATCAATTAAAAGTGAAATCGTACCAAATAAAAGCGTATTTCGTGTAAAAACTGTGGAAATTTGACCATAAAAAAATAACCTAAAAGTGCAATTCACTGCAGTGCAGCCAACCTACCAACACACAAACGTCAGTTAACGTCACCGTTACCTTGACAGTTGTGACAGTACGAGTGTTACCAGATAGAAGAAAATAAAAATTACCACGAAACAAGAGTTGCCATAACAATAAAGTTACCCAAAAAATATGGAAAAAAGTATGGAACTGTTGCTGTCAAAAATTAACGAGAGACTTAACCACCAAACCGAAGTCATCACTGCATCAGTATCAAAAAATGTTATGGAAGCATTAGACGAAAGGATCAAAATCATAACTGAAGAAAATACCAAACTTAAAACAAAAATAACCACTTTGGAACACAAACTTAATTCATTAGAACAAGAGAAAAGAAAACATAACCTGGTCTTTTTCGGAATAGAGGAGGTTGGGAAGTCAGAAGCTGAATTGGTGGACTATATAAAGGATATTGTCATAGATACAGGACTACATTTAGACTGCACAGAAATCAGCAACATATATAGAATTGGGAAGAAAACCAACAACAAAAACCGTCCCGTTGTAGCCTCCATTACATCTATATGGAAAAAACATAGTATTTTGAAAAACAAGACCAAATTACCACCAGGCATATATGTCAAAGAAGACTATTCGAAAGAAGTACTAGAGAAACGTAAGCAACTACAACCGCAACTGGAGGAAGAAAGGAAAAAAGGAAACATTGCTTTTCTGAAACACGATAAATTAATAGTGAGAAAACCAGAAGATAGAACAAGGGACAAACGAAAGAGGGAAGAATCCGGCTCACCTAACCTATCAACAGTGAAGAAAGTAAACACAAAAGGAAACGCAAACGACTCTCTCCCCAAGGCACAAGAGATAAAGAATCCCAATATACTCAATTATGTTGAACGAGGCATACGAGCGTCGACATCTGAAATCCCAAAAAACTTGTAACGACCGCCGGCAACTGGAACAAAACTAAACAAAATCACACAACCTTATACAAACCAAAACAAAACCACACCCCAAGCCGGCCGGTCACCGTGGGGCAAGATGACCAACACCCTCCAAGCAACACTCACATTGATGGAAACCAACAATCTTCACGTACAAAAATAGAGAATCTATATATAGCCACAATAAACGTCAGAACGCTAAGTAGTCCTGAAAAGCTCACTGAATTTAAACTATCATTAAGAAACATTAAATGGGATATAATAGGACTATGCGAAACACGGCTAATAGGTGAAAATATTGAGCAACACGATGAATTCATACTCCACTACAAAGGAGAAACCCAAGGCATGTATGGCGTCGGGTTTCTCATAAAGAAAAGCTTAGCGCACAGGATTGAAGAGATCACAGGAATATCAGAGAGAATAACAGTCTTAAAAATTAAATTACCTAATAACTCTGGTAAAATGGAACCATGGACGATTATACAGTCTTATGCACCAACTAATAGCGAAAAAGACGATAAAAAAGACTCTTTCTATGAAACCCTACAACATGAAATTGAGAAAGTTAATACTAACATAATTGTCATGGGCGATTTCAATGCGAAAATAGGAACACAAAAACCAGGCGAAGAAAACATAATGAGTAAATATTCTTATGGGGCTAGAAACGAAAATGGAGAAAGAATGATAAACCTAGCACTACAAAACAATTTATTTATTCTGAATAGCGCGTATAAAATAAAAAAGTCTAAGAAATGGACATGGTGTTCCCCAGATGGAAAAACTAAGAATGAAATAGACTTTATTCTGACAAACGACAAAAGATATTTTACTAACATCGAAATAATTAGTCAGTCACAACTAAACTTCAACACTGATCATAAAATGGTAAGAGCGACTCTAAAAACCAAAATACCAAAGAAAACAAGAGCTTCATATAGAACACATAAATCACTCCTAAGCAAAGGAGACGACAAAGAACTGTTAAAAAACCTTAAAAACGCCTTAAATAATGACAAAGACAAACACAGTACATTACAAGAAAAATATGATTCATTTGTAGCCAATCTAGTAACTGAAACCAAGAAATCAAATAAAGATAGTAATTTGATATCAAAAGAGACAAATATACTGATAGAAAAACGGAAAACACTATTTAAAAACAAAACAATCAAAGACGTTAAAGAACAGATTACAGCCTTAAGTAAACAGATTAGCACAAACCTGAGAAACGAAAGAAAGGAGAGAAGAAACAGCATAATCCAAAGACATATAGAGAAAACAGGTGGAGTGAAAAAAGCTTTCAAAAAATTAGCAGATATAAAGGATTGGATGCCAAGCATTAAAGACAACAAAGAAATCGAAACAAGAAATAGACACAAAATTGCTAAAATAGCTGCAGATTACTACCGTGACCTCTACCGTAGCAAAAACGAAGTGAAACAAAGAGAAATCACAGAGCTAAAGAAATTAGACACAGAAGAACCGCTACCCCAAATTCTATTAGATGAGACCATAAAAGCTATAAAATCACAAAAAGATGATAAGGCACCCGGTGAGGACCAGATTACGAACGAACTCCTGAAAACAACCATAGAAATAACGGCACCAAAACTAACAGAAATATTTAATGAAGTCCTAGAATCTGAAATCATACCAAGTGAATGGAGTAAATCAACCATAGTGCTCATATATAAAAAGGGGGATAAGAAAGATATAGGTAACTATAGACCCATAAGTTTACTGTCCAACCTGTATAAAATCTTCTCCAAAATACAGCTGTCACGAATTACAAGAAATATGGAAGAAAACCAGCCAAGAGAACAAGCAGGTTTCAGACGCAACTTCTCGACCCTTGACCATATCCTAGTAGTACAGCAGATTATGCAAAAATACAAGGAGTATAATAAAAACTTCTACTTTGGATTTGTCGACTATAACAAAGCCTTTGATTCATTGGAACATGAAGCCATCTGGACAGCACTTCAAGCGCAGGGTGTACACAATCAACTCATCCGCATCCTGAAAAATATATATTCAAAAAGTACTTCAGTAGTAAAATTGGACAGAGTAAGCGCAGAATTCCCAATAGAACGAGGAGTCCGACAGGGCGACCCAATTTCGCCAACACTGTTCTCAGCGGTGCTAGAAATGGTGTTTCGCAAGCTAGACTGGGAGGAGTATGGCCTAAACATAAATGGGGCAAACCTCAATCACCTCCGTTTCGCGGACGACCTTGTCCTATTCTCTGAAAGTCCCAAAAGCCTAGAGGCAATGCTACAGCAATTAGCAAAAGAAAGCTTAAAAGTGGGACTAACTATGAATACCAAGAAAACCAAAGTTATGACCAACTCAGAAAAAGTAGACATCATAGTCAATCAAGAAAAAATTGAGTACGAGGAAGAATATATCTATTTGGGCCAAGTTATATCCACCACAGATAACATGAAGAAAGAAATAGACAGAAGAGTTAATAATACTTGGAAACGATTCTGGTCAATGAAGGAAGTAATGAAAAATAGCGCACTCTCTATTTCAGAAAAAAGGAAACTGTTTGATACCTGCATCCTTCCGTGTCTTACATATGGATGCCAGACCTGGGCTCTAAATGAAAAGCATCAGAACAACCTCAAAGTTTGCCAGAACTCCATGGAAAGAAGTGTGCTAGGAATCAAACTCAAAGACAGGATCCCACTCCAATTCATAAGAAAGAGGACCAAATTTAAGGATGTCACAAAAACAATCAGATCTCTCAAGTGGAAGTGGACGGGGCACATTGTCCGTGAAGAGATTTCCAAATGGACAAAAGATGTCATAGAATGGTACCCCAGAGGAAACAAACGAAGCAGAGGCAGACCAACTACAAGATGGGACGATGACATAAAAGAAATAGCGGGACCAACCTGGACACGATCAGCCAGAAACAGGAAGAAATGGAAGGCTTTGGAGGAGGCCTACGTCACAAGACAGACCGCTACATAACAAAACAACCGTCATAACTGTAATTTATCCTAAACGTGAAATACATATTTTGTAAGAATTAATGTAGCAGTAAATAAAGGCTTTATTATTATTATTATACTTACATAAATGCCAACAAGAGGGCCCCCGCTGTCCCCGCCGCACGCATCGCGTCCATTTTCCGCGTCGCCTGCGCAGAATGACTTCTCGTCTATCGTATCGTTCCCGTAGACTTCTTTACACACATCCTGGTCTACAATTGTCACATTGGCCACCTGCAGGTGTGTGGCTAGTCCTGTGAAGTGATATCAAAGTCAAAAAGCGATACGCTATTATGTTCAATGAAAAAATTAACCATTTATTTATGGAAAAACTTTATTGAACAAATGCCAGTGAGTGCACAAAAGGTGCAGGACTTAGTGCTATAAGCAATTTCTCCCAATCATACTTTTAGCTCATGTGCAAGTGCAACCATATTATTTAATCTCAAGTAAGACAGGCCATCGCATCCTAAATTATGCATAAGCATGTAATGATTTATAACGAACGCCTTTAGAACCTCATGTCCAGCCAAACTGACCACTAGATCAACTAGGCAAAATAAAAATAGAAGAATTTTACCCAAAGCTTGTCTGGAAGAGATCACTTATAGCGAAAAGGCCGCCACTGTACATTTCTTATAAACGAATTTGTAATTAATCTATGTGCATTGTAGAGTTATCTTATCTTATCGTATAACTGCATATATGAATTGAAAAGTACACCTTTATGCGTTTCTCCCCAACCAGTGATATAGGTGTATTTGAGTTTTTTTTCTTCAGTCAGGGAATATGGCAACGGCAAGCAGATAGGGCCTATGTACCATGACGTATCTTGACCTGTAAAGACATTCATGTTATATCTATAACAAGCAAAAAAAGAAAAAGAGGAAGAAAAGAAACCCTGCCTGCGAGTCAGACTCGCGCATGAAGGGTTCCGTAACATTGACCACATGCCTACTTGTTGCCATTATTCGAGCAAAAAGGCCCTGTTTTTAGTATTTGTTGTTATAGCGGCAACAGAGACGCATAATTTGTGAAAATTTCTACAGTCTAGCTATCGTGGTTCTTGAGATACAGCTCACTAAGGTGACAAACAGACAGACGGACACACAGGCGGGCAGTCGGACGGACAGACTGCAAAGTCTAAGTAATAGAGTCCCGTTTTAAGCCTTTGGGTACCTTAAAAGATTGAAAACTTAAGGTGGGTCTACGCTAGACGAACCGAGCACGAGCGAAGCACGAGCGGAGCCGTTCTCGGCTTCGACGTTCGCGGTGTCAAGTGTGGACGTACAACGAACCTGCAACGATTACTTCCCTCGAACGTAGCAAATCCCTTTGTATTCGTCAAAAATCGTTCGAGGCTTGTAAGGTCCACATTAGACGAATTGTTAAAAGATGAAATATGACACTGTGAGTGTTAAAAATATTGTAAAACCATAGACGAATTGTGTTCGGCTCGTGCTCGGCTTGTGCTCGGCTCGCCTAGCGTGGCAAGCAACGCACCTTTAGAACCAGCCTATAGCTCACTTTTATAAAAGGCTATCAGTGGCCCTTCGCTTACTTTCATAATCTATAGTTCCATCCACGACCACAAGTCCTACGTCATTGTGGTACATGGTATACTGCTCGTGCCGGATCATCTTCTTCACTCTGTAGTCTATGGGGCCGCCATTGCTGTTGGTTTCTTCTAAGTCCAGCTCACCAACCCGCACCACGAATCTGTAAGGCATTTATTATCTACAGGCCTTCATAAAAACGCTTACGATTATCATACAAAATGACTAGGCTTTTTGTACTTTTTTATAGCAAGGTTTTCATAGGTTTTTATCGAAATCACAAATAATAATATTATAATGTCTCTTTCTATTTAACTTGTTTTGACTACCATCAACCCACGGCAGCAAATGGTTCTAACTAAAGCATAAAAATTACGAAATTTAGCACACGTCATGTTTTATAAAACTTAATCTACTATATAAAAATAAGTCAGGTTTTCCATCCTGATGCTATAACTCCAGAACGCACGAATCGATTTCCACGGTTTTGCATTCGTTGGAAAGGTCTCGGGCTCCGTGAGGTTTATAGCACAGAAAATTCTCGTAAAACGGTGCCGGGCGGGACGGGGCTGAGGGCGAAACGAAGTTCGCTGTAACCGCTAGTGAACTATAAACATGTTGCACAAAGTCGAAACTGAAGGTCTACTACGAAAAACGAAATCCATCAAAACGATTATCGTTTTTCGGATCCGAAACATTTTTAGTATGGAATCCTCACTACGAAATGCTTCGGATCCGCAAAACGATTATCGTTTTGATGGATTTCGTTTTTCGTAGTAGGCCATTAGTTATATCATTCCATGTTACTTACAAGGAGGCCCTGATGCAGTGCGCTGCAGTGAGGATGTGTTTCTTCGTGATGATAGACCCTCCACATTGCCAGGTCACTTCGCCCTTGTACCCCAGCAAAGCCATCCACTGTGATAAAACTGTTACACACATTCTAAAGGTATGGTCTGTTAAGTACTAAAGCTACTATACTTAACTATAGCAACGAAGTTATAAAGTAAACCAATCCTTAGGTGATTTTTAACGCTCAAACACACAACAATACTACTATGGGACCAATATCATTTCATGATGTGAGTTTCTCCTTACAAGTTATAACTGCGAGTTCGTATCTGCCCGTTAGCTGGTCTTGCAATTCTGTATTTTGTATCAATTTGTTTAATTCGTCTTGACATGGACTAGCGCTGAGTAATTTTCATGATCTGATGATAGAATCTGAAGAGAGTGAAAATGTTTTGGGGGCGTATTGCGATCCAACTTAATCCGTTCGATTCCGAGGCAGTTCAATTCCCACTCAGTGTAAACGAATATTATCAATGTAATAATATTATAATAATACTACAATGGTATGAATATTCATATTTATATTGTTATATTATAGTAATATTATCAATATAATGCGAAATTGCAATAATGATTGCTATTCGACAGTAAAGCAGAGCTGTTTAACTGTCAAAACTGCATCGCAATACGCACCCTGTCCTTTATAATTAGTTTCTTACCGCGAGTGTTAACGTCCCTCCCATTGTACACTGACATTGTGTCCAATTTTCCTGTTAAATAAAATAAAATTTACTAACTCAACACCGAAGAAAAGTTAATACAGAATGTATTTTTATGCATTCATAAGAACTAACCCTCACCTTCATTATCAAGCGATTTATTTGTTTCAGCCGTCTCGTTGCTAAGACGATTATCTCCAGTATTATATATTTCAGTGGTCTTCATATCTTCAGGTTGGTCAACTACAACTGGAAAACCAAAGTTTTGAAGCTACTATGATTTCATTGAGGCTCAGTTGCATTAACTTAACCGCTATAAACTACAAAAGAAAAATATGTGTTGAGGTTATAGTTCTGGTCAGATATGAATCTGAGGGCAGAAGGAAATGAAATCAAAAATGGCTACCTACTAATGCCAAATGGTTTGTGTTGTCTTTCACGCCCTTAAGGGCTTGAACATATTTCCTTATTTTTGGGCCATAGTAGCACTTCGAGACAGCAGCATATAAAAAATTGGCAAGTTCTCAGAAGAAGCGACAAAGTTTAGGTCGTAGATGAACGTTGTTACAAGCATATGTTTACGTGCCAACCTAAGTCCTAGTCAACTAATGGTACAAATATATTTATTCGCCATTAAGTAGGGTACGATACATGAAAATGCGGTCTTATGTCAGAGAAACAGTGCAATGACCTACTTAGCCATATAAAACAGTACACTACAGTATCACTTACATAACGTCCTTCCACAAGTGCCTGGCATTGGTAGGTCATGCACAAAGTCTGCGTCATCATCATCATCAGTTGTTGGTGTCTCTTCTATGGGACAGCATACCTGTCAAAAAAACCCATAGCTGAATGCTATAATAATCTAAAAAGAAATTATAAATTCCATCCCATAAGGCACAATTTGTATATGAAACACTTCAGCGGCCGTTTAATCCCATATTTCAAAACCGTACGCAACCGAAATGTCGATCGGTAACTTTTTGATTATTTTATTTGAAATCCGTTCTTAGTTGCTTGGCGAAGATTGTAAACAATCATTTATTACTTTTAAAAAATATTAGTAACCATTAGATTTAAAAAGATATCAGTGTTTAACAATTAATGAATTAAATTAATTATATATTAGTTGTAAGTTTTGTGTTTATCTTATTTCAAAATTAATCATTTCGTTATAAAGGAATGTTAAGATTGTTTACAATTTCCGCCAAGCAAAGAAAAACTGACTTTACAACGTCAGTGTGTGAAATCTTTGAAAGATTACCTTGATAATCCTCCCTTCAAATCCGCAGCTCCTTTCAAGGGTGAGGTTGAGTCCTAATTCGGTGGTGGTGGACTCCTTGAGTAGCGCCACGTATTGCGCACACGCACCCAATTCGACGCATTGAAAAGGCCCAGTCTCGCCGGGGATCGAGCAGTCATTTGTTTCTGATAAAACGTATTAGAAAGAAAAGAAAGAAGAAAGAAAGAAACATTTATTTGACACACAACAATACAGACATAATAAAAATAATAATTTAAAAAACATGATTATTATATTGATGATATTAGCAAAAATTATTGAGAGAACTGAATGAAAAACTTTATTTAAGTACTAACTATCCCCTTGCCATCTTTCTGCATGACATAAAGGTTCCACTGGTAGATAATGCTTTTGGCAAAGTCTTTAAATATAAAAAAAAACAAAAAAGAACTACTTTAATGAATAGCTGGACAGAATACAGCTATTAGTATCTACCATACATAAAATTGTGTTGGATAGCAGCAACATCAGTACTGGCAGAAGGCTCATGATATAGTATATTAGGAAAGGTTTTTGACTGGGTGGGTATAAGGAGGCGGAAAACCTTTGGTTTTTGAACTGCAGTGTGGAAAGAAGAGGACATCCACCACACTATCTTCCATAGTTTGGAGTTTTTTATGGAAAAAACTCCACCAACTAGAGCCTAGGAGGCCGTTTCTCGCATGATTGAACTTAATTCGTGTGGTAATTCGATTACAAGTATCACTGTTTTACCGAAAAAAACTAGTAATATCTCCACGTCAAAGAAAAACTAACATAAGAAAGAAATCAAAATGCATATAAATAGTGACCAGAATAAAGCAACAACTATATTTTTCCAATATTTTCTTTGAAAAAGGAAATTCTTTTCCTTTCTTCTTTTTCTTCGAAAAAGAAAATTCGATCGGTGAACTTTTTTCGTATAGGAACTGCAAAAGAATTGGGATCCTGCTCTTAAATTTGATGATGATGATCTAACATACATACTTCTTTCCACCTTAATATTAAAACCCTTTTTTTAACCCGATATTTAAACACTTTCAAATGTGTTTATCAACATTATTTTGTCATATTTTGTTAACGCGACCAAAATGCTGATTGATAGGCCGCTAGGGCCCATCAATCAAATTTTTTTAACACATTGAAAGTATTACTTACTGCTTGTCACAAAACTGTTGGTAAAACACAGAAACCACAATAATTTACTACACAAAATATAATAAATCTTCATAATTTTTAATTGAACGACCATATCGGTATGCTGCCTTTTCAATATGGCGTTTGGCAAGTTTTTATCGAATAACGTTGATAACTTTTTTTGTTTATTTTTATGCTAAAGTTGAAGTTGTCTTAGGTATCAACCAATAGGTAGAACTAAAGGCTAAGAGGTATCGGCGGCACTTGCACAGTAAAGATATTCTTGTAAAAAAAGTCCTAAAAAACTTCATGCTTCATAGAAACCATACTAATTCTAAGTTTTTCAATAGATTACCTAATTACTCGTAATATTAACAAAGTAAAGATTTTCATACTCATACGCCTATACCTATAAAAATCGGTTTAATTTATTTTAGGTAAATAAAAGTGATTTTATAAAAGGCAGTTATTATTAGGCGTAGCCTTAAGTAATATTATTATATTCATTGATATTCTCTTCGAAACGTTTATTGAGCTGCTTTGATCTAAGCAAAAATAATAATAAAGACTCGTTTCATATTATTTTAGGAATGCAAAAATAACACTAAGTCCGACTCTGCTCCTGTACTCGTGTGAAAATCATTATCAGGCCCAAAAACTTCTGAGTAGCTAAGGCTATTTAACCCATAAAAAAATGGCTGACTGACAAATACTGCATGCAGTAGTTATTTATTTAACGCACCGGGAAGTGCAAAGGTTTTTAGTTAAACACGCATTCCTCCGTCCTCTGGTACTAAAAAAATCTTATGATGGCATCATGCTGAGATAGGTATATGGAAATGAAATAAAATCATATTAAACCGGGCGGCCAAAGTCATGCAACCGTAGTACATAAGTTACCGTCGATTATCCTAAGTTCACATCATCAGGGCCCCTATTTTTGAATCACTCGCTTGGATATGGCGAGTGATTTTCGTTCGAAAACGATTTTTTTTCTATGACTTTTGACACTACGTCGAACGAAAATCACTCGCCATTTTGAAGCGAATGAATCAAAAACAGGGGCCCAGATCGCGACACGGTTACTAACTATACCAAAATAATAACATTTAAGGCCAATAAATTATTTTTAAATCTTAGAACAGTTGGCGAAGCTTTCGACGGACATACATTTAAAAAATCTCCTCCTCTTTCAAGTCAGTAATTTGGTAATCCATGAACAATACGACTGCGGTCACTGTTTAGTGTAGCCATTTAACGGACGCGACAACGGCAAGTCCTAACGCTCGATATCGTATCACATTTTCGCTCACGCTAACGCTGACCTCTAGCGGTGCGTAAAGAAATCACTTTTTTTATACAGATTTTGACATTTCTCGATACATTTACGCATTCGTTAGTTATTCGTGCTAAGGGTACAGTACTTTGAAGGTTTAAATACTGTTATTATTATTTTTTAATTTTGAAGGCAGCTCGTTGTCTGTTTTAAGTACACTTTGCTTTGAAGATTTAAAAGAAGCTTGTTAATTATAATTTAACGACAAAGATTAATTAAAACACAGAATGGACGGTATAGTTTAATTAAAATACATGAAATATTATATAATACTATTTTAAGTACTAATAATGTAAATAAATAACTATCTTAACTTAATTATTACATTATAATGTATGTCTTCATTAGTAAGTTCTTAAATATGCATTTTTATCCACATTACAAAGTAAACTAAACTTAAAATATCTAAAATTATACTTACTTAGTATAATTTGATGTGATCATTTGCACAGAAGATATAATTGGCATTAGTTAACTAAGACGTAACGCTATGTTATATTTATTTATATTCATTTTCTCAGATACCTTAATGATTTTCTCGAAAAGAGCAGCAGCAGTAGTCATTAAATGAAGCTGTTTGATAGTATACGTAGAAAAAACTAAACTGTACCCCAATCACGAAAAACTATCGACTGCGTAAGCGTATCGAGAAATGTCAAAATCCATATTTAAAAAGCAATTTCTTTACGCACCGCCAGAGGCGCTAGTCCAAGTTTCATATGAATTGACTTGAATTGCACAATTGATAGTTTTTCGTGATTGGGGTACTATACTTAGTTGTGAACGTAACATAAGCTCATAGGCACTCAATTTTTGAAATTACATTGGTGAATGGCATAAAATTATTTTCTAACGAAACCTAGTTGCTTCTCGAAGGCACGACACCATTGAAACTCTGGGTGCGTATTGCGATGTTGCTTTATTTATCAGTTAAGCAGCTCTTGATGTCGATTCACTAAGCAAATGACTAGGCTGTTATCGAGAACGATAAGATAGTTTGTCGATTTTCTTTAGATTCGACATTGAGCAGCGCATTTAGAACCGTCAAGCTATTCTGAAATTCAAGCTCGACGTCGAACACAGTGGTGATGTTGCTGTTAGTGAATTTCCCCCCCGGGTGGCGATTCTAGCGTCAATCGAACTTTAATCTGTCCTATCTTATTTACCTTTTTTTTTATTTGTCTTATTTTGTGTAGTTTCAATTTATTGTTAATTTATTAAGATCCCAATATTCTTTTGTGTAACGTCTTTTAAGCCTGAGATACAGGTCAAACCTAGTTCATGCAAAAGAATTACTGTACCTATATAAATTTGTAAGTCCTTTGATTTATTTTGTTTCTTTGAAACTGAATAAATGATTTATTTATTTACAATCGGTTAGTAATTCGATTGCAAGTTTAAGCGTTTTACCAAAAAAAACTGGTAAAATAACAACGTAAAAAAACTATCGCACGAACGAAATCTAACAGTCTTACTACAAATCATCCGTTAAAACTGGTTTTAAGTCATGTTTAGTTAAAAACTGTTTTAAATTTAAAAAGGGTTTAAAACAGTGTTTAACATTTTGTACCACAAATAGGTTTTTGGGTAGTGTTTAGCTAAACACCAGTTTTAGATACAAACATTCATTCATTCACTCTCAGTTCATTCATTACATTTCCTAGTACGCAGGTTGCATTCAACACTGCAGAGTAAATGAACAAAAGCTTCTTGAAATGATGGCTGAATAGTATCAAAACCCAAATCTTTAAAAAAAAGTTGTGATGACAGCAGAATGAGAAGAATCTGATTTGTTTTGACTTTTTTACATGAGATTGTAAAGAAAGAGCGCGTTTTCAATTCATTTGTAAAAAGTCGTATTTTGTTGTGTATTGACTGATTTGTTTTCAACATGTATCAAAAATAGAAAGATCGCTAGGATAATTGGACACAAAACGAAAAGGTAAATCAAATAGATAATAATAACTACCACATAGTCGCCGTATGTGGGATTTGGAAACGTGATAGCATTGTAATTGTTTATTTTATTTCAGGATATCCTTATACAGCTTAGAAAGTTCGAAAGACGTGGTAAAACACAGAAACACGGATACAAACACAAACCTTCATAGAGTTGCTGAGTGGAATTTGATTTTACAAAAGTATGTCTAAAATAGTGTCTAATGTCTATAAAGTACCGGTGCGCGGACTTGTTTTGTTGGTTTGTTGATTAATAAATGAATTGTGTGATCAATAAATTAATTGTTGTGAAATCAATCATCCATAATATTTTCTATAGGAAAGCACGAATTTGATTTACCGCGAAACGAAAGTCAAGTTGTCAAATGTCAATCTGACAATTTTTTGAGGTTAAACACAAGATAAAATAGGGGGGAGGGTGTTTAACTAAAACACTGATTAAAAGAGTGTTTTAGCGCCAAAAACTGATTTGTGGTAAGGATTTTCTTAAAATCTTGTTAAACAGGGCCAAAACGTTGTTTAAGTGATTTGTGGTAAGGCTGTAAAACTTTGTTTAAGTGATTTGTGGTAAGGCTGTAAATGTTTAGAAACCGTGACTCGGAGATCTCATAAACTATTTTTCCTTCGACACCGAAAATTCGATCGGTGAATTTTTTTGGTATACGAACTGCACGAGAATCTGCCCCCAGCTTTTGATGGAATTATGGACTGGCGGATTGTGATTTCGTATAATCCACTCAGTAAATTAGCGTGGGACAGCACTACACGAGTTAGTGAAATAGGAACACTTTTAATTTTACTTAAGTTGCATCGCAATGCCAATTTGGAAATAAAACTGCCTGGAACTTGAACGGATTAAAGCAAAATCGCAATACGTCCCCGCTATGTAAGTATTTTGTTTTTACACTTATTTTCTACTCTAAATTTCAATCAAAGCAATATAATGGTACTAATGTGAGAACGGATGTGTGGATGTTTGTTACTCCTAGACGCAAAAACTACTCAATGGAATATGATGTCAAATTACAGAAATATGCTCTATACACTGGTATAGTACAAAGACTACAATTTATAATGATATACACTATTTATGCGGCTGCTAGTAAAACACATCTTCATTTCTTTTTAACTAATAGGCTACTGATTCAAATCTTATGCTACCTGGATATGGATAAAGAGGAAGAGGTGCTCCCAGGTCACCTGAAGACGGCCTAGGAGGTTTAGGATCAAAAACAACAGGTGCTTGAGTGGTCCTGATCCATTGCCGTGGTTCCTTCTTCCCTGTGACCTTCTCCAGGATCCAGGGCATGAAGTGAGTGACATTTGTGTAGACCCCGGTGAAACGCATCGAGTCACACCGGTAGCCGAACGAGATGAGGCCGATCTGGTAGTAATATACCCCGTAGTAGTCGGGCAGGTACTGCGGAGAGAAGAATAAAGGTTAAAGCAAGATCCACCCGTGACGGGAACAGCACTAACAAGGCATCTACCAAACAAAAGCACGTTACGTAAAGGGAACAGAAACGCCTCGGCAATTCGGCTTGGGATCGGATCGGAGAGCGAACGCCTTGCCTTATCGTGTTTCGTCGTAATCGATTGGTCGCAAATTTTCTTGGTCATCACTGGAAAGGTTGTCGAGAACATTCAATTCAAATAACTTGGACAGAAATGCGTGGGTTAATCATTGAACTACTACTACTAGCGTAGGGAACTGTCACCATGAACATATTTCCTGTGCCGTGATTTGACGCTACTTGGCATCAACGCATGCAAAAGGTTTCAAATTCAACATTCAAATTTCAAGGAATGCGTCACAATCTTGTCATCGGCTTGTGACACATCTCTTTATATTGCTTGGCGTAAAAGTTTGAGTAGCTTCTCTGTAGTAATTAAACTCACTGGGGTAAATAGTCTGACTTGCATTTTCTTGGAACGCAAAGAGTTCCGAACCAAAGACTAGCGTTTGAAATATAAAGAATGCTATGCGGTTTACTCACATATTTCCCAATGAGAGGTCCCCCGCTATCCCCGTTGCAGGCATCGCGACCATTGTTCCGGTCGCCTGCGCAGAAAACCCTCTCGTCTATAGTCAGAGCCTCGTTTGCGTATGTCTTCTTGCACTCCTCCTGGTCTATGATGTCTAGGTAGGCGTAGAGCAGGTTGGTGGGTCGATTGACTATTAGGAGTTGGAAATAAACACTTTTTATTTATTTATTTAAGGTAGTATTAATTTAAACAGATAGCTGTCAAACTGCGAATGAAGTTTCAGCATGTCGTGTTGAGATTGTTCCTTTGTTTATAATAAACTCCTACCAATTTTAATGGATGCCCCTCTCAACTGAGATAGGCCAGGTACGTAGAAGATATTATGCCCAGATGTGTGCGCAATACACAAGTGATGCAGATCTGACATGACTGATGAGAGATCGGGCGCAGGACTAAGGGCTTAACGTGCTTTCCGGGACAAGGGGGTGTCATCACCAACAACTTCCTGACCTCGAGCTGTTTTTAAGACTGAAAAACCCAGAAATAAATTGCGGCCCGACCCGATTAATTTTATCTCACCTAAAAATATAAAAAAACTACTTACGTTTCTCAGTCTCCCCCCAACCCGTGATGAAAGTGTTCACAGGGCCATCTTTTTCATACGGGAAACCCCATTCTGGGAGACACACTGGCGCGATGTATCTGGATACACTCGGATCTGTGAAAAAATATACAATTGTATTATGTAAGTACATTCAAAATTAAAAGAAGATTACAAACAGTTTCATTGGTCTTCACAGCGGTAGTTTTTAAATCGAAACCACTTTTACAGAAAATAATTTTTTTAAAGGAATACCTAATCTTCTAAGCAAAAAAAATCTACGGCCAACAAAACCAAAAGCGAGTAAATAATGAAATTAACCTTATGCTCTAAGTTTTTAAGCTAACGTATGCATGTACAATTTTGTCCACTCATAAAACTTAACATTGTCATACAACGAGTTAGCAATTTTGATACTTTGATTAAGGATTATAACTTAGGAGTAGGTACTATGTCTCAGCTAAAGTTACAGCATTTTAGATGGTCAGCGAAACTAAGCATTCCTATTGCAGACCTCAAGATGTATAGGTTTCTATTTGAGAACTCTATCCATTTTTCGTCGTTTAATAATATTAAAAAGTTACCGTCAATAGGAATAGTTCCTTCCACGATCAAGATACCAATATCATTATGGTATTTGGTATAGTTTTCGTGTCGGATTTTCTTCTTTATGCGGAAATCTATGGGTTGGAATTCTTTCTTCGTTGCTGCCAAGTCCAACTCTCCAACTCTCACCACGAACCTGTTAGACATATTATGTTGTTATTTAAAAAAAACACGACACCATAAATGACATCACGGTCGCGGGTTCGAATCCTGCAAGGGGCAAATGTTTGTGTGATGAGCACGAACACCAAAATCGCTTGCACCTCACGTCGTTTAAAAAGGATGCCCGTTTTTGCGTCGTGTGTGCATGCAAGCAATTTTCTTTTGAAAGTGATAGGTATAGCGGCAGTGTCCTCCGACAGTTCTATGCAGTTTTTGCTTTGGCAATAATTTAAGCAAATAATTACTTAAGTTGCCGCAGCGATGAATAATTTTGATAATTTAGTAGTTTTCACCCAATACCATGTTAATATCAAACGACAGATTTTTTTCTGGGTCAAAATATATAATAAGTTAATGCCGAAAATAGCTGTATTTCTCACAAAGACTTCCTGATGCAGTGTGCAGCTGTGAGCACGTGTTTCTTGGTTATGACAGAGCCGCCGCACTCCCATGACGCGTCGGACGGTGAATTGTACGCCAACAACGCCATCCACTGCGCCATCTCTGAGGATATAATTATTTTAATCATCAACATCAGAAACGAGGAGCGCTATGTGCCCTGCCAACAGCAGTGGGCAGGGCACATAGCGCGAAGAACTGATGGCCGTTGGGGCAGAAAAGTTCTAGATTGGAGACTCTTCGACCCAAAGCGCAGCGTGAGACGTCCACCGACAAGATGGACAGACGACCTTGTAAAGATCGCAGGATCACACTGGATGCAGACCGATCACAACCGGTCGCTGCGGGAATCCGTGGGGGAGACCTATGTTGTGTAAAGGTATATTTGAGACCAAGCTTGAGACTCGATCGACGAGTTTTATATCCAAAAACGAGGCCAATGACAAAAAAAGAAAAAATGACATTCATCGTTATAAAGTTGACAATATCGTACGTTAGAAGTATCTGACTTTATTTTAGTAATGCTATTTGATCATCATCATCATCACGGCAATTCATGTCAGCTTTAAATTACTTATGTTATAAACAGCAACATGTCGCAACACATAACAAAGTAAACTAAAACCAAATAAAAAAAAATGTTTTATGACAAATTCCAAATCAATCCCTGCTTGTAGATTGAGATACAAACATAACGTAATCACATCAATACTTAATTACAAAAGAATATGTATGAAATGAAATCAATTAAATATTATTCATTTCATTACTTAGCTACAAGTCGTTTCCATATACAATGTTTGTATGAGAAGTAATTTTCAAAATGGTATTGAGCTAAGGTGGTGGCTGAAAAATTGCATATAAATACAGTTCTGTAGGAAATTAAACCTTTGCCTTGATTGTTACTGTACTGTCTGCCGAAATATCTGGAACAGTAAATAATTACTTAAAGTATGAGCTTTATAAAGTCACTATAAGTAAAATGTTATGTTTAATCCACAGCTTGACATTAAAGTTTCATGCTTATTTCTTTTTCATAAAATCTAATAAAAAGCTCTAAACCTACCTATTTTCCTTACTGGCTAACCTCCTGCTAAGTATGCCTCGCGGCGGATTGTAATATGTACCATTTCCATGCACTGCACTCGAAAAAAATATGAGTAACTATACTTAGTATATTGATATTTGATTTTGGCTACCTTTATACATTAAAAGCGAAGAGAGGTATGCACGCAAAATGCTGCAAAGCTTTGATTTGCTTAGAAAAGGCCTAAATATGGAGTGAATTTGTATAATAATAACATTCATCACAAATCCATATGCGTGAAAATTAGATAAATTGAATTTTTAAGGCGGCAATACTCTCCATACAAAAGACATCAACGCGTTAGCTGTTTCGGACACTGGTTATTTATAACAATTTAACTTTTCAATATTATCTGTGCATGGTCATCATCATCAAAAAGAGCTAGGCTATTGTCGGTGGAGTTTTTTCCCATTAAAACTCCAAATTAGGATAGACAGTGTGGTGATTTCCCTCTAGCCTTCCACACCGCAATTTCAGAACCGGGAGCTTACAAGCCTTTCCTGGCATACAATTTCTTCAGCCTTCTGCTTCTGTATGTTATTTTTTTAGTATATTAAATTATTATTAAGAAACTTAAGCTTTTCTAGCGTCAGCTGACTTTATGATGTTAGCGTTATTTTCGTTCGCAGGTGCTGACAAAAAAAACAAATTGTCACTCCTAGATTCTTATTTATTTCTCTATTAACCCGCCTTTTTGGATTCAGATCATTATGGCCAATGGTAAAAGTTGACAGTATCTGAGCATAGATAATAACAATAACAACGGTTCAAAAATGAGTACAACAGAATATTTTCGTTTGCTGGCGCCAACCACAACCGAAATTGTACATTTCACTATTATTTTGAACTTATATCTATTTTTAAACCGACCTTTTTTACTTTAACGTAAAAAAAGGTTTATTCTTATTCATACCGTATCCTATAACTGGTGCTCCGCCCCAAGCTGACGGAACCCCAGAAGGAATGAATTGATTGAAGCCTCTGCCTGAAAAAGAATGTGATGATATCTAAAACATGTGATACGTTTTGTAAATAAAATATGTGACTTTGAAATCGAATGTTCCAAAATTTATTTTGAGATTGCACCTTGAAAAAATGAATTTCGTAATGCCGATTCCATTCTCACAAAATAACTCACATATTCCATTGGCTCTGGAAATAGTTTGTCGGCTGGATTATTTTTTAGGTCTGTATATTTTAATTTAACTCTCTTCAAAAATAAACCCTATTTCTTCAGTATAGTAACTTTTATTTCATTAAGTTATTTCTTTCTTTACTATTGGCTTTGAAAGAGTGCATGTGAATTTTGGTTTATAAAAAAAACACACATTTACCTTTTTCAAGCTTGGTTTGATTTTTTTGATTTCCAGTAGTATTATTTTGAAGCGGTAGTTTACTATCGTAAGTTGAGGGCTCAAATTTCTGTGTTCCTGAAAAGTAGCATTAAAATGTGGTTAATTATGTATTCTGTGACTATTTATCATTATCACAAATGAGATCATAATTATTTTTTATCCAGTCACTTTTGATGCTGATGATGAAGCCATTGGAATCTCAATGTCTTTTTTTTCCGGAATTGAAATTGATGATTTCAAATGATCTTCTATTTGTGACGTTAATACATATTTTGAGTTTAGATAAAACTCCAATCCAACTGACCTTGATCAATCCATAAGTTGGCTTCCATTATACTTGGACGAGATGGAAGCATCGGACTGATACCATACTCGGAATTTGGCGACCCAAAGTCATTTGAAGAATTGAGAATTACGCACTTGTTTCATGAAGGACATTTCTCTCTGTTTTGTCAGCTAACGAGTATTCGATATTTAATTTTTGGATTTACTATAGTTATAGTTTATTGCTTTCGTTGCGTTTATGGCGTTTTAAAATATTTTTTGTATCAGAGGTGGGTATGATTAAAGATCTATTTCAAAAATTTAAATAATTCAAATGTGGTACGTCATGTCGTATGAAATAGTGGACATATAACGCTAAGATAAGATAAGATAAGATAACTCTTTATTGCACATCACATTGATTAATTTATAAATTATCTAATGGGATCTTATTTAGACATTGTGAAATAGGGGCTAAAGTATAAGCTATCATATTTTAATTTAAACTTACCGCTAAGTACTGGTGGTGGTAGTTTTGAATAACTTGGGAACTGTAGAGGTGACGCCATATAATGTTGCGGTTCTGAAATTATGTTTACTTAAATACATTCATCAATTGATTGATTAATTCAAGGCACGTTTAAAAATAACATTGTTTAGATACATCGCTATTTTTCTATTGAGTAAAAATTTTAGTTATGAGAATTTAAATTGAACCCAACTAATTTCACTTTGTTTACTTTATTGTTGTTTGGGTTACTTTAGTACGTACAGTGTAAGTAGAAGAAGAAGTAAGTACAGTGTTACTGTTTCTTTATTACAGATTTGCGTTTTAATTATGTACTTACCGTTGACCAAACTACCCTGAGGGTAACTTGAATACAATACGCCATGGGGTATCGCTATGAACACATGAGTTTTTATCCTATTTTTTACCCAAGCAAGGTAATGAGTTGGTGATGCGACGAAGATCAAAACGTGTTGAAGCAACGATGAAGCAAGTTGATAAATCATGACTGTTTTCTAAATGACTGTTTAATAAATCAGAGGGACTTATTTGAACACATTTTGTAATTGCCAGTTTCACTTTTTTTTCCAGATTGTTTTTGAAACAACAACAAAATTGTTATTGAACAACAACAAACAACACAACAACAACAACCGTTTCAGAAATAAGAATTAATATACTTTCGATGAAGAAATTGGGCCTTGGGCCCTAGGCCCAATTTCTTTATCATTAGTAATGGTAAATTTACGTTACCATCGGTTGAATCATTTAATAGCCATTCTGACATTTCCTTGGTAGTTTTTCTTAAAAACATACAATTGTAAATATTCAACCGCTGGTAACGTAGCTTTACCATTACCATCGGTGAAGAAATTGGGCCTTACTGTCCATTTTTTTAACATGATTGATAGAAAGGTAATATTAATTAACAATCCATCGTAAGTAAGTAGCTTAATCAAGACATTTCATACTGTGATGATGATGAAGCAAATGTTTTTTACTACAACTTAAATATTTTAGATAATGAACGCGATATTTTTATCACTGTATTGATACCACTTTTTTTTAAGTAGTACCTAGTAAGCTGTTCCCAGCAATTTTGCTCGGGCAAACCTCAGACTTGGTGTACACATTCTTTACCCCTTTATTATATGCCTATATGTTATAAGCCTATTTCTATCCGGACTTCAAACCGTCTTTTATCAAACTTAGTATATTTAGCAATATAGGAGATGAAACAAAGGTAAGATACATGTACACAAAGTTATTACTTTCATATTTATAGTACATATTCACGGAAATTTTATGAAGAAAAACACTTACCGTGAGTCTTCACAGGTTTTCCATCCCAAACGTAAGGCACTGAGTTAGCTGTAAATGTTTCAAAATAGAGTATACTTAATTATTTTGTAAGTATAAATATTTGGAAGGTATTTTTGTATTAGGTTTTCAGTATAAATGATTTTGTAATATAATAATACGTCAATATAGTTTACAAACTATTTCTCGATCGAGGTCTCTCCCGCCTTTTCATCGAAAAATGGGCGTCACTTAAAATAAAAGACGACGCGAAGTGCAAGCGATTTTGGCAAAGTGGTTAGGCGCAAGAGACCTCAAATACTCAACTACTTATATTTATAAAATCTTTGCTGCGTTTTGAAGGTGTAAAAAAAGGATGATGAGCGTAGATTCTATCACAGATTTCTTGGTAAAAATAACATTTGTCAGACGTACATTTCAGCCGTCCACAGGAGTCTAGCGTTGGTAGCTCGTCGACATAGTCCTCTTCATCACCATTGTCATTGGTTCGTGTCGCCACTACACTCTCAACAGGACAGCACACCTGGAAATCATTTATTTATTAGTGAAATCAGTAAAAATTAAAAATACTGCCCCTTTATTATTAAGGTGGAAAATCAGCGTGCATGGTGCAAATGTTTGTTGTTATGAATTAATAAAAGTCACGAAACTAATTTGTAATCAGGTATTTATTACCTAGTTGGGCGATGCGTTTGTGTGCTGGTGCAGGTCACTCACATCGGCATGCTGGGTGATAAATTCTGATATGCACCGATCAATGTAGGAGTAACAAAACAATAACCACTAGACTTGGCAGTTCTTTATTTATTTATTTAAACTTTATTGCACTGTAAATTGTACAATTGGCGGACTTAATGTCTTAGGGCATTCTCTACCAGTCAACCGCTTAGGAATGCAGAAAATTTAATCATCTTTATGTGGTTCAAAATCAAACAACCTTCATCAATTAACATTTCAGAGAAGTTACAATATTTTTATATTTTTCCCCATATTTTCCTCTAACTAAATGAATCATAGAAATGTAATGACTTGTTTTTGACCCAAATCCGTATATAGCGGGTCATTGCAGGCAGTAGTTTCGCTAAACCATTATTGCAGCACATATCATAGCTCCTACCTATATTTTTTTGACTAATCTGGTATAATACACACACACACACCCTATTTGGGTAAAATGACCCTACTTATATACAAATAATCAGTGTTTATCGACTAAATCAAGACATACAATTAACCAATCAAATCACTTGTTTATTATTCACGTTATCCTCAACAACTAGATAGATCTCCAGACTGGTAGAAACTTACTTTTTTACCTCCAAACAATCTTTTAGACTGTTATTATCAAGAGTTCTCAAGGATTTGTTTGTTTGTTTTAATGAGGCTGTAAAACATCACGCTAAGACCTACGGGAAGGGAGAAAAATCAAATCGGGAGAAATTGCTCGGGACCGCTAGTGTCTCAATAAAATACGTATATGAATTGCGTTCGTTCGTTTCATTTGCCCCGGCCCCATCCCGGCCGGCTCCTTTGTATGGTTACTATGCTATTTGGGGCGAAGACATAGCCAACAAAGTATCAATCATGAAAATCGGTCCGCCCATTCCGAATTATAAGTAGAGTAACTAACCTTTATTGTGACTTTCTTTTATAAATATATGCAGAAGAAAAAAAAGAAGATAAATCTGACTTGACTTTATTGACTAATAGAGAATGCCTTTAAGCATTAAGTCCTCCAATTACAACACACAACTTACAGTTTAAATAAATAAATGACATGCTTGCTTGCCTTGATGTTGATCCCAGCGACCCCACAGCGCGTCTCTTGGACCAGCCTGAGGCCTACCTCCGTGGTGGTACTCTCTTTGAGCAGGACCAGGTAGGGATCACAAGCTGACAGTTCCATGCATTTGCCTTGCTTGTTTTCTGGCAGCTCGCACTCATCTTCAGTTGCTGAAAATTGCAAGTCGATTAGCGCTTAGCATTTTGCTACGAACAACACTATTGCATTTGCTTTTAGATTACTAAGTGCGCTCAGACTTATAAAAACACTGAATCAAGAAAGTATCATTTTTATAAAAATACAAAAAAAAATATGTAAACTTATTTTCTATGAAAACTATCTACTTCGCTTTAGCTTCTTAGCTTCCCGCCACTCACATTTGTTTGGTAGAAAAAATGCCTCATTATGGTCCCTACGTGCTACATACCTATCTCTAGTTGTTTCTTTTATATAAAGGCAAAGAAGCGAATTAATTGAGACTAGATTCAAATAATACAAAACTTATTTACTTACCAGCAATCGCAAAGAGATACACAAAAAATAACAAATACTGACAAATATTATAAAAACAATTCATCTTCACACACCGCCGTTTCCAACGAGGATACTTTAATAAAAAATATTTCGTCAATTTTGCCAAAAAAAACTAGTCTTTTATTAATCAAAGATTAGTGATGGGCAAACACGGTAAAAACGGAACGAGTATTTTAAAAATTCACAGTTTCGTCACATTTTGTTCGTAAATAGTTTTTGCCATTCAACTTGATTCTTGGGTAAAGTGCAACTACGAGGTAAACACGATACTGTCATAAGTGGATACTGTGCATATTAACCGGTATGGCAAGTATAGTGGGGATTTCACAATTATGTAAAAACAACCGTCGAAGTAATCCGAAGATCATTACGCAGGATTTTGCATTTTATCCAGATGTAAACAGGAAAGTCGACATAATTTAAAGATGACCACTTCAAAGTATTCCAATAACCACAAAAAACATCAAAATCCATTCAGCATGAAATAGCAATCAGCATCTATGTTCTACAGCTTGTAAGTACATACATAATGTTGAACTATAAAAACGACAGGCCTAAGTAGATAAGGATCATGATAGTAATCTAATCTATCATCATCTGGAATATATATGTTCGTTGTCCGTAAATATTAATTTACCGACTTAAAAAAGGAGATTCAAAAACAAAAAGATAAATCGAAATAATTTTTGGTTTAGTCAGGTATATACTAAATTAGATAATGCAAGTTTCATCGAAATCGTTTTAGTTTTGATGGGTAAAAAAACTAAAAACTTTTAGTAATTTCTTGTGGTGGTTTAATCTTTAAAATTTTTCTTTTCACTAATGAGTTTTCTGTACGACGTTTCATGGTCCTTCTTAGAATAGTTAGATACGGGATTGCTACATTGTACGTTATCATTTATGAGTGTCCGATATTTCGGCACCGTTATAGGCACTATGATAGCGGAGCTACTTCGTGACCATGGAGTTATGTTAGTGACCATTATAGTTTAAATCAATATCAAATTCCTCATATTTGATTACGGCTAATTATCAACTTTCTTAAATAAACTGTCGATAAAATTTGAAACCCATGTAAAACTTTGTGCCAGATATGGAACATCCTTTATGTTTATTTCGTTCAAAGTTCAATAATCTTAAATGAACAGCCTTTTAAATGCAAAATCCAATATTTTTCCTTTTGAATTTTATTTGCATTTAAATTAACACAGTCTCTTCAAATCAAATATTTTTTCAACATTAATATATCCCTAGTTTAGCCGTGTTTGAACGATGTTATAAGTTTAGGAGCGGTGCCGTAAGTTTTTTATAAATATACATTTGTTTAGTCAAAAGTATTATATACGAAAAACCGAAAAGTTTACCTTCAAACCCTCCCCCTTGCCGGCTCAAGGGCTACGGGGCTGGGACTTCGACGTGTTGACCTCCTAAATCAAAACAAACTACAGACTTACTTTTAACTGGATCTAGAGCTGCTCACTCGATGAAAACGCAGGTAAGATACGAAGTCAAAAATCATGTTCTTTTAAATTTTCTCTTCATGCTCACTAAGAGTACCCGAGAACAAAAAAAGCTCGTTTGTCTGTTTAACCTTCTTTAACTTCAGTCATATTTTTAAAACTTTATAATCTTGCAATAAAATACAAGGTAAAATCATCATAATAATACGTGTCGTGGCCTAAGGGTATAACCGAGGTATTATTTAGTATTACAGAGGATACCTAAGCCATTATTTTGTGACTCTATCGATTATTTTACATTAACAAACATTTAAGCATTTTGTTAAATAAATGATCAAGTAAGATATTGCCCACTCGTAATATCCATTATCCATGTCTTCCGTGAATGTTAAAAAGAAGCGCCTGTTAAATGAATCGCATTAAATTCTTGCATTTGAAACACATTGCTCTTTATTTTTCATCAGGAAATTTTAAAACAATTGTGAAACAGGCAATCAAACCAGATGTAAAAGTGACGTAGCAACTTTATCCTAAAGCAAGTAGGTGTAGGTGATTGCAACGTTTTAATGTACACCGCAATATATTTGTTGAAGAAAGCAGTCTTTTTTTTCTGAACTAAGAATCTGTTTCTGCCCTTTACTGTTCCTTCACTTTGTCCTTTTCAGGAGTAAGGTTGTGCTACCAAAAAAAACCCGGCTATGCATGACGCTATCTTTTCCAAGGCGAGAGAGTCAGATGATGGCATCGCAGACTAGGGATTTAGTTTTGCTGGGGCGATCATATCCATATTTTCTTGGCAATACTTGGCAAACGCGTTTGGTGTATAGGTTAGCACTCCTGACTATTACGTCAACCGTCGCGGGTTTGAATCCCGCAGGAGGCAAATTATCGTGTGATGAGCAGGAACATTAGTATCTTTGTCATGGATGTTATATGTATTTCAGTATTTATGGGAGACGCCCCAGTCATAATAGTTGTCTGGTACTTCGTAACTCAAGGAAGAAAATTCCTTACATTGGTGTGTTGTCTGGCATATTTATTTACTAGCTTTTGCCCGCGACTTCGTTCGCGTGGACTTCAGGTTCGTCCCGTCTAGTAGCGCAAAAAATGTGTTTATTTACGACGAATTGTAGCCTATATGTTATTCTGATGTATAAGCTATATTGTGGTAAAGTTTCATTCAAATCCATTCAGTAGTTTTACGTGAAAGAGTAACAAACATCCATACATCCATACATCCTTACATCCATACATCTATACTTACAAACTTTCGCCTTTATAATAGTAGTAGGATTTTATTTATTTAGTACCCCCATGGAGTTGTTTCGATAAGATTCCTTAATCTTAAATCGTTTGTTAATTATTATCACAATTTATTTCTTCTTGGAAAACCATCCTATAAATAACCTGCTAACTCGTAGGTACACATACCTAATATTACCTGATTATCTCACCTTCAGTGTGACAAACAAGGCAACCGACCGGACACAGAAAGATACTTATAAAAGTGCATACATGCACAAAATGTCAATGCTAGTTCTAGGAACTATGATTTAGATTGACGAAACGGATCCTAAGGGAACGATTAATATGTGTTGTGACCTAAGGGCTCCTTGAGGCATTACAAGGCTTTGAACTTCTATTACTAGCGTATGTAACTGACACCACGAACAAATTTCTTGCGCCATGACTTGACGCCACTTGGCATCAACGCATACGGTTTTAAATTCGGAATTCTTTCAATGTATTACGTCACAATCAGGCTTGTCATCGAGTTACGACACATTTTTTGCTTGGTATAGCTTCTCTATACGTAAGTAGTGATAACTACTCACTGCCTTTAGGCTACTTTCTTGACACAAATATGAATCAGATGAAATGCAATTAAAAACTAGATCGTTTTATCTACATAGGTAGTATTAAGTTCTCATGTTTAATACCTAGACTTGCTATAAGCAAACCAACTACGTATGAAGGCACTTAATAGGCTTCCTATATAACATCTGAACAGGTATGGTCGCGGCCTCTCGCGCTTAACCACCTTAAAGGTCTACTACGCTGTAGCATACGATGACCGTGCTAAGAACGTGTCAAGAAAAAGAATATTATTTGTATTGAAAGCAGTAACAACTTCCCACTAGACCGTTCCGTCACCGACCAACACCGTCGCGTGTCATGCACGGATCGGATCGTGTTAGCAGCACCGGCAAAGTACGCTCTCGCCTTCGCTCCATATAAACGGCGAGACAGAACGCTGTGAATCCGTTCAGTGGGCATAGTAGAGTGTCTCGTGTTGCATTTCGTGTCTGACATGATACGGTGTATGTAGGCCCAGACCTTAAGAGCTATTTCTTGCACCTAGCGTCGTCTTTTGTTTAAAGTGACGCCTGTTTTTGTGCGCTGTGTGTAAGAGATTTAAGTTGAAAAGTGGTTAGGCGCCTCAACCGTTCAGTTCTAATCTATGAACTTATAGTTTCAAGTTGATTAAGCACCCAAATTACCTAGAAATTCTAAACACGGTAAAGGGTTTTCCCATCAAAGCTTTGGGTTATAATAGTTACTTACAATGACCTACATAAGAGCCTACCGTTTAATTGTACATGACTCGATCTAAAATAAACTGACATATTTTACAAATGAGTCAAATCATGAATAAAACCCAACACAGGAGAATTCAATCTACCTTACTTTAGTAATGCAAATAATGTTAATTTTCGTAAAATATTTATCTGCAAATATTAGTTAATAACTTCTTGGTCTGATAGTAATTACCACCATTAGTTGGGTTGTATGGAAATAATTTTCTAGAGGCAAACATCTTTTGAGTTCTGATAAAGTTTCATTTTACAGTAACTCAGTCAAAGCTAAGCTCATTATAAAAATCATTCGTAAAATTATCTTTCAGTTGATTTTAATGATATTTTGTAATGGCTATATGCCATTGAGATTGCACTTTCAATTTGAACACAAGATTTCAGTAAATAGAACCATTTGGTAACTTATTATGTTTTTAAATTATACTTACATTCCTCTCAAGTCATTCAAAAGGTCAGTTTTCTGACTAATGTAATGAAAATGCAGCAAAAGAACATTTAAGATTGAGTCAACGCAATTGCGTATTAAAGAAAAAACCTCCACTAAATCTGTCAGAGCCAGGGCCTAAGCACGCCTAAGGCTTTACATAAACCTAAGGAAGAAAAAGTTAATATTTAGTTAAAAAAGTTTTTTATCAGAATCAACATAGCATTATTGCTTATTTGTCGATGCTGAAACAGGTCTTTAGTCCCATATCTGAAGTAAGAATCGAGTCCTAGGATTTGATTAGAATCGATAAAGGATGGTATTTTTGCTTTTATTACGAAAAAGAGCGAAATAAATACGTTGGACCCACGCCACGCAAAAGAAGCGCCCATATGGCTTCGCTCTTAGTTAGGGTCTGTTTCGTTATCGATGATTGTATTTACGGTTGTGCGAGCTTTGAATAAAAAAAATACCTTAAACGTTAATTAAAATAGCAATTCTGTCCATCGATGAAAGAATTTTTTCTTCAAAACATGCACAGTCGTAATTATTCAACTGCTGGTAACGACTTTTAACTATTGACTTAACTATCGATCATAAAACCAGCCCTTAACACTTCCCGGGACAGTAAACGCCTACAGGCGTGAAAACAATAAAACATCTATTGTGTCTGGAATAGTGTCCCGGAACGTGTTAAGGATTTATCACATCGGTTGTGGTCTTCGGTCCGGTTCATATAAACTTGACCGGATGCGGGCAATTTTATGTGAGCGGTAAGGACTGGACCGCAGACCGCAAACAGTGTGACAAATCCTTGCGCCACTAACCACAATTCAAGTAGGTATGTTGTATGTCAAATAAATAGTCACATATCGGTCGTATGCGTTATCCCTTACGTATGCCTTTATGCTTCTTTCATTAGCGATGAAATCAGAACCGTGATCGATGACGCTTGAATAATTCATTTTGTCACTTTATTTCGTCACTGAATTGGTCACTGCCTGCTATTTCTATTGATTTGACCATGATACTGATTTATTGTAGTAACATTTCGTTGCTTTTCTATATTATAAATATTTCAGATGCCTGCATTTAGAACTACTATAATTATAAATACAAAATTAAAAAATCTTTTGTATCGTATAAGTCTAACTAAATAGAATTTTTGAATGACTACTCACATATTTTGAGACCCTACTAAAAGTCCTAGAGTGCGTATTGCGCTGCAGTTTTCAGTTAAACAGCTCTGCTTTACAGTCAAATTAGCAATCTCATTGCAATTTCGCATTATATTGATAATATTTCTATAATATCTATACTAATATTATAAAGCTGAAGAGTTTGTTTGTTTGTTTGTTTGTTTGAACGCGCTAATCTCCGAAACTAATGGTTCGAATTGAATAATTATTTTTGTGTTGGATAGTCCAGATATCGAGGAAGACTATAGGCTATATAACATCACGCTACGACTAATAGGAGCAAAGATATAGTGGTAAATGTGTAAAAAACGGGAGAAAGAAGTCACTATTCCACGCGGACGAAGTCGCCGGCAAAAGCTAGTAACAATATAAATATTAATATTCATACCATTTTTCAGTATTATTATATTGATAATATTCGTTTACACTGAGTGGGAATTGAACTGCCTCGGAATTGAAAGGATTAACGGATCGCAATTCGCCCCCTGTACTAATGATTCATTCAGAAAATCACCTCTAGAAAACAACATGTGTGCTATGGTTTTATTTGGCCAAACGAATACTTTTTAATATGAAGAAAGTACCTCAAGTCAATGGTTATGATTTTATGATTATTGCACTGAAACCACAATAACCTGTATCAAATGATATATATTCTTTGCACTTATAAGCTGTACAGAAAATACATGAAGTCACAATGTGAACAAAGGTGCTCTTATCCTTAAAAGATATATCTTCCAGCAAACCCATATGTTGTATCATTTGTGTAATATAATCTAACCCAATTATATCATAAACCCTTTATCTTAATAACTGTGCGACGAATCCCAATTTTTAACCCTAAGCACTTTTTAATGTTTATATTACTTACATACCACCAGATAAATCATTTAATAAACCCAAGGGCCACATAAATAAATAAACAAACAATTGATTCCATCTATTAATATCCGGCCAATTACCCCAAATTATGATCACTGCACACAAAACCATGTCGTAATGTCCCGTCATACCCATTGCGCAAAGATTTTGAAGATAACCCCAATATACCCAAAATTGATTCAACCATGGAACATTTCTATATCCATCAGTTGTGATCTAAATTCGGGTGTGCACATTCGTCCACGATGACGATGAAACAAAGTACGGGCTGTACTTTGATCCAAGGGTTTCCACTATTGCTAATTCTCGCTCAAAAGTACAATAAATGTTTGACAACCCCCTTCGAATACCATCCTCCGAAACCGACCCCTTCACCTGAGTATTATGAAGCGTTAGATGCTCTTTATCACACTTTGTTTGGGCAAGGATACGATTTGACCAATATCCACGGCTTTAACACAGGCCATCACGGATATCCCAGCTATCCCGGAATCGGCACGGAGTATCACGGCTATGGAACGGGGTATCACGGCTATGGAACGGGGCATGACGGCTACGGTACGGGGTATCACGGATACGGAACGGGGCATCACGAATACGGTACAGGGCATCATGGATCTACTGGGAATAAATACCCGGATTACGGATCTACTAATAAGTACCCCGTTTACGGCTCTCACGGAACAAAACCTTATATTCCGTTGAACCCCCATGGGCATCCCATTTATCCCGGATATGCGGTCAAAAGGGTATATAATTATACAAATGTAAAGGGACATAAGATGTATGCTCCAAGTCAGACGTACAACATCCAGAACAAATACAAGGTGGTTGTCAGAAAGAACAAAAGGGGCAGAAGAGGGCATAAGAGGAGATTGGAGAAGCTGCGAGGTATGTATAAAAACTAAGCTATTGTTTTGATGGCCTTTTAACTATAGTACAGTTATATCTAAATATATTTACTTTAACATAACAAACTATACATCCACAATCCGCTTACAAAATTAAAGCCGGCCTGCGCAAACCATAGTAAACTGTTGTAATCAATACAATTATTGTTTTTAAACGCAGAGGCTAACCAAGTGCTGCAAAACTAGCTCTAAGTTTTTCATTTTGTTTACAAAAATTAAGGAAAATCCTTTGACTGACTGTGAATCGTTTTATTATGGCGTCTATCTAATAATATCATCATTCTTAATTTTATGCGTAAGTGGGTGTTTTAGTTAATGTATTCATCGGTATATCGGTAAAAGAAACAAATTTTGTTTTTATATTCATGGAAATCATTTTCATAATTCATAACGATGGTTGTGGTTGTAAGTTTACCTAGTTTAATGAAACCTTTTTTATTGCTAATGTGAATAACTAGCTAAACTAGCAAAGCAAAGGTAACAACATCTGCAAATGCTGCATTCTACGGCCAGCTTCTTTAATTGAAATATTTATTTTTTTAATTCAGTTAATCTCTCTAAGCTCCCTCATCTTGTATATCATATGCATAAGGTTAAGTAAGATCATTTCCCTCTAGGGTTAAAATATTCAGCTATACCTAAGAAAGTTTTGACAACATGTAGGTATAGTCGACAGGCTTAAGTATGTCCTTTCAAATTTCAAATTAAAATCTTTATTTCAAGTTAGGTCATGAAACGACACTTATGAACGTCAAATATACAGTGAAAATGTCTCCTTATCTTTTGGGCCCTACCAGTGCTTTGTCAACTTGATTGAACTATATTTTCTCATGTATTTTCTCTATATAGACCAATGGTTGACTGGTAGAGAATGCTTTTAGCATTAAGTCCGCCATATGTACCTTTTGTTTGTGCATGAAGTGTAATAAATAAATAAATAAAACTAAAAATTTGCACAATAACAGATAAGTAGTGACGTCACTCTCAGCATATTCGGAATTCTGTGTAATGCGACATTGTCTGCGTCAAAGCCTTAGAGGGAAGCCCGCGGTGAGAAGGATATGGTCCGCGCTGACCGGAAGTTTGGTAGCAACCTTCGCTGATACTAGAAAACTGTTCATATGTTATGTTTAATTCATTTTTATACCACTTCTGAGAATAAATCCAAGCAACACAATTACTTAGACTTCCGGAACCCAATTTAACATACTATATTTTTTTAGTCTGTCTTTTAGAAAAAAAAACAATTAATAGTGCTACAGTGTGAAGAAATTATTAGTAGTTAATGTAATTGGTATTTATTTATTACGGGAACACACACAGAATTATATTCTATAGTAAGATAATTAGCCCTGAGAAAGCTATTTATGTCTAAAATAGCGTCTTAATTCTCAACAAATATTGTACTTGATGTTACATATTTGATCATTATTTTAAATACTTTACAGTATCACTATAGATAGTGCCATCCACGAAGGCGCGCGCCACCTTTCGTCCTAATCGCATAATAGTACACCAATACAAGTTTTTGCCTTAATATTTAATATAATGATTAAATGTATATTATTTCATATTTTAATAGTTGCCACACACCCCGCTCCCCGCGCTTTCCTCAATCAAAAATGAACGGCGCGCGCCTTCGTGGATGGCACTATCTATACTACCTTAAGTTTAAGTTTTTAGCCTGTAAGCATCCCACTGCTGGGCAAAGGCCTTACCTCAAATGTGAGGTACTATACTACCTACTATTTATATAAAATTATTTACTAATTAAACTTTCCCATACATTCATACTTGAACCTTGTTCCATTTCGCATATGACTCAGCAGGAAAAATCATCGTACCTACCCACCATAAAATTGATACTACTACCGCTCATTATGTCACTACCACTAAGTAGCCGGCATCGTATTCGGTCAGCTTACAACTTTATAACGCGATAGCGGTCAAGATCAACGTCACTTGACACCGCGCCGCGACGCAACACGCGTTTTTAAACTTTCGTCGTCAAAACGCGCGTTTATTAAACGCCAAGCGTGTTTTACCCGCCGGTTCTGGCTTTAGTTGTTCTCGTAACTTGAAGAATCGTAAACGCGCGCATGAAATGGCTTATGTGATACAGTTTGTGTGTGTTTGTTTGTGTGCTACTTTTGTGTCGTGTCAGTTTGGTAAGGCGAACCAATATTTTTTTTAATTACAACATAGCTTTTAAGCAGGTATAAATCAGAGGCCCTTAACATGAAATATTGATGATTTGTACAAACGTCTATCTGAAACGTGAATAAGAACATAACTTTATACAATTAAATCAAAACTTATTGAAAAACAAAAAATGAACATGATAATTCAATGAAAAATAAAATGAATCAGCATAAATAATCTAAAAATAACCTTCTAAAGGTAACAACTTCATCTTTTTTTAAGTGCTTAAACATAATAACTAAGTAGACAAGCAGGTATATATTAAAAAAAATATTCTGTTTGATGCAAATAGATTTAAGAGCAACGAAAAATATTACTTAACACGCAAAAGCAACCAACGTTTTTTACCAAAACGAGTTCTTTTGCGAAAACCGGTTACAGATTAGTGCAAAAATTAGATTCGATAACCTTAAACATCTGCATTCGTAGATAATAATGTAGCACGCAACACAACATTGCCACAATTATTAAGAAATACAAGAAAACTGCCGTAATTTTTTTTTGTTTGTGGTCTAGCTAGTTTAATTCAAGTGTAACTAGACAGCTCTGATGAACAACAATTTGTACTGACAGCTATTAATTGAAATATAAGAGGAAGATAAATGCAGTGTGTACGCACATTCTTATCAAAAGTTGTAATAAAACAGAATTTGTCATAACAATCCTTGAGATCAAATAAGTACATTGATTTCATTGACCCATTTAAGCCATCTGATAAATATCAACAAACAGACTACAAAGTTTCATTAAAAGTAGTACAAGCCTCTAATACTTATATCTGGGTTGTATTAATACTTAAGATAATAGAATATATTTTACATAAACCATGAATCTATATTCAAAACAGAAAAAATATCTAATACACAATATTCAAGCCCAAAACTTCTATAATTAAATTTTGATAGTTTGCATAGATATGTTAATAAAATTTTATAATTAACTAATTAGGAAGATCCAATTCATGCTGGCAAAGTCACGGTCGTCCTTAAAAATGTCAATGACTTATTTTTAACAAAACCAGTTTTTATGGTAACCCTTGTTGATTTAGTGAAACCGCAAAAAGGTATCTAATGTCAACTACATCCTACTACTAAAATATGCTATCTAATTTAAAATAGAGAACTATCAAGTCATCATTTTTAATCCAAAGTCACAAGGCGAAAAACTATAAATAAATGAATACACTTTATTTACAAAACTATAAGATAATGACGTTGTTTTGCAAATCACAATACATTATTCTAACGCTAAAGTTGACGACACGGAAAATAACACTATCTAATCCAAACATTGAGCGTAATGATGCTTAATAGTAGCAATATCATGAAAATAAACAAAGTGAATCCCCACACTATTCAAACAAATTATTGTAATGGCATATTTTGCACCGAAGCAATTTGGTATTTCCGAAAAGCTGGCCAATCCAAACGCCAATTTAAAATGAACATAGAATAACCTTAGGCAATAAATTGTAATAACTTCCATATGAAGCCATAAACCACGAATTTTAGTTTCATTATGTCGTTTTACATTTGTACGTTACTTCATTGATAGATTTATTCACACAAATACATAGACGGCACTTACTTTATTAATCAGTACGTTATAGTAATTTGCTAAATATCAAAAATTATGTGTATATAATTCAAATAATGCCACTGAAGTGCTTATATGAATAACCTACTTATATGTATGTACGTAAATAATTGCACATAACACCTAAAAAGGTTGCAATAATAGTTTAAAAAGGAGTTTGTTAATATATATTTCTTAGAACACCTTTAAAAAAACAAAGCTTTGTCAATAATAAGCACTGCATTACGCAAATAATATTGGCATAGCGGATATATCAGGTAGGTACCCAATACTAAGTATTTTATTTATAGCAGCTTATTTTGTAACCTAGGATTCTTCCCACAACGAGATGAGAGGCGTTACACATTCCAACAAGGGTTCAACAACCTTTTGACAGCCCCCAAGAGGATCACAGAAAGACTGACGGGAATACTCCACATAAGACCAGAAACTCAGAACTCTAACACAGCCTTCATATACCCTTTCCGAAGACCTGGGATAGCAACAAATGACGAACAATCAAATAACTACCCATATCAAAACGGACAGAATTATAACTACAATCAAGGAGGATATGGATTCCAAAATGCCAATCCAGGTTACGGCTATAACCAAGGCTATCAGAACTATGGATATAATAATCCTGTAGCTTTCCCTACAATGAGACCCAATGGACCAGCTGTTGACTTTGTTAATAATAACGAAGGACAACCAGAGACAAATCTTGATACTAATAACAATGTTGGGACTGCAGTTAACTTTGTTGATAATAGCAACGGACAATATACGGAGTCAAACCCTGGTAATGATAAGACTTCAGTGAATTTCGTTGACAACAGCAACGGACAGTACACTGAGACAAACCCTTCCAACAATAATAATCAAAACGAACCTCCTAGAGATGAATCAAACCAGAATGCTAATGGAGAAGACGTCCAAGAAGGAAAAGACAATGATTCAAATGTTTCTTTCGGAGAAACTGAAACAGGCTTCAACAATAGACCATCAACAAGTAATGGTATATCAAATGTACCACCTTCTGGAATTCCATCCCAACCACCATCTGGAATTCCAGATGCTCCCCCCGCTGGAATCCCAGATTCACCGCCAACATTCGCACCACAATTGGGACTGCAGGCCCTGACTCCAGTTCCAGATACGGAGAAACGTAATAACTTCAACTTTGGACCAGCGGGATTGTTCCGTAAATGTTTTTTTTTGTGTTTTTGCACCTTCTTATATTCTAGTCCAATTTATTTTATTTTATACTAGCGGTCCCAGCGAACTTCGTTTCGCCCCCAGCCCCGTCCCGCCCCGACCCCGTTTTATGGGAATTTTCTTTGCTATAAACCTCACGGAGCATGAGACCTTTCCAACGAATGCAAAACCGTGGAAATCGGTTCGTGCGTTCTGGAGTTATAGCGTCAGGGAGGAAAACCCGACTTATTTTTATATAGTAGATAGTAGTTCTTCTTACTTGTAGACGACATTGACCCACATGCGAATGATGATTATCGTAATTCTGGGTTAATATCATCACTCTGCCTCTGTCAGATTATTTGACGTTGACAGAGACAGAAATAAGATTTATTCCAGACTCAGCTTTATCCTGGTTTAGGTCATCATCATGCGCAAGTGGTCCTAAGACTTTTAACTGGATATTTTACTTCCAGTTAAAAGTCTTAGGACCTTACTTTTTTTTTCTATTTTGATCAAAATTGGACAAGAATAAACCAATACTTTATATTTATTTGAAGTGACTAACTGCATGGTATAAGCACGCACAATTAACGCTTCTATAAAAAACTCACTTTTATACTACCTATTTGCTCGCTTTTGTTTCTAACTGGCACTTGGATGCTAATTTTAACAATAGCTTGATCTGTTGATAAGTTTTTGTTTGAAATTATCACAGACATACGTTAATATTTTTTTAATGACTGACTGACTTCATATGTCATTTTAGCGACGAAACCCAAACAAATCATTTTTACATTTTTAATACTATAATTATTATCAATTATTGTCTATTGTTATTATCAAAAAATCTGGTAAAATAATTTTTTATTGAGTTTCTAGGACATTATTTCATATTTTTTTCCTATTATTCTCATTTTTGACATAACTCGACATTTCAGTGCAATCCGCCAAATCAAATTCAGTGATTCTTGTTTCCAAATTAGTGAAATCCACGCTAAATTATTTTTCTTCGCATGAACTCAGAGCGAATGTAATTATAGTGATTAGCGATTCAATCTAGTTACTACTACTACTAGTACTAGTACTAGTTTTAGCGAATACTTCAAGGATTTTAGAAAACCTCTGTCTGTTTATACTGTACATACTTATTATAAGTATATCTCGATATGATTTATGTTATTATTACATAACATAAATAATTTTAACAGTAATTTGAAAAGAACTGGTCCGTCCTTATAAATACTGTTTTCACATAATAATAAAAATATTCTTCAAAGACTATGTCAACATAGATAATACTAAACCGCTGAAAAATTTATAGTATATTTAGGCTACTTGTGTTTTTTTTTGTGGCGTTACTTGTTGATAGTGATAGCTGCCTGTTAAGTTATCTTTTTGAATCACTTGCGTCAAGAGGCGTGTGAAATTCATTAATTTACGAGTAAAGTACAATTTTGGAATGAAAATCAGTTGTAATCCACACAGGAGGGATTTGAAAAAATAAAGCTCCTTTTCGTGTAATTTGTTGTTAGTGCTCAAGTCCGTGTGTTGCTACATTTTCATTGATTTTTAATTCGTATTCGAACGAAAATCACACGCCATATCCAAGAGCCAGCTATATAGCTATATATTTAAGTATATAGGTTGCTACTAGGCACATATGTATGCACCACCCTAGACTTCATACATCAGGTGCTATCGAGGTCAAATATACGTATTCCTAGGTAATTAACGTAAAACTTAGAAAGTGCAGTCATTTAGACGAAACAGTGTGTATTTGATTTAAAAGGTTTCTACTAATAGAGAGAAGGCTACATCAAATATTTGAACTCGCAGTGTCGATGTCGGCAAGTCAAAGTCGTGTGAGTCATGCTCAGTGTCAAGATTCGACCTCGCTCGGATCTATCGGAAAAAACGTCCACAGCACCTTCAGATGCTAAATAAACAATACACATACACATTAATATTCTCCAACTGATTTCGGAAATGGCGGCCAATCTCAGCAGAGATAAACCGTGATATAATTAGGCCCGACTACTATCTGACTTGACCGGAGAGAGAATTTCTGAGGCACAGGCAACTTCAAAACTACGGTCTGTTTCTAAGGCCCAGTTGCGTGATCGATAGTAATGGTTAAATCTCGTTACCAGCGGTTAAATATTTATATGATTGTGTGTTTTGATGAAAAAATACCTAAATCAATGGTCAATTAAATAGCCATTCGGAAATTTGGTTTAGGTAGTTTTTCTTAAAATCATACAATCGTAAACATTCAAACGCCGGTAACGTAACTTTACCATTACTATCGATGAAGAAATTGGGCCTTAGTATTTTCGCTACTACTACCAAGGATTCGAACGCGGTAGTTACCTTTTGGACAGGATTTACTACGAGTAGGTATTTTTATTTTATTTATTTATTTAAAGACTTTATTGCACAAATCATAGTGTACAAAGGTGGACTTAATGCTAAAAGCATTCTCTGCCAGTCAAACCTTTAGGTCATGCAGAGAGATGGCAATGGGTGCAGCGAAAATGATAAACAGATAAGAAATAAAAAAGCAACAATTAACTAAAATGTATAGTAAAAAAATAAACCTACATAAACTACTGCAATAACATATAGTCTATAAACATACTTAAACTTACACAAAATACATAAATTATATATAAATATACATATATACAAATATTATGCAATTATCTATTCTTTATACCTATAATTTAGACACTCAGAGAATGCTACTTTGAAGATTTCAATTATGACACAAAATTTATGAAGAGAATGTCAAACTTCCAGACCTTGTCATCCTATACATTTTCTATCAAAATTTAAAACCTCATTCTTTGAACGGCTAAACTGTACATATATAAGGCCAAATCATTTAAGGTGATAATATTTTAACAGTGGCTTTGTATAAATCATAGAAACAGGACACTATCATTATTTTTTGGAAAATCAATATTTTAATTTTTATTATTTTCTTCAACATAGACAATATCATTTTTTAAAACAGCACCCTGACAATTTAAAAAGTTATCTACGTCATCGGCTTCGCCTTTCTTAATTCAATGCCCAAAACTTCTTTTTCTTTAATCTTAGCCTTAATTAATAAAAAATTAAAATCTTAAAAAAAATATTACTTTCATCTCCAATTTTCTCAAAAACTATCGGATAAAAACCCAAAGTGTTTTCTACAAAAATGATTAATTTATTGTGCTGAATCGGCCCTTTAAATATTATCACTTAAATCGAGGTGACCCTATATATTAATAGTACTTAGAACGTTTGCAGTCGTCAATTTAAGTACCCTTGAAATCCTTTTTGATTAATCTTCGACTTTATTGGTGGAACCATGAGATACGAATTTATGATAAATAAAAATTTGCAAATGATGAGTGCAGTTTTTCATTGTTCAGTCTATTCACTGTGGTTTCTGTTTGCTTCCGCCATATTTTTCCTTATTTAAGGACGCGTTACAAAGTATTACATGATTACAATACTTATGTTGTGTAAATACGTATACCTACTGCAACCTGTAAGTGATTTTTGTTCGAAGATGAATTAAAACTCATAGATAAAAACTGATTCAAAAATAGGGCCCCTGATTGTGTTGACCTATAAGTCTATTTTTATACGGCCTGATTCACAATGTCCTAAAAAGTTTTATCTGTCTATTTCTCCAAACAAAATGACGTTCTACATTTGAATTATTCTTTGGTTAGTGCTTTCGTCGATGGTGAAAATGACCCTTAGTTTTTACTTCCTTAGGACCCTAAAAAGAAGAAAAATATGTAGGGAAACACTATAATGCACCTAGTTCCTACAATTACTGTATTTAACTTAACACCTAGGTCTGATTTATGCGTCCTAAGTAAGGTTTTATTGGCCAGTTTTCCTTGTGGCAGACACCATGATTAGTATAGCAATGGTATAGCATGTGGTCTGAAGATAAATGACAGAAAATACGTGGTCACGTGGAGACAAGTGCATTTTAAAATTGCTATGCAAGTTACAATTTAGCATTTTAAGCAAAATATGAAAAACATTAAACAGATATTTAATCATTAATTTATTTAACATTTAAGAAGGCATAACATTGAGTTTGTACCTCTAAAGATGTGAACTTAATTGCATAAGCGTAATGCTTAAGCCATTGCTATTTTTAGGCACTTATTTAGTATGGCTGTCATAACGTTCTTAAGACACATAATGTATTATATTAACATTATGCATAGAGCAAATTTACTTGTGTACTGACGCCTTTATTTTACTAAACAGTTAAGTATCTCGCGATAGCAAACAATGATCTAGGCAAACCAAATAGAAGCTTGTTAATTGAATGCAAATAAAAACTTGTGAAGTAGTATTAGTCAGAGGTGACTTCTCAGTAAGACCACTTTCCACAATCAATGCCATCTTACAGGAAACTATAGTCATCATTTCATTAATTTGTGGGACTTCCAACCTCAATAATTAGTCTTATTTTATTTCTTTCATACTAAAGACATCAACGACATCTGTGACTAACAATATGTATAATAGGTATATGTTTCATCCGGGATTAGATAAAACATAATTTAAATAGGTTGATAATAACAGCATACTTTCATTTAAAATCATGCAACAATTTGAACTATATTACAACAGTCATGCTAAGAAACTGCTGATCATTTTTCTTCATATCAAATACAGATCATTATGAAATATTTTTCTCATCTAAATGCTGCTTGGATTTCAAAATTATGATTTTAAATACCTATACTATACAGTTTTGATTTACCTACCGATTCTTAAAAGATGGAAATATAAGAAACCAAAAATGGCGCATGGGTATGACCCGAACCGAACCAGCATCTTTCTGGCTAACCAGGCCAACTGCTCTTCTAATTCTAGTACCGTGCTGTCGGTCCGACCGCGCGAAATTCTTGGTCTCTTATTGATACGTCATTCCGTGACGTTAGCACCTATCTACTGATGTTGTAAGTATAACTAATAATTAAAAGTTAGGTTCAGCTATTTCAAATATATTCTCAATTGTCTCTTCCAGAGGAGACCTGTCAGACCATAGACCAGAACATCGGTTCCTGCATCTCCATCCTGCAATGCCAGCCTTACTTGAAAGTTCTGAAGAGCTCGCAGACTAACCCACAGGCTGTGCAGATATTGAGGAGGGCCCACTGTGGGTTTGAAGGAAACAACCCGAAAGTAAGTATGCTAGGTTTATTGATACTCGTACTTGCCATATAACACATAGAAAACAGTTAGCGAAATCAATCTTCAAAATAATTTTGCCCAAAATAGTGTGTTCATCTACATTATTTTGTCATTATTTTGTTAACGGAAACGCTGGCAACCGTACAAACGTACCAATTGATTTACTATTATTAATGTAACAAATACTTTACTGAAAACCGCATCAAAATCGGTCCAGCCGAATGAGAGATATTCGCGGACAAACATACATAGAAACGTACAGGTTGAACTGAGAACCTCCTTTTTTTAATCGGTCAAAAATGTAAGAACCTCGGGTTTTATTCTCGTGATTCCATCAATAACATTAAGATGATAAAGAAAGAAAGAAAGAAAACACATTTATTCGACTGAGAAAAATAATAAACATTTAAAACATGCAGAGCTGGGTAGACTACTCTACTACTAATAAGTCGCATTCTGAGTCGTAATCACTCAAAGTTTCTAGTCTCACATAACCTCTGCAAATTTTTTAGGTATGCTGCCCCCTCCCCGGCATCCCGACAGGGCCCCCAACAGCTCCACCAACGACTACCACCACTACCACTACCACTACCACAGTGGCCCCCCAGAACCCGGACCCCCAAGCCCCCACTGACCTAGCCCCCGAGGACCGAGTGGGGGCCTTCTTGGACCCTCCCGTGTGTGGATACAGCAATGCTTCGTTCAGCAGGGTCGTGGGCGGTGTAAAGGCTAAGCTTGGTAAGATTTTTTATGATAACAATACCTTAGTTAGTTAGGTCCTTTGTTTAGCTTATTCTTGACTTATTCCTATCAGTTTTTACGTAAATACTTACGTAGTTTTATATTTGGTTTTTATAGTGTTACTTTATATTATACATTGCACTTATAAAAAGCAACTTAGTCCGAACTGCCACCATTGCACAGCCGAAGAAGATACCGCAAAACACACACTGGCAGAGTGTACCGCTTGGGCTCAGCAGCGTCATTGAACACTGATTGCGGTCGTTGGCACTGACCTCTCGATGCCCAACATTAGATAGATAAGATGCCGCCATGCTTGACAGCGAAGAGGCGTGGGAAGCGGTGAGTGCCTTTTGCGAAGAAACTATCGCACTCAAGGAGGCGGCGGAACGGGCCAGGGAAGAGGATGCTCAGGCTGACCCGCGACGACGTAAGCGGTTGGGAGCCCGGCGGCGGCGCTATGACCGCTCACTGGCTCTATGTGGACCCAGCATTGAATTTGGTGGGAGTGGGGACTCTCGCCAACCACCTCAAAGTGATCCACCAGTTGTTAGGGGTGTCTCAAGGTTCCCAAGGCATCCCATGGGCGTAACTGCACCTAATAGTGCGGATTGCCGCTTGGATGACGGAGTGCATACGATAAGCGATCCTTCGTCGTCCTGCTTATAGTGGCTTGCTGGAACTCGCGGAGGTTTCAGTGGGTATACTTGACGAGTGGTCTGTCATTCGTCAAGGGAGTCCCACATCACCTATTGCCGTCCCCACGGTAGTAGGTATGCGTAAAGCATTTCCTCCGCGTAAAAAAAAAGTCATGCGCCCGGATAGCATAAGACACAGGGTTCGATACCTTGTCTGACGCAGTTGCATTTTACAAGTGCAATATACAACGTATGGCCTGCAATAGAGCAAAAATTTAAATTAATGATTTTACAGTGTATACAGTTACCTTGACCGTAGTGCTCTAAATTGCTTTATGTCAGAGATATAATAATCCAAAGTTATAATATGTAATCAATGTATATTCAAAATCGCTAATTAGTTCTAGTAAATGACAATGTCAAGTTCTATGACTAGACACTTGCAATCAACCATGAAAATTCATAAATTAATTACGTTTTGGACCTCAATTTAGACACGTCTGTCTATGTTATATAGCTTTGAAAACATCCATCCATGTCATTAAAGCCGACCTAACATAATCTTCAACCCAACAAACCGTTTAAAAAACTAACTTAACACAAGCGCTCGGATTTAGTAAATAACAATGATGCTCATCAAAATACCGGCACAAAAATACAAAATAAAGGTCAGTTTTACTTAAACTGTTGGTTGGATCGTGCTGGCCAGTTACATTGCTTGTTATCCTCAAATTAAAAATAAAACTTATTTAATTGTTTTGTTTTGCCAAAGTTTATATTTTTGTACAAAGGTTTGTTGTTTCCCAGCCGATGCATCCTAAAATTAGGACTTGAATCTTGATATATGTTGTTTATAATTTATCAAACGTTGCGACATGGCAGAGACCCTTTACTGTATTGAAGTAGGTAAATTTATGCGTTCATACTTAATAACTTTATTGATAGTGTGACATTATTACACTGAGGTTAAACTATTAAACGCAATCATAGTGATGTTATTATCTATTGATTTTATTGCTTTGACACTATAACGTAACGATTCATACACTGATTTTGTATTTCACAAGCACAATAGTTCTTCCAAGTGTTTTTCTTTTACATCGAACATCAAATTTGGTAACAATGTTAGTGTCTGATAAGTGCAAAAGATTATTTGTTATTTAGATTCCAAGAAGCGAAATTATAAAGTGAGAGTACAAAAATTTTAAAATACATGCACGTAGTATTGGTACAGATCTTTAGTTATGGATGAGTGCGTTATTAGTCTTTACTCGTACGCGCAAGCTTCCATACAAAAAGTGATAACGTTTTTCGCTCCCTAAACGTTGTCCGATTTTGTCATTTTTTTTTACATGTTTGAGATATTATTAAAAACTATGCTCACGTACATCTTCAGATGTTTTTCAATTTTTAACAAATCCACGTACAGCTTAGCTCAGGATGTATGAAAACTAATGATATCAAATTTGTCCCATTCCATAAAAGTTTACGAGTTGGTTATCGCCCGAAAGCATATTCCGACCGCAAATGTAGGCAATTTTGCGCTGCGTTCCACCTGCTCATGATTGTCTTAACATTTCTACGTTCGTCTGTCCAATCTGTCCTTAATGTTGCAAACTCCACTTAATCCGTTTTCCAGCTGATTTCCCCTGGATGGCTCTCCTGGGGTACAAGCGCGGTACTTCCACGCGCTGGCTTTGCGGCGGGTCCCTCATCAGCTCCAAGCATGTTCTGACTGCTGCTCATTGCATCCATGGACACGAGCCTGATCTGTAAGTACACAAATAGCTTGAAACACACTGCACGTTGAGACAATGCAAGTTCGGCACTCTGCTTATCATAGATTTGTGAGCATATTTATATAGCTTGGTAAGATGGGGCTGCTCGCTAATCTAAGCTCGACACACCTTGTACAAATACGTCCTGAAAGCGCCTTCAAGGAACAAGTTCTACACATTCAAGGATTTGGGCGATAGGCATGAAGTATAACATGCGTACACATCATGCGATGGATACCGCAGACGTGCTGACTTATGTGTGTACTTGGGTTATTTGCAAAATAATTACAACTTGACTTAAATAATTACTAACAATACCTAAACAAAAAGAAGACATGAAACCAGCTCACATACTCACAAAAAATAGTTTTTTTAATTACTGACCTTGTTCTTGGTATAAGTTTGCTGGTCAGCATCAGTAACATAAACACGCTTAAGTAAGTAAGTTAAGAATGTGCACAAAAATTTTATTTTTTAAAATCATCTCATGTGAGGAGATGGTAAAGTAGCGATTTTAAAATCCAAAATAGTATTCTAAGTAAAAAGAACGCACAGAACAGGAGGCCAATTCCCATGCAGTTTGTATACGAAAAAAGTTCACCGGTCGAATTTTCTTTTTCAAATAAAATACAGTTATTGCTTTATCCGTGTCACAATTTATATGCACTTTGATTTCTTTCGTGCAGTAGTTTTTTTACGTGGATATATCACTTACTAGCTTTTGCCAGCGACTTCGTCCGCGTGGAAAAGTTACTTCTTTCTCCCGTTTTTTACACATTTACCACTATATCTTTGCTCCTATTGGTCGTGGCGTGATGTTATATAGCCTATAGCCTTCCTCGATAACTGGACTATCCAACACAAAAAGAATTATTCAATTCGAACCAGTAGTTTCGGAGATTAGCGCGTTCAAACAAACAAACAAACAAACAAACAAACAAACAAACTCTTCAGCTTTATAATATTAGTATAGATTTTTTTCGGTATAACAGTGATACTAGTAATCGAATTACCATATTTGGTTCTGAAGTTTACGCGAATACTCATTACAATAAAACAACAATTTTACGGATTGATTTCGCGAACGTTTATTTTTATTTTATGCCTGACGTTTCTGTTTATTTTTGTTTTATGTTTGACGTTTTTGTTTTTTTTTGACGTTTTGAAGACACAACCAACATCTCATACTGCAAGATCTCAAGACACTGTAAGCTCTTTCTGCGTGGATAGGAACATCAATTAATATTAATGAGTGACGGTAGTTTAATTTAATTTTTCATAACTATGTAATGACAAATAACACCTTAGTCTGCCTGTGACCACGGATGCTGTAAAGCAGGCATAAAATAAAAATAAACGTTCGCGAAATCAATCCGTAAAATTGTTGTTTTATTGTAATCGAATTACCACACTAAATAAGTTCGATCATGCGAGAATCGGCCTCCTGTTTACTATTCTATTTCTGGCATTTATTATTTATTTAATGAATTTAATTTCGTGTTTAAATTTCGATTTTATTAATTTTTAGTTTGATTTTGTTATTATGGGCCCTGTCTGAAATATATATTTTTTTATTATTATTATTTTTTTAATTTTTTTATTAGGATGCAGTTCCGTCATATACGCGAAATAGGTACATACAAACAAATAAATAAGTAACGTGTTTACTACAGAACATAATGAGGATTTTCCGTTTTCCGCTCATAACTCCGAACATTCAGACTACACGTGGATGCGTTAATAATTTATACAGAATGCCATCAGAAAATTGTAAGAATCTATGAACAGAAACCCACTTTATTGTCCACAATCTATTAATGAACTTATGAATCATACTATCCATACATGCTGTGTATGTAATTTCGTACTCTTTGTAGAAAAAGAAACCCGCTCCCGATTCTGATCTGAATACGAATTACCCCCATAACTCCTCGGCACGCAAATGCATAACAATAAAATTAGCAAACAATCAACTTATCGTAGTAAATAAATCATTATTAATCTTTAATCTTCGATAAACGGCTAATAACTCTATATCCGACACGTGACACATATTTATCTATGTAAAACGCCTCCACACATTATGGATTTATTAATTAAGTGGTCACACTGGTTTATATGCAAATGCGTTGCAGTAAATAAACTGTTCGGTTTGGTAACTCAGTGGACATCGTATGGTCAGCTCGGCTATTAAGGTTGATAATCTGGGTAATGGTCATTTGTTAAGTTTTTATAACATCAATAAACCTAAATAAATTACGAGAGTACAGTCGCAAACACATCAGATTATACTATTGGTTGAAAAATAGCCCTTATGCCCTTGACCTTGTGCCAACTGCTTAAAATACCGCAGTGCTTAGCTTGTTACTTTGTTTGAAGACGGGGAGTATGCTTACAACTTCTGTCTGAAGCCAACATCCTGGTAGACCTTAAAAAACGTCTGCCTAACTTGACCCTACCCTACAGCATTCTTTTTTCCCTACCTCTGTTTCTTTAAGATGAGATAAGATTCATTTATTGATTTTGACTTTAAATGATCCTATCTTTTTTTCCCGTTGTCAAGCCATATTTGGCCAACTCCACCACTCCGCTAATGGAGATAACCACCATCAACCACCTCCTTATCCCAAAAACTTAGTGCCGTGCTTAGAACCATACTAAGTTTCCGAACAATTTAAAAAAAAAACATTCAGTAATGGAGGTATAGGTTTACGCCTGGTACTTATAGGATTTTTGTAATACAAAAAAACTGGTAAAAAAACTGGCCTTACCGAAATTCAACTTACTCACCAACCAATGAATTAATCAATTCCCTGATATTAAAAGACGCATTATTACCGACTTATAAAAAGGAGGTACATAATCAACTCGACCTGTATGTATGTGATATCGTTAGAATTGGATAAAATTTTAGTATGTTGATCTATAATTTTCGTCTACATTGCAGCTACCTAGTAAGACTGGGAGAGTTGGACCTGGAGCGAGAGGATGAGGGAGCGACCCCGGTGGACGTCCTCATCAAGTACAAGATTAAACACGAGCAGTACAGCCCGACTGCCTTCACCAATGATATAGGCATACTAGTGCTGGATAAGGAGATGACTTTTACTGGTAAGAGGATTACACATAGTTAGACTTGATACGATTTTAATGGCTATGGGAGATTCAAAGTAGGTGGAAAAAGTAGAAGTCTTTAATATGTTTTCTGAATAGCTCTTACAAATTTTATTAGCGATTGACTGTAGAGATGGCAATGGTTGTCTGGTAGAGAATGCTTTAAGCATTGGGTCCGTCATTTGTACTTTCTTTTCTCTGTGCAATAAAGAAAAAACTAAATTAATAAGAGCTTCAAGTCCTTTGAACACAAGCGTAAACCTTAAGAACACAAAAGTCCTTTGAGGACAATAAGTTGTGTTCTTTTGCCTGCAACTATAGATATAACTCCATTTTAATTGGTGATCGACTGTGTTAATTTCAGATCTGATCAAGCCCATTTGCATTCCTAAGGACAACGAGCTGAGAGCGAGGAGCTTTGAAAACTACACTCCTATTATTGCTGGATGGGGAGACACTGAGTTTCGTAAGTTACCTATTTGATAGTTATAAAATATCATATAAAACCCCGGTATTTAAGTAAGTACTGTAAGTCATCTGAAAATATTTTTAGACAGAAGGCTGTAACAACACTACGTTATCTACAATCACGGGAACATCTTGAAAGGTTTTTATACCTACCTATCCGAATCTAATCCGAATCCAGTTAGACCATCCATCACAGTAAAACACTTTACGGATTGGTTTCGCGTACATTTATTTGTAATTAAACGCCATATACTTGATTCGAATCCAGACGAGCTCCAAAACGCCATTACATGCCTACAATGACTGAAAAATCTGATTAAGTACTTTCCCTATGACATAGATTAGATTTTATAAAGATTTTTAACAATATTTTGGTTTCCAGGCGGTCCCTCAGCATCGCACCTGCAAGCCCTCCAGCTGCCGGTAGTCAGCAACGACTTCTGCGCCGACGCATACAAGAGCTACAAGAACCAGAAGATTGACGAGCGCGTGCTGTGCGCGGGGTACCGGGAGGGGGGGAAGGACGCTTGCCAGGGGGACAGCGGGGGTCCTCTGATGCAGCCTATTGTAAGTTATAGTAATAATAGTCCCCCTAGCCGATGTCGACTACGGTGGCCAGTCACAACGACTAACTGACTGCGTGGGACATATTATAGTGCACAAGTGTGTGCGCAAATACAGGTGCACTCTCTATTCCTTTCACTCTCATAGTCCGATGGAACAGCAATCTGACACGACCGGAGAAAGATCAGGCGCAGGATTAACGGCTTTACGTGCTTTTCGAGGCACGGGGGTGAAACATAGCCAACTTCCAATCTCCGGGCTTCCCTGAGAATTTCTGAACAGAAAAAACCCAGGTACTTACATATTTTTGGCCCGACCCGAGAATCGAACCCGGGACCTCTGGCGCAGCCGTCGCTTTAAAATGCGACCCTCTAATCGCTGCGCAACCGAGGCAGTTCTTTCTATTATAAGTACCTTTAGTGCTAATTATGTAGTGATATTAGTGGTTCTTATCTATGTCAGACTTAATGTGCGAATGCTGTGGTGAGGTCCCATGACCGCATCCCTGAATTAGCTCTCTGTATTGAGAATGGTCCTGTTGAATGACTGTCTCAGCGGATTATAAACTGTAAATCAATACATGTCCATTAAAACACGCCTGACGAATATAGAGGTAATATCTCTTGCAACCATCAACAAGTCCTTGTTTATTGTCCGCCACTACTGAGAGTTTACGTGTAATGATTTGTTGATAAGTACTGTTAGACGGATAATCGATTATGGCATTACTATGGTAGACAACACTAGAACGCATGGTCAGCACTAGACCTGTCAGATAGATCGTTTTGACATAAGATCGATATTGATTGTATTGTATTATCCCGCGCATTTTTACTACATTGAATATTGTATAAATAATTGTTATGTTACGGAAATAGAATTATTATCAACACATGGAGTTTATCCCTATCAGTATAGGTATACTGTAAGTAGGTACTTTACATCAAATTCACTGTCAAGCTTGTGTCCACCTCAGGGCAATCTTTCTGTTGAGAAACCTCCGTCAAAACCGTCACCTAAAACTTACTTCTGGCACAGATAATATAATACTACTATAGTACGAGAGCCCACGACCAAAACCATGTCTCATAGCAATACGGCAAAAACCCTATAAAATTGTTAGATTGTATGATTCTGAACGCGACTACGCGTGTAGTAACGGTCGAAAGTGTAGCAACTGCGTGGGAGGCCATTTCTGCTGTGTCAATAAAAAAAGACAGTCGGTATTATAGCAATACGTCTGATAGTGAAAATGTACATAGATTTTATAATTGTATTACGAAAAAGTTTGTTTTCAGACATTTTGCGCGTAGCATATAGCCTGAGCGCATTTTTGAAAATGTCAACAAATTTAGCCGACCTGTATCATAGCAATACGGATAATTTTTTTTTTCAACTTTTCGTATTGCTGCCATGATTACCAAAAACCTGTTTTCAGACATTTTGCGCGTAGCATATAGCCTGAGCGCATTTTTGAAAATACACTTAATTTGTCTGATATACATTTTTTGCACATGTGGACAACTTATTTTATCATGTCCAACAATTTTCAGACATATTGCTATGATACCGATCGGTAAAATTTGTTAACATTTTCAAAACGGTCTCAAAATTTAATGCGTTCACATTTCCGTCTGAAAATTGTTTTGTTCGCATCAAATAACCAAAATTTACTAATAAAAAAGATTTTCAGACGTATTGCTATGAGACATTTTTTTTGTCTCATTTTTTATTTTTGTAAGTGATTTTACGGGTTTGCGCTACACCACTAACGTCTGAAAAATATGTTTCTGGTATCTCAGATCTATCATTTAACTACAGTCTGCAAATCAGACATATTGCTATGATGCAGTTCGGTAAAATTCTTTGACAATTTTGAAAATTCGGTCAGATCAAACGCTACGCGGAAAATTTCTGATATTGGTATTTTTGAGTTCAAGATAATCGTATCTATCGATTTGATGCGGTTTTGGTCATATTGCTATGAGACAAAAATTTTGGTCGTGGGCTCTCGTACTACTAGTACTTCTGGCAAATTATGCAGCTAGCAAAAAAACATCTTTTTTTATTTCTATTAATTCTTACAGCACAGCCTCAAATAAAATGTTTGAATTGTCCTTCCTTACAGTGGAACACCCAAGACTACACCACGCACTTCTACCAGATCGGCGTGGTATCCTTCGGTAGAAAGTGCGCAGAAGCTGGCTTCCCCGGCGTGTACACCAGAGTCACCCACTTCGTGCCCTGGCTCGAGCAGACCATCATCGGCGCTTGAGGTCACAGTGAGGTCGCGTGGGCGTGACCTTGACCTTTGAGGTCACTATAGTTGTGACCTTGAGATCACTGTAGTTGTGCCCTTGAGGTCACTTTGGACATTTGTGAACGTGTGTGTGGTCACTGGGTATGAACGTGAAACTGAATCTCTGATGGTATTCGTATGTGAACACGATCTTATTAGACTGTTGGAGCAAAGCCTTATTTCAATGTTTTATTCTTACATTCGTTTGTATTCAATTTAAGAAGGTAGACATAATATCGGTGTATGAAAATGATCTTAGGCAATCTATGTGATATAGAAATATCTGCCTACACTTTACTTTACATTGTGACCACAATGAGTCAATGTGACTTAACTAGACCGTGTAATATAAGTACAGCTATTGATATAAAATTATAGAATGATAATGAATGTGGTTGGAAACTTTTAACAAAGATTCTGTATTTATAAAGCCTCCTTTCGGAGGGAGATTGAATTTCATTTTGAATCATGACAAAATAACTATAGGACTTCACTTCCTCGTTGCTATAAGCTACACGTGTTTTATGTAATGATCCATTCATCATTTACCAATGATTTTTTTATGGATCAATCAATGGAACAATAAAATGTGATATTAAAGTGACAATTATTATAATAACTATAGTAAACCATAAGCAATATTTTTATAGTTGCTGTTAATTTAATATTTTAATTTTATTTGTTAATAAAACATATTTATTTAACTCTTAAACCATTTTGTTTATTGCTAATTCTTTAAATTAAGTTTTAACTCATGAGGTGACGAAACGCAATAAATAAAACCATTATAAGAAGTTAATTATTTCAATAGTGGCAACCTCCCTTTCGCAACGATCCCAATCATATGTACCTAGACATAACCTCCTTTTTAGAAGTCGGTAAAAAGTAGAGGCCGTTTTTGTTTGCTTGTCTTACGTTGTAAACAATATTGACATTCCTTTTTAACAAATAATTCATTTTAAATTAAGATAAACACAACTCAAAACCTAAATAGGTAATTAGGTAATCGTTGAACATTGAGACCTTTTTAAATTAAATGGTTTATTAATTTTATTTACTGATACTATTTTAAAAATTATAAATTTATTTTTTACAGTATTCGTCTTCCATAGAACGGACTATAGACATGATTTCCGGCTCAAAAAACCATAGTAATCTTTTCCTACCCTCCTATATAATTTTTCGTTGCAATAATTCGAGTGACCTATTCAGATTTGTGTCAATCTATTTCCTATTTGTTTGCACTTTGACTAATCTACGATAAACATTGCGGTAATTCAACAGCAATCAATCGATTTTCGGCCATATCAGTAATTGGATAAAGATTAAAATGGAGTGGTATGGACAGGTAAAATTCGAAGCTTTGATAACAGATGGAAAACTGATAACTCTGATAATAGCGCGAGTACGGAGAAATGCTTCACGCGAGGTGGTCGAATCGACTTTATTTTATAAAATTTCTGAATTAAAGAGCAGTTTAATTGTGTAGCTTATATGGTGTATAAGTTAAGTGTTATTTGATACAGTGCTGGTGAAAAAAATGGGGTTTATAAGCAACGTGCCCGGTAAGTAAAGATTTACTGTTTGTGTAATTACCTACTTAAAGACAGTTTGTAATATAAAAATAGTTCAGCCTGCCAATCTACTGTAATTAAAATTACCTTTAGCTAAATAAAAACGAAGTTTGTGGGTAGGTAACTTCTAATCCGAGGTATCTGTCTGCATAGTATTATTTCTTACTTGAATAAAATGACTGCATAGTTTTCCTCTGTAATGGATTAAAATAGAGTAAGTTTTTAATTAAATTTTGTAGATATTTGCTAATCAGAAATTACATTCGCGGACATAGTGAGTAGGTAAGTATTCATTCATTGATTTAAGTACATTTTACGTACTTCTCTACGAGATCGAATCAGAAACGAGGAGATACGTAGAAGAACTAAGGTAACGGACACAGCCCTGCGAATCAGTAAGCTCAGGTGGCAGTGGGCAGGGCACATAGCGCGTAGAACTGATGGCCGTTGGGGCAGAAAAGTCTTAGATTGGAGACCCTTCGACCAAAGGCGCAGCGTAGGACGTTCACCGACAAGATGGACAGACGACCTTGTAAAGATCGCAGGATCACACTGGATGCAGATCGCTCACAACCGGTCGTTGTGGAAATCCATGGGGGAGGCCTATGTTCAGCAGTGGACGTCCTTTGGCTGATGATGATGATGATGATGATGATGACGTACTTACATACGATTTGATGATTTACGGTAAAAAAAATTTTCAATATAAATTGCAGGCAAATATTCGCGGCAAAAGTTTGTTCAAATATTTAAATGCGAGATGCCCGTAAATAAAAGAATTGTTTTGGGCGAAGGTAAATAGTATTCACACTCTAACTTAAAATTTTCAGTTATTATGATACTTCGTTATTTGCACTTTGTAATTTGCCTGCCTCGGTGGCGCAGCGGTTAGTGGGTCGCATTTTAAAGCGAAGGCTGCGCCAGAGGTCCCGGGTTCGATCCCCAGGTCGGGCCAAAAATATGTACCTGGGTTTTTCGGATCAGAAATTCTCAGGGTAGCCCGGAGTTTGGAAGTTGGCGGTGGTTGGTTGGTTTCACCCCCGTGCCTCGGAAAGCACGTAAAGCCGTTGGTCCTGCGCCTGATCTCTCTCCGGTTGTGTCAGATTGCTGTCCCATCGGGCTATGAGAGTGAAAGGAATAGAGAGTGCACCTGTGTTTGCGCACACACTTGTGCACTATAATATGTCCCGCGCAGTCGGTTAGTCGTTGTGACTGGCCACCGTAGTCGGAATCGGCTAGGTGGACTATTATTATGTAAATTGATTATGTAAATAATACGTTTGCGCTAAATCTTTTTATCATGAAGCCATTTCAAGTGACCTACTATAAAAGAATCAATAATTACCAGTAATCTTCAATATAATATTAATAATCAAGGATTATAAAAATCATAAATCACACTTTTCGCTTTCATTGGTAATGAAAAACAGGGCTTAGATAAATTAGCAAAAGAATTAGGGCCGTACCTCGTCGAGACGCCAAGGCAACGTCGCCGGCTACGTAACAAAGCAGTAGATGATTTAAAATGTAAGGAAGCTAGCCATAACGTCGCGAAGTGTGTTAATGTTAGGTTAGGTTGAATACCGCTGCACTAGATAGATCCTTAACAGAATCCGGTTTGAAAAAGTAACTTTTGAATTGCAAATGCATAAGTATAAGTAGTCTACAATGTCTACTTTATGATGTATGAATAAATTATTTTATATGATTTTGAATTTGAATATTAAACCATAAATTAACTACTTACGTACCTCCTGGCTATTCAAACATTAGAAATAGGCAATTAGTAACTGATATCAAAATAAATAACATTACCTTTTCGTTTCCTTCCAGTTCTCTACAAGCCATGGCACTTCCTTCAAACCTACGTGCTGACCGTCCCCCGCTTCGATCTTTTCCTGCAGGGGGCTCTGCTGATCGTGATCCTGTTGGAACACAATGTCTATCTGCTGCTGAACCGTGACGCTGATACTGGCTACACCGCGCCCTTGGTCGAAGGTAGGTGCGTATCAGGGTACTGGTTAGAAAACCTCTAGATACTGCTACAGACCTTAAGACATTACCACAAACCTTAAGACACTACTACTATCACTAAAAACTCTCAAGGCACTGCTGCAATAATGAGAAATTATCCCCTGACACTGATAGAGCACCTTATGACACTGCCAAAGACCTCATTACACTGTCCGAATCCTCCAGACACACACAAGCTCTAGAATATCAAGCTTTCTTCCTAATGCCTACTGCACGTTTAGCTTTAGGACAGCCATTTGTAATGTATATCTTATTCCATATATATGTCTTATTCCACAAACTTAGTTCCAGGTTTATCACGTTTATCCTCAGAACTTATCTTAACCAGGCTACCTTCAAAATTATCATTACATAACTAAATATTCATTTTTTCAGATTGGGTGCTTTTGGGCGCTGCTGGAGTGGAATTCCTCCTGGGAGCTTTCGTTGCGTGGTGGGGCAGGAAGCAGAGGAACTTCGTGCTTGCAGGCTGGCTGGCTGCGGCGGCCATATCGGGGCTCATTGTGCTGGCATTCCCGTTTGCCAGGCCCAACCCACTTTCAGTTGGTAAGACCTCATCTATACTAATATTATAAAGCTGAAGAGTTAGTTTGTTTGTTTGAACGCGCTAATCTCCGAAACTACTGGTTCGAATTGAATCATTCTTTTTGTGTTGGATAGTCCAGTTATCGAGGAAGGTTATAGGCTATATAACATCACGCTACGACCAATAGGGGCAAAGATATAGTGGTATAAATGTGTAAAAAAAGGGAGAAAGAAGTCACTATTCCACGCGGACGAAGTCGCGGGCAAAAGCTAGTATTATTATGTAATATCAGAGTGACCGTGACGTGGTAACCTGAATGATTCATAAATATCGACCCACTGCCTTCTGCGTAGTAGTTTCTTTAATTTGATAATAACACTCTTATCATCAAGTTATGTTAATTAGGTTTATCTGCTTAAGTTTGTGGTGAATTAAGATTAATAAATTATTTATTTTGTAATGACGACCTCCGTGGTGTAGTGGCTAAGCACGCTAGTTTCAAGGCGTCGCCGCTACGAGGTCCGGGTTCGATTCCCGGACGGGTCAATGCAGAAATCATAATTTTCTACATTGTCTCGGGTCTGGGTGTTGTGGTACCACCGTTGTGTCTGATACCCATAACACAAGTGCATTAGCTACTTACTTTGGGATCAGAGCAATGTATGTGATTGGTGTCCAATTACAAATTTATTCAGTTATAGTATAGCTTAATCGTACTTAAATGCTTCGGACAATAAACGTCATAGAAAATTCCAAAGTTTGTTTGCATGTAGGGAAACATATCTGTCTAGCTAGTGAAACTAAGTTGATTAATCAATTAGAATTCTAATATTCGGCATTCGCGAAGATAACAGAAGATAACGTTTGGCCTGATATAATTACCAATCAAATAATTTAAATCTCCATGCAGCTAACTTTAAAAAGATAAGCTTGAATAAAAATTAAACCGCCTTCAAAAACTGACTATTTAAAAAGCTTAAAATAATCATAGAAATATTATCCCATAACACATTTGTCTTCAGTTTAGGAGAAGTTAATTCTTTTGGAGTTGATGCACAATGTCAATCTTACGTCGGTAGAAAATCTACGCACATCATGCGCCTCCAAAATGTTTTTTCTCTCCTAAATCGAAGACAAATGCGTTACTTAAAGCCTTGTAGTCAGTTTTTGTATGAGGTTCCTCTAACCTCCTTTTTTGAGGATGGTAAATTAGTACTAATAATAATTATAATAGATTACTCATGTTAAAAGAAAATCAATATACTTCAGCAACTGGGCGGTCTGTCTGCTTACAGCAATATCTTCAAGACGAAGTCATTCATTGGGTAGATAAAAAGTTGATGGATATTTAACCTTTCTTATACATAAACTCTTATACTTGTTTCTGAAGTTTACGCAAATACTACACATTTATTTTAATAAAAACCACCCCGTGTCTACCCCGTGACCACGGCGCTGTAAAGTGTTCGAAACGTCGGGATGAAAAATCTAATAAATTATCGTAAAAAATATCCGTAAATTTTGTTTTATTAAATAAACTCTTATGTCGGCTTCACCAGATCTATGTGGAGGAGGAGAAATCTCAGCGTACTCCCAGAGTGAGGACTCGGATCCCCTGGTGATCCCCCGGACGGTGTTTCTGGTCATCACGGCTGTGATATGCGTGCTGACTAAAGTCAGCATATGGGCACATGGACTCACGTATTTGGATGATCATCAGCCGGAGAATGGACCTTATTTCTATGGTGAGAACCTGTATATTACCTGGTTATTGTAAGAAAAGACCTAAATACGAGTAGGACCTGACACTGCGCAGTGACGCAAGAAAAGCGTGCAAAAATGATTCGTGTTGATGTTTTGATGAGCACGAAATGGACGAAATCGTGTGAGTGATCGGGGAAGCGGAAGGGACGTGACACGTTTGCCACGCTATTCTTAAGATAACCGGGTATTTTTTACTGTAAGATGGGGCTGCTGGTTAATTTAGGACTTGCTGACGCCTTTAGTCATGTTATTATATTCATAACTATTAGTGGAAGCGCAAAAAATGTGTATTTCAGCTCTGATAGTAAATGACTTTGGGTTTTTACATTCATGGGTATCGACAGATTACTCCATTTCTATTAAATCAAAAATTAATAAAGATTTTTGCCCTGTTTCATGTTACTATGTAAGTACGTACTGTGAGACGGGCAGTAAGTTATAAGATCACCGATATAAAATCAGATAACTCTATAAGCGGTGATAGGTCAATTTCACATCTATTTATTTATTATTCTTAGGAAGATTTACAGTTTCAATAATCACTATATCCTAATAACTTTATGCTTAACATCAATACTAATATAAAAAAATTTGTAGTGACTATTAGTATTAACTATTTAGGAATACCTTAGTTACAGTCATTAAAGTACAGAAACATGGTTTATTTCTACAGGTATCCTGATCTCCATCCGGCTATCCCTGGGCCTGAGTGGTCAAAACTGGCTGCGCGGGGGTGCCGTGCGAGACGACTGGTGGGAGGCGCATCTGTCCCTCTCTATGCTCACGCTGATGTTCGCCGTCCTGTTCACTCTGTTCCCAAAGAGGACGTATAGAGATGGGGAGTTTGAAGAGAAAGATAATGATGGTAAGTGCGGTTACTATTGAGATAACTTATTAGGATTTTTCTTAAGTTTTTATTATCTTAATAACCTGTAGTAGTGTCTAGTAAGTACATGGTATTTTTTCTTTTGCGCCGTAAGTCGCTACCACCACTGCGCTACGAGCAACTCGTAACGGCGTGTTTGGATGGGTGATCATTCCGATCATATTAAGTGACGTATACGTAACGACGTATATCACAGTCACAAGTATCTCCGTGCTTCGGAAGGTAAAGTTCGTCGCGTGCCTTGCAAACACCCCTCCGCCACTCCGCACTGAGCCCGCGGGGTGGCTCATACTATCTACATGAGGTAAGGCCTTTTCCTAGCAGTGGGATGTTTACAGGCTAACTTTAAGTACTTTTACTTTTCGTTTGCAGGATTCTTCGCTTCTCTCGGCAGAATACTCTGCAACAAATATCTAGTTCTCCAAATTGGTGCTCTCGGCTTCATAAACGCTGGCCTGTTCAGTTTTTTCTACTACGATCAAGATTATATTCAGGTAAGTTTCAATAAGCTTTCATACAAATGACGATTCGATTACGCCTGTCATTTTTATCTTACCTAGAGCACGAAAGTAAATCAAAATAATGTGCTTCTACAGTTTGTATAAGCTTTGCTTAAACATTCATCCCTCCATATTGGAATGTTTTTCAGGCTCGGTACCACATTGAAGCTGAGCGTGAAGACCTGCGAAGCCCTAGATTAGTCAGCAGCATCTTCAGACCACTCGTCATCATCTTCTTTGTCATGGTAAGTCTATAATAACTTAATTTATGTACATGGTATGATCAGTATGCGTACTACAGTATTCCGATGCCATGATACTCTGAAAGCTAGTCATAAAGCCAATAATTTTATACCAAACCATCCTCAGCGAAAATTTCTGGTTTACAATAAGCTCAACCTTTCTCTCGGATAAAGATCTACCATGTCTAAAATGTTTGCTCCTTAAATAAGTTTTGTTCTCGTGCTAGCTCGAATGAAATTCTTGACAAGATAACCATGCTGTAAACACCATTTAAAACAGAGTAGAGCACTCACATTTAAATAAGCAAATAAATTTCATTCATTAATTCAGTCATTCAACACAAAATAAGCTGTAATTTGTATAATTCTGTTTTTTACCACCAGATTTTCCGCGTCCGCTTCTCCGTGCGTCGCAGCGACGGCGTCAAGGCAAACACAGCATCGCGCGTCGGAGGCATCGTCGCCATCTTTGTGGCCATATTCTTCGCTGTGCTGGCTGTGCTGTCCTGCGACACTGGGGATGTGGCCGGGATGGAGTCGGGAGAGTTTGTGGCGCCCGTATGTAGTGGGCAGTGCGGGTAAGTGACAACCTACCAGTCAGAGAAACGTATTTCTTTGTAACATGTAGCTCGTACTCACACCATCTGGTTACACTTAATAGACCCCATAAAGATTTTTCCCATCAGACCCACAAAGCCTCAACAGGTACCTATAATATATCATGTAATTTGCAAAGAGAAGTTTAGACGAAGAACTGCCCATGATGTTATCACATGTATCAAAAAAAGTGGTGGACCGTATGAGCCTTGATTGGTCATCGTCAGGGCTGACCAGAGTAAAATCCTGGCGCCTTTTAACAAGTCACACCTCACTAATGGCACCAATAGGTTCTTTATACTACACACTCAATAAAACTCAGTTTCCCTGTCTTTATCACCATTATCTTATATTCAAGATGTGAATCGGAACGGTACGGATTTGCCCCCGTGTGCGCACTGGACACGGAGACCACGTACTTCTCGCCGTGCCAGGCCGGCTGCAGCGAGTATGAGGATCTCAACGGGTTCTTGTAAGTACTACCTTCAAAGTTTATGATAAAATCGCCTTAGGCCCACTTGCGCATGATGATTTAAACCAGAATTACGCTAATCCTGGGTTCAATCTTCTTTCTGTCTCTTCCAACGTCAAATAAATTGACAGAGACAGAATGATGATTAGCCAAAAAAAAACGAACCCAAGAAACCTCCTTGTCTTCTAAATAGTTTATGCATCTAGATCTTGAAGCTTTGGTTCCAATGTTTGCCCTTTTTTCATGACTTGATCATGGAGCATACATATTAGCATAAACATATAAAACAGGGGACATCCACAACAGTATTGTGTTCTTTGCCCCTATTTATAAGTTGCCTCTTTTTTAGTCCACTTAAAAAAGGAGGTTCTTGGTTTGACCTGTATGTGGATATGTTTCTCCGAGATTATCTTGCGTTTGGCTGAACTGATTTAGAAGTGGCTTTCAGTGTAGTATTTGCGTGCATTATGTTAGCTATACGAAATACCTATAACCCAGCTGTCTCAAGTCAGACTGATGAGATTAGCTACTAAACGAGTTATTGAATGAGTGTTATATCCATACAGGGTGTTCAACAACTGCACGTGCGCAGCAGGACACACGGTGCGCGGCGCATGCGCACTGCCGTCGTGCCAGCTTGTCTACTCGCTGTACCAGGTCTTCCTCACCGTCATACTGGCTGTCAGCGGTCAGTATTGAGCTTGTTTCACAAGTAATAATAATAATAGTCCCCGTAGCCGATTTCGACTACGGTGGCCAGTACTACGGCTGCGCGGGACATATTATAGTGCACAAGTGTTTGCGCAAACACAGGTGCACTCTCTATTCCTTTCACTCTCACTCATAGCCCGATGGGACAGCAATCTGACACGACCGGAGAGAGATCAGGCGCAGGACCAACGGTTTTACGTGCTTTCCGAGGCGTGGAACACCGCCAACTTCCAAACTCCGGGCTTCCCTGAGAATTTTGAACAGAAAAACTCAGGTACATATTTTTGGCCCGACCCGGGAATCGAACCTGGGACTGGTAAGAGAACTCTGCTCTCTTACCACTGCGCCACCGAGGCAGTCAACCTCACAAGGTTCACATGTATACAGGGTGTTTAACAACTGCACCAATTACAACCAAAACATCTTTGAAATAAAGGTCTTTTCCCACCGTACACCGTACCATACCATGGCCGTGCTAGGAACGTGTCGGTCAAGAAAATCAACACGATACGCTCTACCTTGCCCACTGAACGGATTGCAGCCTTCTGTATTACCATTATATTATTATGGAGCAAGAGCGAGAGCGAGCAAGAGCGTATTTTGCCGGTGCTGACACGCTCTGTGCATGGCACGCGACGGTGTTGGTTCGTTATGGAACAGTGTAGTAGGCAAGGTGTCATAGTTTTCAATACAAATAATATTTTTTTGCCTGACACGTTCCTAGCACGGTCATGGTAATCAAAAACCTTTAAAGTGGGCATGATTCTTAAGGGTGAGCCCACTCGACCGTCGCTTCTGTGTCTGCAGCGCTGCAGTTTCGTCTTGAGCTAGAGCAGACTCGTATAACCTTTTCCACTATCTTGTGTTTGAGCACTAATTACAAAAAGTCACTAAATCTTATTTACAGTAATGTCTAAAATCTTTAAATAATTATGACAGACTTAAATTAGTGGCGCGAGGGAAATTGCGGCCTAGTTGACGTTCTTTTGACGTTCACAAACTTATACATATTATCATACCACTACTACAGGTTATTTATGAATAGAGATGCATAACTTACAGCTCTTTCTAGTATATACGAAGATGCTTTATTAATAACAAACAAGAAAAATTTTATACTAAGACATGCAACATAAAAAATAAGACCTCCTACCTATTCAAAAACGAGCCATTTGGCAAGAAGGCTAAGACGCTGGCTACGTTGCCGCGTTAGATAGCTATTATACATAATTTAATATTGCAGGAGCATCGCTACTAATGCAAGGGATGGTATTCTTGAGAGCGGTAGAACGTCGAGACAAACCGGTGGCTATTGGCGTCATGCTAGCGTCCGTCGCTTTATTAGCTCATGTGCTTGGGCATCTACTATACATGCTAATAAGCCGTAAGTATACGTACATTGTAAAAAATGGTTTACTTACACCTAATTATAGCAGATGTATCTCTCACTTTTAAATAAAGAATAGTATCGGACAAAAGATAGAACCCTGGAGGACACCAAATGTTTTGCATTTTTGAGTTATATTAGACTGTGAATACCAGTTTAATAAATCATATAATAATACAGTGCTGCCTGGTGTTGCTGCCTGTTACTTACCTACTATACTACAGGATTCTCCAAGGTTTCAACTGGGGTCCTATATTATTCCTTCATAGTCAAATGCCTTAGAAGAGATATTATAATATCCTTTTGACATAAATACTCCAATTGGTTGTTAAGATGTTGCTTGTTCAATCAAATTGAATGTGAAAGTGACAATTTTTTTTTTTCAGATTTAACTTGCGCCTACTCAGACGAAGGCGTGTGTCTATTCCACCGGCCAACTCTATACTCTATGGCGGTCGTGAGCGCGGGATTCTGTTTGTTCTCCGCCATAGTCAGCATAATCGCTAGTAAAGTGGCAACACTGTCCGTCCAGAGACAAGAGCTGAATGGAGGAGCGCGGTTATGATGTTAAATAGGTGCTAAGTGCGATAAACTAACACTGTAAAACAGTGGGTACAGACAAGAACTTTAATTTAAGACCCGCCTGTTTCTTATTTACAGTTTCGGCGTACACGGCTTGTGCAATGTCAATTTGAAGTAAAAACAAGGAAACGGGATTATTTTAAGGAAAGATCAGAAGAACAGTTTTTGCGGAGTAATCAGTCAGGTATCAAACGACACCCGGGAGTCGCATAACAATGGAATTTATATTGTGTCTCGTTTACACATACTTTAAGAGTTAAGGACCAGGAAGATAAGGAGTGTTATTTTTTTCACCTGTGTTAAAATGTTGTATAGCAAACTGTAGACGTTAGGACCAAATATTTGATGACTTGCTTTTCACCACTATTATTAAACTTTATTTTTCGACCTAAATGCAATTTTAGCATTCCAACATTTCAAGGAAATGGGGTCTCGAAATAAAATTCGGAACTGACTAAGGTTTGCAATTACGACAAGGTGTTCCTTTGCATAGGCCGTGGGGACAACTATTTTAATTGTACTGTTAGATAGATAATCGTGTGTGTGTGTAAATAGTAAACTTATTATTTGTATAGTCATTTGTTAATGTAACAGGTCTGGAATATAAATAAGAAAATGCTAAATGTAATTAAAATGTTTTATATTTTTTTAACAATATTCACAACGATATCAATCAAAATGGCACACGCCGTCTACCCGCCAACTCTCTATCCCACTACATTCAACACCTAAACTAATATAAATTGTACTTAAATATAAGTTAAGTTATAAAAAGAGTAAATAAATTCGTAAAAAATTTAAAACTGCAATCTTTTTACATACATAGCATCAAAATTGACTAAATTATTGTGATAATTACGTTGTTTATTTTTTAAAAAATCAATAATATAGCAATTGTACTTCTGTTTGAAGTGTAAATTGAGTCTTATTTTAATTCAGTGGAAAAAAATATAAATATAGAGATTTTATGAAATTGCATAATATTATCAGCAATTTTTAAGAGTTTTCTTTTTAAGTAACTTTGTAAGTATCAAATAAATAATTTATTTTAAAAATTAATAGTAAATAAACTTTTTTTAATCATCCCCTTGGCTTCAATATGACACAATTACTAATATATTACTGTATTAATTACGTTTACTTTGATTGTAATATATAAATAATCTTCAAAATGTATACGTATACAGGATGTTAGGAAAACGATCCTATATGGACACTGAAACATACATTCAGACGCTCTTGTGCGATTAAACCAAATTTTGTATAATCTGACCTCTATTGGATACTGGTAACACCAATAAATGTATCTGCCAAGATGTAAGACGTCATAAGTTTTATTTGGATTGGCAGAAACTATAAACAAACTAAAGACAACACATTGATACTAAAACACAACATATTGAAATTATTTACTTCTGGTTTTTCATTGCCAGGACAAGTACGTATGTTGAGGAGTTATTCGTTATTTGCGCGAGCAAACTCGCAAGTATATGAACAAATAGAGGTCATCAGATGTATAAAGTAAAGCATACCCGTATGATCAGTGGTCAAGGATACGTAAATTGCCGGATACAATCTTGTTCTCGAGGAGGGCGCCAGATGGGATGTCGATTCGGTCGCCGTGGTTCGCTATTATGATCACCGTGCCCTGAAAAACAATAAACAACACAATTTATAGTTTTAATGTAGTTTAAAAGATGATTTTGAGCACACTGATGTGGGTAGCTGGGAAATAATTATTGAAATGACGTCACACGTAATGACGCATCAATAAGAGACCAAAAATTTCGCGCAGTCGGATCGCACTGTAGCTCGATTGGTAAGAACGTTGGCTCAGTATGCCAGAGGTTCAGGTTCGAATCCCGCCATAGCAAATCCATCTTAATATTCATATCAAAATTTAAAAATATATATATCTCACCTTCAAAGACACTCCTCTTCCGAACGTGACATCCCCAGACACCGTCAGATGATCCAACTCAATCAGATCCGGTATCGTCGCGAATCTGTTCAAGAACTCCTTCACTTTCGCGAAATGATTGTCACCCAGTTTCACCAGAGGCGTAGACGGGAACATCCTTTGCGGCGACATCACTAGAGATCCATGTGACAAGCTGTACAGGTTCGACATCACTAGCAGTAAGTCAGATGTCTTCTTAACTGGCAAGAATCGACTTCTTGGCACATTCACACCGATTCCACCCTCAAAACACTTCATCGCCGCGCCCACAGCAGTTTCTAACTGTATCACGTTGATGCCATCTCCTAAATGCTTGTTATTAACAATGATCTCCATATTTAAAGAACCCTGGTCTACCACTCTTTGGATTGCGTCCAATTTAGCCCATAGATTGTTTGTGTTGAAGAATTTGAATTGACTCACTGATTTGAAGTCATCAACATGTTCTTTGGGTACTTGAGCTATTTCTAGAAGACGTAACTTGTCTTCGTATTGAATTAAGGTACCACCCTTGACGTCGGCTCTGGTTTTGTCGGTGACTTCCATGACGAATTCCGAGACGGTCTTCTGAGGGTCAGGGTTGAGGAGGAGGTTGAGGATGTTCAGGTCGACGGTGGCTCCCAGGTTGTCGATGTTGCTGATGAAGCAGTACGTGCGGCCTTCCTTGATGAATTTCTGGAGGAGGCCCGAGTTGTAGAAAGACTCGTAGAAGTCACCGTGGCCGGGCGGGTACCAGCTGTAAAAGAAATGATAAGTATTTAAGAGAAAAAAATACAAGCAATTATTATGGGGAATTTTCAGACCTAGGTGCAGGCGACAGCACAACAGGCTAAGCACTAATTGTGAAAATATCCATCTGATATGTTTTGTTGGATCACTTTTTCATGATTTTATGCGCCATAAGACTGAATGTATTGATAATTGATTCAATCTTAGAACTGATTAGTTTGGAAATTTAGGACCCAGCAGTTCCTATACAATATGACAAAATAAATCGAGCCATCGAGCTTAAGTGGAACTGGTGTGTTCTCGATAGTACATTGTCAATATTAGCAAGAGACATCAAACATTTCTGTTCATATGATAGTATCAGGGACTAAATAGAATGACTCCTATGTGTGCCTAGCTAGTACCATCTAGCTAGAAGTTCAAAGAAGTATATTTACTCACGCTCAATATCGGAATGAACATCACCCGTCTTAGCGACAGGCAGCAGTGATTCCCTGTTGATCCTCGGATGGCAGGACTGGTTGAAGGTGTGGGTGTTCAACTCCAGGCCTTTCTCGTTAACTCTAGAACTTTCCAGAAGGAACAATACTTACGCTTCAATATCCGAATGAACATCGCCAGTTTTGGCCACAGGTAACAAAGATTCCCTGTTGATTCGCGGATGATAGGACTGGTTGAAGGTGTGGATGTCCAGCTTCAGGCCTTTCTCGTTAACTCTAGAACTTTCTAGAAGGAACAAAACTCACGCTTCAATATCAGAGTGAAAATCACCCGTCTTAGCGACAGGCAGCAGCGATTCCCTGTTGATCCTCGGATGGCAGGACTGGTTGAAGGTGTGGATGTCCAGCTTCAGGCCTTTGTACTTGCGGATGACCTTCTGTGTGTCTTCGTCGGTGTTGAACGAGTTCATCAGGACTAGAGGGACGTTGCACTTGTAGGTTTTGTTCAGGTGCTGTAAGTGGTAAAATTAACATGTCAGGCAGATTGAGATACTCTGTTTAACACATGTTCTCCAAGATAATATTCTCCTACCGATTTTAGGTAATGGCGGCCCCTCTAAACAGAGATAGGCCAGGTACGCAGGAGATAGTGCCCAGATGTGTGCGCAATACACAAGTGCACTCTCTGTTCCTTCACTCTCATTAATTCGATGAGACGGCAGTCTGATATGACCGAAGAGAGATCAGGCGCAGGACCAACGGCTTAACGTGCTTTCCAAAGCAGAAGGTGAAACACCGCCAACTTCCAAACTCCGGGCTACCCGGGAATCGAACCCAGGACCTCAGGCGCAGTCGACTCTTTAAAATGCGACCCTCTCACCGCTGCGCCACCGAGGCAGTTAAATTCATTATTAATAGATACGTATTACATACCTCAATCTGTTGTACAGTCAAATCCAGGAAGGTCAGCTCATTCCTCACTTGTATCACAGACTTGGGACCCTTACACCCCATGGACGTCCCCAGACCTCCGTTGAGTTTGACCACCACGAGTTTGTCCAACATATGGTGGACGTTGTCTGTAGTCGGCGTGGGGAGCGAAGTGTAGTCTATGACCGCGTGCTCGGGCAACTTCTCTATCTTCTCCCATGTTACTGATGGGCCCTCTGGAAATAAACAAGAAGTGTTTTTAGATAGATGGCTTAGTTGCAAAAATGGCTGGAACGATATTGATGATTTTGGTGTACTTTGACACCAAGATACACACAAAAGATTATTTATGATGTACGAATTTTAATAGGTTTTATGTATATTTCAACAGTTATAACTCTAAAGATGAATGAAATTATTGTGTTGAATTTGATAATGAGACAGGAGAACAATAAGTAGTTATTTATAAGTATTTTATAATTATGTACATAATTTATTTTCCTCTTAACATTGCGATTGTCATAGTATTTTTACAAGATGATACAAGTACATAATTAATTACTTCAAGATTTATTGTGTGTATAGTAGGAACACATACCTTTTTTGCTTATAATAGAGTAAACCTTGGAGAGCAATTACAAATAAAATAATGACTGGCATATTTTGAAAATAACATGCCCAGCTATTATTTGGAATTATTTTGTGTCAGCGATAATTTTTTTTTTTAATTTATTTATTAAGAATACAACATGGTACATTTTTGTAATCAAAGTCCTACAAAACTATTTACACAGTTTGTCTGTAGGATCTTGAGTCTCGCTGTTAAGTAATTATCGGCGCGTAAATCGATTAGTGCTAGTATTGCTGACGATAAAGCATAGTGATAATATCATACGAGTATGCGTTTAATATGTGTACATCTGATCTAGAGAGAGTAGCAAAATATTGTATGGTATCCAGTTGGTTAGGATGTCTCGATGTAAACTAAATGAATATATGGCTGCATTTTTGCAGCATCTAACGAGAGGATGCAATCTAACAACTACGATGTAACATTGGACTGATTGGATTCTGTACCTTACGAAGTTCTGGACAATATCAGCTATAGAGGGTTATAAAAGTCATAAAAGGAAAGATATAGGCTGGGACTAAAAATAAATACATTCATGGTTAGCCACGAATCTCCTGAACTCATCCTTAAAATTAAATACTGCGAGGATTCAAGAAGACTTAGATAGATAGATAACTTTTTATTGCACATCACATAGATAGGTTAAATTACAAATTCGTTGAGAGGAAATGTACAATTCTCGATACCCAAACACTGGATATTTTAAAATTTTGGCAGTATTAATCAGCTACTCCAGGTCTTAAATCTGCTGGGAACCGCAAGATCTACAGATTGAAACTTAACAGAGTCATTGAGCAAACCTCAGGTTCAGGAGGGATTATCCTGATTTTTCACACAAAGAATCCACCAAGTGGAACATCAATTCGTCCATTTTTCCACACCAAAAAATTGAACATTTCGACTATTTATCCACTAGACTATTATTTATCTATTTATTGTGTATTTTTGTGTGGAATATCGGACTAACCCTCTAAGAGAGTGTTGATCAACTAAGCCAGCTAGAATATGATTTAAGCTATAACTATGATGGGATAAGCCATAAGGGTAAAAATTCAGTCTACTCACGTTCAGCCAAGAATCTGCTGAATAAATTCTTGAACCCCCGGAACTCCTTCTCAACAAGCGGGCGCCTGGTCTCTGGGAGGGTGTTGACGAGCCGCTCCAGTTCCACCTCGACCCTGGCGAGGGCGTCCCGCTTGGTCGCCTCTTTGAAGTCTCGCGAGCCTGACGGCGTCCGCTGGTGACTGCGGATCTGGCGGATAAATAGGAGGTTGTTGACTTTATTTATTGAGGAAAGTAACGCTGCATGAGAGTGCTTGCACAGAGCAGCACTCCAAAAGACAACAACTCTTGAAACCACTGACAAAAGGCAAAAGGGTTTAAGTTATGAGGGCTTAAAATATACAAGTAGCAACGAATTTAAATGGTTTAAAAAAAAAAACATATTAAAAATAAAAAGACTACTATCCAAAAGACACCTCTCTAGCATCGTGTGTGTGTGTGTGTGTGTGTGTGTGTGTGTGTGTGTGTGTGTGTGTGTGTGTGTGTGTGCGCGTGTGCGTGTGCGTGTGCGTGTGCGTGTGCGTGTGCGTGTGCGTGTGCGTGTGCGTGTGCGTCTGTCGCTAACTGTCTTTTTAATAAGGCTTTTTTATATTTCCTTTTGAAGCAATCAACACTCATTTTAACTCTCATGGGTGGAGGCAAAACGTTCCATATACTTGCAGCGTGGAATTTATAGGATCCTCGATATCGTTTGGACTTGTGTTTTGGTATATTTAGCAAGTTCTGTACGGCTGGTCGTAAGCTTCTCTGCGTAAGGTTTTTAACCCAGGTGAGTTTTTCGAAAAGGTACTCCGGTTTCTTGTTCCAGAGCACCCTATGAACTGTGCAGGCGAACTGGAGTTCACTTCTTGCTTTCATATTAAGAAGGCATTTTTTATTAAGGTATATATGGGGTGATATATTCTCTCTTTGGAACATTAAAACAGAATCGAATGCATGCATTTTGTACGCGTTGGATTGATTTTTCGGAATGTGCTTTTAAGTTTGGGCTGATAACAGAACTGCAGTAGTTAAAATGAGAGAGGATCAGTGATTCTATTAAAAGTAGTCGCAGTTCTTCTTTTAGATGTGGCCTAATCTTGTATAATGTTTTTAATTTGAAAAAGGCATGCCTTACTTTCCCATTAACGTGATCCTCATACCTTTGTTCCCCGTCTAAAATTAATCCCAAGTTACGTGCTGATTTAACTTTTTCCAGAACCACATTATTTATTAAGATCTCCTCGTCACAGTCGGCAACTCGTTGGATTTGTTGTTTAGTTCCTAATATCAATACCTGGGATTTGGACGGATTTAAGCATAAGGAGTTATTCTCCGACCAATTAAATATGTTTTGCAGATCAGCATTTATATTTTTTTATCGCTTCTTTAGTGTCTTTAGCAGCAAAGGAGTAATAAATTTGAGTATCATCGGCATATAAATGGTACCTACACGTCTTTATGCAGTTAGGAAGGTCTGCTGTAAAAATTGAAAATAAAACTGGACTCAATAGAGAACCCTGTGGCACACCTCTACCGACCGTTTTTGACGAGGAGACCATCCTAGTACCGTCACTTGCGTCAGTCACCACCATTTGTTCTCTATCTGTCAGGTAAGTTTCAAACCATTTACAAGTGTTTATTTATCTATTCAGTGCTTGAAACCTATCCTATTAGGCTGCGTTTCCACCAGAGATGTGCGAGGATGCGTAGCGAGGAATGTGTTTGTAAAGAACCAATAGAATCGCTTCATTTACCTCGCCTCGGTCAGCACATCTCTGGTGGAAACGGCTCAGCGGAGCTAGGTTTTTGCGCATACAAAACAAGCGAAGAATGTGTGCGAGGGATGTGTACGAGGAATGTGTGCGAGGGATGTGTGCGAGGAATGTGTGTTGAATAGGTTTGCGCATATACCGCACCCCTGTCGACACATTTCACAGCTTCGCAACGCATCCTCGCACCACACATTAATGCGCATTTTCACAGCTCCGCTACACATCTTCGTAGGCACATTTTCACAGCACAGCTTTGGTGGAAACACCCACACATTTCCACAGCACAGCTAGACATCCTCGTACGACACATTTCCATCGCACATCTCTGGTGGAAACGCAGCCTTAGTCCTACAAACAATCGCAGATGTTCATAGAAAAAAATAGACGATGGAATTGACGATGGGTAAAATCGAGATTATTGTTAACAGTACTTTAAAGCAAGAAAGGCGCAACCTTTTTCATATCGGGTAACTTTTCTGAGTGGGCCTAAAAGTTTTGAAAGTACAGGATTATTTGGGTCAATAAATGAATCATGCAAATCTTCATAATTCGGTAATCACAATCTACATATTAGCTGAATTTTAGATCTTATCTTTTACCGACATCTTCATACTAAGATAAAAATATGTACCAGACAGATAACAGTGTTTTGGATTGCACAATTTTATATTTAGTTTCGTAAGTAAGTATGAGAGTATTGATAGTTAATGATATTATTATTTTATGCATGTTAGTCTTAAGGGTATACTTAAACAGCGTGTGGCCTGTAATAGGTGCAAAAAAAATATCAATGATTCTACAGAGTATTCGTAGTTACCTTGACCTGGTCATCCAAAGTTATAATCGCAGTAGTAAATGACAATGTCAAGTTCTAAGACTGGAGTACTGGACTTATTAGTTTGCAATACATTGCTGATTCGATTTATTTTGTTACAAAATAACAATACATTTATTTTTAAATTAAATAAATTAAAACCATTTAATATGGATTACTCGTCACTTAAAGGGCCTACATTTAAATTTTTGCTCCTATTACAGGTTACACTCTATATTATATGGGCCTGTTGTTGTCTGAAATAAATGATTAAATTAAATTGACAAATTTCGACGTATGGTAAGGATGTATAAAAGGAACAATAACTACAATAGAACTGATCTATGGTTTGATACGCGTTCACTATAATAATATTAGGTATAAACCGATGAGTCACTCTTGCGGATACATAAAGATAGATGGTGAACTATTATCGTATGCGACCGCAAGTTAAGCAGAGTCAACTTGGCTGAAACATTACATCGAGATAAAAATTGATCTCTTAATTCCCTTGGCCACACAGTGATTTGAGAACGACTTGGAGATTTATTTTATATGAATTTTCACATTTTGAAATATTACTCTCGAGCCAAAAAATCAGTTAATCTCAGAAAGAAGTTTTTAGAAATTTGATATTTTTGTGACGAATTAATAATCTTAGTTTTGTGTAACAAGATTGATATGTCGACTCGCATGTTCGCGATCACCTTACATACATTAATGTATAAATAAATTATCACTATGACCACTATAATTGCATCATTTACACATCATCTGATCCTACTGTGTACTTCTATATTGTTACCTATACGTAGCTTGACTTATACAAGGCCAAGGGCGACTATTTAGTTGGTCTCAAACAAACATGAGTTCGAAGGTTAATTTGTTCGTCTGACCGAACTAATACACAAGGAACTTCGGTTTTAGTAACGTAAACGTTTCTGAAGTTTATATCAAAATAACATGGTTCGATAGGCCATTTTCAGTCTCAAAATATGGTATTATAGAGTTAAAAGGTTAAATACAGGGCGTAAAAAAAGTACGAGCCGCATTCAAGGGGTGGATGTCGATCGAGTTTGGAATACAGGAAAAATAAAATAAAACAAGATGATTTTTTTTCCGGTTTTCTAGACTCGACTCTTAACCACCCCCTTGAATTTGGTATTTATAAGACTAACAAATAACATTATTTATAAGATAAAATGTCAACGGATCCCTAAAATTCTACAGAGGGTGTAAAAAAGTACGACCCATATTTAAGGGGGTGGTTATGAGTCGTGTCTAAAAAACAATAAATAAAAAAATCTTGAAAACATTTTTTTTTCACACAATTTTCTTGAATTTTTTTTTATATTTTTTCTGTAGGTAATCTATTCTCGATTGACAACAACCCCCTTAAATTTATCTCGTACTTTTTTTACATCCTGTATAATGGCTAATATTTATTTACCTGACCAAGTAACTAAAGTAAACAGTAGGAAAAAATATTAACATAGGTATCTAAATATTTACAATATTGCAAGCAAGATTGTCGCGTTGTTGGTTTTACAAATACAAGGGGATTTACTACTTTGAAGTAAGTACTTCCTTTAACCGTACAATTAGTAAGTACTAATTGTAGGTAAACAAACAAATGATGAGGCATTTATAGACTCCAACTATGGATTTTACTCTACGCAGTACGTTAACATGAATAATTTAAATCACATTACTGTCATGCTTACACTTTTGTAAATCGTATGTAAACTAAAATAGTGAACAAGACAAAAAGTACAAGTTACAACAATGCAGCAATGGTTTAAAAATGACTCAAAAATGTTTGATTAAATTTCCGATCTTATGCGTGTTCTTATCTAAAATATCATATGAAAAACATACCCAAGACCTTAAAATTTCATTTTCGCTAGCCGGCGCCATTGCTGTTTACACAAAATTATTATCACACACTAATAAACTATAAATAATCACTAGCTAGACCATAAAACTGGTATATATTACGCGTTAAAATGTATAAATATAAAAGTGTATACACACGGCCGTAACTAAACGCGCTTCGTCGTCGACTGACTAGCGTTCGGTTACGCTGATAGTGTAATTGCTATTTTTTATCTTTCAGTCTATCACACCGAAATCCGATAAAAAGCTGCCTAAAATCTAATACTATTTAAATATAGGTTTAAGTTAGTAAGTGAACGAATAAGGAGTAACGATAACGTTTATTAATAGGGTAATGTGGGGTAGTTTCAAAAAGGGGCGTTAAAAATTAAATTGTTTATTGATTAAACGGTCGCTAATTTTCAAATGGCGGAATATTAAATCAATAAAACAGGATTGAAAATACATATCAGTTGTAGGTATTAATTAAGACAATTTACTAAAATTAATAACGACCGTACTAATGCCCATCTTACGATGACTGTTGTGATTTTCAAATGTACAGAAAAGTAAATAACATGGAAAATGCATGTATTTTTTTTCAACTAGCAAGAAAACAATACCTTCTGTTTAAATGCCGTCCAATTTGTCACAAGAGATTGGCTTGTTAAATTAACATGACAGATATTTGCTACCCATTCAGAAATTTGTCGAAGGCTTGTGGTTCTTTTCTTCTATATTCTTAAATACAGCCTATATTTACAGCCTGTATTTACGAATATTGGATAAATGGTAGAAAAATTGACGTGTGAATTGAGAAATAATTTCAGAGGATTATCTTAAATGTATGTAAAACTAAAAGCTATAACAACATGCATAGGTAGATCATAATTTATACTCAAATGTAATTGTAAATAAGCGATGTAATCAACAGCAAAAATATGTCATTTAATGAATATGACCGTAATTGAGCAATTTCATACGATGAAAAATATAATCATCATTGACAATGCATTCACACTCGACACAATATCATTCAGTATGTATCATATGCCATATCATCACAACATACAAAGATACAGTAGCACAAACTCCCCAACATATTTAAAGTAACTAATAATAATTGGTTATAAATTAAATTGATATTTTTTTCGCCAAAGATATTACGACAGCAATGATATATGCTGTAATATTTTTTTTTTTATATTAGGATACTTATTACGTTGCCCTCCGTGTTATGTCACATGAAGCTTAGTTCTGTATTTTTTGCAACATACCAGGGGCTCAAATCTGTCTCGATACGTTTGGAGATCTTAATTTCATCTATCGGAAAGTAGAATATCAGAATTATCCCTCACTTCGTTATTTACGGGGAAAATGACGGAGAAGTCTCCCATAAATTAACTACTACGTAACTAATTAGTCTATGCTTCAGCCCCTGAACATTAAGCTAACACCAAGCCCTCTGATATTTTTTCCATTGTGGTTTGAGCTACTCGTGTTTGTCGTCAAGGTTGTCGTCTACGTTCATTGAAGCAATTGTACAGATTTAAATAGTATCAATAGTATGCAAAACAGACACAATTCACAAGTAGATACTAGATAAACGTCTCTACAAAAAAAAGGTAGCGGAAAATTTCAAAATTTACTAGTACTATAGTACATAAAAGAAAACACCATTCATCTTTGCTAGTCCAACATTGTTAACATTATTTTTGTAACTCTTAAAATAATATCAGCAAATAAAATTATAAAATTTAAAAAGATCTCAGTGTTGAACGATAAACTAGCTATGTATTTTGTAAGTTTTGTATTTTATCTCGTTTTAAAAGGAATGTTTTCGCTAAAAAGGAATGTCAAGATAGTTTACAATATTCGCCTAATGAAGAAAAACTGACTTTACTGCGTAGTATCGGATTTATACTTCGAAAACGAGGATGGTACAAAAAAAACATTTTACCTTTATCATATCAAACATGACACTTTTAGCTTACTCATCACGTACCTACGTATTGTAATAATTTAAATCGCAACCACCACACTTCCCTACAATCTACATTCTACTTAGATTTTTTTTTACTATTCATGATTTTCATTTTTAAAAACAAAAATAACGTGAAATGCGTAATTATACTACTTAGTCAATTTTTGTACGGTCAGCATTGGTTTGGTGTGCCTAGAACTAGATAAAAAGAGACTTTCTAGTAGATAGCTTATGCCTTATTGTATGCCCCCCTAGCCACCAAAATCTGACAACGGACGGTTGCTATTATCAACCGAGATGCGAACTGCGCAGTAATTCATATGTTATTTATCTAGCGTGTGCGCAATACACAAGAGCATTTTCTATTTCTCAGTTCAGCATAACCCTGAAGAGACATCGGAAGCTTTCCGGGGCACAGGAGCGTCATTATTATATCCTTCCTCCCTGTCTTCGAGCTTAGTGCTTTTGACAGAAAAAATGGGTCGACCCGGGAATCCAACCCGGGACCCCTCTTGAACAGAAACCATAGAACTGAGGATTGGCTGGGCCAAAAATACAGATTTGGATGTCAAATTAATAAAAAAAAATACTCCAAAAAATACGCAATTTATTATTCGGTAAAACCTACATGTCGATTTTTCGAAGACTTGAAGTGATGCGTCATGTTAATTACGACGAAGGTCATATCAATCGTCTAATCGAAATGTAATTTATCCAATCGTAACTTGCTTGTCAGCATAACGTCATGATCACCAGTGGCGAGACAGCATGACCAGCCTTCCGACCTTTGAGTTGGCGAAAAAATAGTAAGATTTGTACAGAACGCGGATTCCGAGGGCCAGTATGAGTTGTTTCTCCTCACCGTTCATAGTTGTCCTGCAAGCGGGTTAGAATTTTGAAACATTTTGTATGGGAAAGATAATGTTGAGGTAGGTGGCGCTGTAGTCCTACTACTATTATAAAGGCGAAAGTTTGTATGTATGGATGTATTTAACACAGGTAATTCTTACCTAGCATAGGCATCAGTCTCACACAAACAATATAAATAAAATTGTAACAAATTATTGCTGTGTCTATATTGTGTTTGTGATGAGAAATAAACTTGATTTGATTTGATTTGATTTGTATGGATGTTTGTTACTCTTTCACGTAAAAACTACTGAATGGATTTGAATGAAACTTTACCACAATATAGCTTATACATCAGAATAACATATAGGCTACAATTTTTGAGGTTTCTAATGTGAGGTCGTAAAAAACTCATTTTTTGCGCTACTAGACGGGACGAACCTGAAGTCCACGCGAACGAAGTCGCGGGCAAAAGCTAGTTATTCATAAAAATTCTAACGCGCTCGCAATCGAATGGGAGGGGGAAAACTCGTACTCGGCCCTCAGATGAGTGCAAACACTCTTTAGGCCTACGGAGACTTTCAGAGATAGCATTCGCCGGCTTTCTCAATATCAAAGAAACTGACCAATCAAAACGATGTCCTGAGTTAGTTGAAATGGAGTTCGGACAATTAGGACTAAGTACAACGTCACTAAGTTAACTCTATCAAAGTGGGGACGAAACTACTGAGATTTATTTCATAGTGGCAAATGGCTCAGGCAGCGTTTAGTCTATACGCGAAGCAGAGAGAGGGAAATTAAAACTAAGAATTGTGGACGCACTCCTAAAGAATCAGACTAAACTATTGTATAAAATTAGGCAACTGAGATACCTATGCTATTTTGAAAGTTTCAATTTTGGCACTAAATGTATGGAAAGAATGTCAAACTTCCAGACTTTGACAATAATCCTATACCCTGAGTGTAGGAAACATTAAGTTCGGATGCCATTAAAAAAAAAGAAGGAGAAGAAGAATAAACATATACATTTTCTATCGCAATTTCAAACATCAAAATAGCATTCTCTGCGCGGTTAAACTTTAGTAAGAATTTGTCTTAAGGTGGGTTTAGACCAAACGAACAAAGAACTAGAGATAGAACAAGAACGTTCTTTCTTGTTCTTTTGTTCTTCACAGAAGCTGGATTTCAGCGTTTAACACCAAAATATCGAGCGAGCGTTCTTAGAATATTCTATAGAACGCAATAGAACAACGAACGAATGCTCCGAGTAGAAGAATAAAATGAAGTGGGGATAGAATGAGCATTCGCTAGTCTGATTTAAATGGGCATTTATAAAATACATGATACAGCCGGCGGATATGCGGATATATAGACAGGATAGGCGTTAAGAAAAAGTATACTAACTAAAAAATAAGTCTGTGTGACTATGAACAATATAACGAACGAATTTTTACATTCATCGTTTACACGAGGTACGTGGAGGTTATCTTTCGATATCCTTCAAGTGATCATAATTGGATATTAATGGCGAAATTATATACACGTTGTTATCTTCAATGTTTGTTTAGCTCGTAATATAGAACAAGTGATGATAAATAGGTAACTATTAGTAAGAAGTTGCATTTACGAATAAAGATATAATCCCGTATAATTAGTTACTAAAATAAGTTATTAAATACTAGAGATGGGCCGAGTACTCGGTTAATACTCGGTACTCGGCGTACTCGGCAGGTTTTTTGATACTCGTACTCGGCCGAGTAACTCGGTTTCAATGCCGAGTATACGCGGTTTAATTAAGGCCGTCTTATTCCGTCAAATTATCTCATAAGCCCCGCCCCCTTGTTAAAAGTGCGGGGCGCTTCCCCCACCAGCACCCCCGCACAAAACTTTTTCTGTCAACTTTGTCTTACAAATCTCGTGTATAATTAAGCCATCTAGTGTTTATTTAAGGAACAAAATTTTCTTGAATAAGATACTTCATGCGCTTTTGTAAGTAACATACCCACGCCATCTAGCAGAACCCCGAAGAACTTTTACAAAATGGTTTCTTTAGTACACCATACATGCTTTTTAGTCTAAACGTTTATCGAAAGAACAAGGAACGCAAAGAGTGGCATTTCATTCTCACACGACTGGTCAGCACTTTATGCCAGCAACCTGTAACCATTATAAAAACAAGAAAGAATATCCGATAACATTTATTATATTCTTTATTGCACTTATAAGATGTACAGAAAATAGGTACAAGAAGTCACAATGTGAACAAAGGTGGGCTTATCCCTAAAAGATACCTCTTCCAGCCAACCCATAGGTGTAGGAAATGTAATGTAATAACATTTAGGTGGTTTATATTAAGATCCTTTTTGTCGACACAGTTATAGTCTCACTACTATCTTCCATCAGTCTTCCAATTGATGATGACTGAAGACCATTACAGATATGGCACTTCAAATTTAGGGTTCCGTACAAACCAGTAGGTATATAAGTCAAAGTTCACCCATCACGAGAATTTTGTCATGGTTTTTTTTTACACACTGAAATTCATAACATTTCAAATCATCATCATCATTCTCTTGCCCTGTTCCCAGTTTATCTAGGGTCTGCGCAGTATGTTTCACGCTTCCGTTTAACATTACAAATATGGAAAGCTAAATTAAAGACAAAGGTTTCTTTATCGTTTCAGTAATCCTTTAATAATATCAAAGTTTTTTATTTACTAGTCGTCTCCCGCGACGTCGCCCGCGTATATTTTGGATGTCCCGAGAAATGGTTCAAGTAAATTAATGGTTTAAAATAATTACTATCGAGGTCACCCACACCACGCTTAAAATACTCGCTTAATATCAGCCTGAACTATAAAAACTACTTGACTATCATGTGTTAGAAAGTAAGAAAATAGTAAGGCAAAAGTAGTTAATAGTAATCTCTCATTTAGATGCAATACTTTTTTCGGCGAAGTTCACTATCAAATATACTGAGCATTGAACTTGGCTATCATTTTTCACATTGATGTTTTTGTTGGGATATCATAACTTTTTATAGAAATATTTATTTGCTTATTCATAAATCATTAATACATATTTTGTGCAAGCTTCCATCCACTTAATTATAAAGGTTTCAGACCCTACAATTAGAAAACTTTCTTTTGTTTTCAGATTTTTTCCTTCGCTTACACATTATTACCTAGCTAGATGCCATATTTCAACTGTCTAGGTTTGTTAATTAGAGCACCGCACCCACACAATTACTTTGATAAACCATATATGGTTGTGCCATGTTTGACTTTTTGTAGTCTAGCTTATAGACCTTTTTTACTATAAAACTGTAATTTGGCATGGGTTTCTTTATATCCTAATCACACCGCCTAAAATATGTATTTTAAAATATTTTTGAGACACCTCCCTACAAGGTATGAATTATGATGAGCATGAGTTCCTGCACCGAAAGGGCAACACCAGGGTTTATCTCATGAATCGTGATAGTAAGACAGTTGAAATTTTCAGAAAGGATGTATTCATGTTGCCGTTGAAAAAACAAAAACTTAAAAAAAATTTTTTTTTCAGGTTGCTCTCATACAACTTTTCTACTCTAATAATGATAATAATGAGGGGCTGCCCCATTATTAGGACTTCATATCTTTTGTATGGGACTCCCTGACAACAGATATGATGTTTATGCCATTTTCATAGATAATGGTACGGAACCCTTCGTGACCCCGAAGCGCCATTTGGCGCTAACTACAAGATTAATAGAATTATTATGTGTCACAAATACCAAAGTTGTTTTGAATATTCAGTAACAGCAATTTGAGGAACGGTTATAAAAATAAAATTAAGACAGTCTCCACACATTTTCGACAGAACAAAATTGAAAAAATTATTCAGATTTGACATTTCTGAATGTAAATATAATTGGATTATACTGAGTAATCTCCATGTTCGTCGCTCAAGTCCATGTCACCAAATAAGACATAGATAGTCAATGCATTATTACTACACGATTCAGAAAATGTGTACGTACGTACGTAAATAACATGGAAACCTGAGTTCCATACACGAAGAGAGCTAGACCGACCTTAATTTAACCTCCAATGTTTGTATTTTGTCACAGGAGTCTAGATGTAAATAAATAAATAAAATTAATATAGACCTATCACCTAATAATTTTCTCCCTCCCTCAAATTCATACAATATTTTCTCGTCTCCAATATACTAGAGTCACCAGGGCACAGCTTTAGCATTTGAGATTACTGCTAAACCTACAGTTATGGTTTAGCTCTGATTTTTCCAAATAGAGAAAATGTTCAAAACTACAATAATTTGACATGAGTGTTTTATGCTTTTTGTTTATATTGTTACTATAGAAACGGATTCATCTCTACGATTGGTACAAAAATATAGTTAATTTATTCACAACAATTATATATGTCGCTACAGCCTATCTCTTTTTATTTTGCTTAACACGTAGAGGTTGGGGGTTCCATCCTCATGGCATTGAGGAGATTTATCCGCATGGTGATGATGTTTTTGATACTAATTTTCTTTTTGAAATTTATTTTCATTGTTATGTAGTTTTTTTAATAGGATTTGCTACTTTTAAAAAAAACTAAAAATTTAATTAGTTTTTATTTTTATTTTTTTTTATTTTAAATGTTAAAATGTCCAAAAATTAAAATAAATACTTATTTCGTTTTTTAAAAAAATATTGTGACTATGTAGAAAAATATTCATGATACCCCCGATTTGAACTCGCGACCTTTGATTAGTATAAGACTGGTGCTGATCCAACTGAGCGTGACGCGGCGCGGCGAAATTAGCTATTATTAGTTCTTAGGTGTTTTACGTAATTAAGTACGCAAATAAAATTGCAAAAATTGACATAGGTCCAGCGTTCGCAGTGGCGTCAAGGGGAATGAGGAAATGGTGTCTCGTGCTTGTCATTTGAATAAAAAGATAGCGCTATTTCTGCTTGCATGTATAGAACAGAGATGACACGACGATCAACTGTTGCGTCAAAGTCGTTGCGCGAATCACCATCGTCACAAGTGTGAGAATCACTAAATCAGTGTTTTATGAATGAAAATGTTAATAAAACTGGAAAAAAACGATTGGACGCCCTAAACATCTTTGGTGTCTAAAGTAATCTTAAAAAGACAATTGGAAGAATTTGCTGCTTGTAAGAAAGAATACAGACTAATGAAAAAAATGGACCTTTCTTTGCCTGAACATAACACCGATAAAAACAAAAAAAAAACATTTGATTCATAGCTGAGATCTCACTTATGTGGTCAAAATGTATATTCTTATAATCCCCTGTTCCTCACATCTGTGTAGCTTGAGCAAATCAAGATCAAAAAAGTCGAAATAGGTCAAATAAAGTGTTTTTAGATATTTCGTTATTCTGATCTAAATAACAAACATTTTGAAATCATTTTAACATGTATATGTGTAGAATGGAATTACCTACTAAAATATGTGATTTTCATAAATATAAGTCCAATAATTTGAAAACTACATAGAAAATACGAAAAAAAAGGGGCCCACTTCTGAGACAATTATTATCGAGCAAAGTAATTACAATCGTGTTTCCAACCACAATCCAGCTTTCTAGTAATCTTTTTCTATAACATATATAGATTCGAGATTTAAATAATTAGTGTTTCCATGTTTAAACTCAATCGAAACATCGTAAAAATGGAATATCTAAGCCTTAACTCGTCAAGTATGTGTAAACGAGACACAATAAAAATTCCATTGTTATGCGACTCTCGGCATTCGTTTGATCCCTGACTGATTAAAGCAATATATTTAGGTAGAAATTATAGAAACGACTGGAGAAATCTATCACAACATCAATTATGACAATGAATGAGTAGAGACAAAATGAGGAAAACGTTAATAAAAATAATAATATGTGAAATTTTATAAAGTTAGATTGTGTTGTGGTGATGCAAAGCTCTCTGCACGTTCTAGTAACAGACAATTCCGTTTTTCTTCGTAGCCTTTACCAGCCTTCGAAAATAATCAGCTGTGAATGGTGCTTGCAGGTGCTCATAGAAACACTCTTGTTAAGCGTGCTAGTAAGGCCCATCCCCAAAACTCGAAGAGACACTTGTCTTTTTGCTAGCAAATTATCTTTGAAATAGCGACCTTATTTAAATTTAGTAAATAAAATGTAAATTCGTCATTGGCTGTTAGTCTTACATGTCTATATTTTATGTTTTCATCATGCTGTGGATTTTGTAATACAAAAAAAAGTAATGGGACTTTTAGGATCATTGCGCTTTAGTGGCTTGATGAAAGATTATTCTGCGCGAACCTGGTTTGTACTTGTTTACACACCCGAAACAGGAGTTTGATTGAACCGAGTTACTCGGCCGAGTACTCGGTTGGAAAAAAAATGAACCGAGTAATACTCGGTACTCGGTACTCGGCAAAAGTGCTACTCGGCGCATCTCTATTAAATACACAGTTCATTTTCATAAATATAAAAATGTACAGGGTCTATGGCGCCTAACCACTTTCTATCCAAAATCACTTGCACACACGACACAAAAACAGGCGTCACTTCAAACAAAATAAGATGATAGGTGCAATTTTGGCGCGTAAGGTGGTTAGGCGGCGGTGACTTCTATACCTACCTACTACATGCGTGTAAACAAATATAAATAGTATGTGCTTTATTTTAACCTTTCTGATTACTATTATTGCAAATAATAAAGCGACAGTGTCGCCTCCTTCCATTGCATTTTTCCTATAATACTCTTTTTAACCGACTTCATTTACTTAGGTACATTTGGTCCAATATTTCATTCTTGTTTACACACACACACAGATCAACTATTGTATTAAATTCAATACACTTAATTAATCACGAAAAGGTGTTAAATACCGCATAAAAGATATGTTTTTTTCCTAGATAGCAGATAACCATCCAACTATTGTTATAACACATTTCTTTTCTTTCTTTTGGACAGAGCCGATGCAATTTTACAGTTAATTTAATTAATTAATACGTACCTTATCCAAGATAACACTAGGCATTTTATTTTGACTTCGTATATCGTAATGGTTCACGAACTCCTGATATCTGATAATTACAAGTCACAAACAAACGAATCGGAGATGGCTACTTTAATGGATTAAATTGAATAATGACGGTAGTTGTGTCGCATTTTGTAACTTCGAACAAACCTTTTTAACTGACAAAAAATCTTGAACTACCCGAATTTTCAACTTGATGAAGACATTTCTTTCTACACTATGGCACACACAAATCAAGGAGAATTTTCAGGCAGGCAACCCTAAAGGTTAATTGTATTTAATAGAACTGTTATTAAATGTAATTTTGTTTTGTTTTTTTTTTAATTTGTATGTGTGCTTTGCTTACTATTATCAATGGTTCTCATCAGTAACCCGATTTTTTTTATAGGAACTTGGTAATGTTTCCATAGGTTTCCATCAATTAAAATCGTAAACTTTAATAACTTTGACACCCAATCAAGTGCTTAATGTATATTCTAGGAGTAAACTTTTTGTATTTTTTTTAATAAAAGAAATATTTATAAAACTTCCAACCTTACTAAGCAAATCCATTGTATCACAGTTCACTTGTTTTTACTATTTCTAGTACGGACTGCGCAAGCGGCGATGTCTCGGTAACTGAGTGGACTGAATCAGACGATGGCCGGGGCTGGGTATAAGTGACGATGTGATACCTTATCATTGGGGCCTTTGAACTTAATTGCCTGTGGGCGATTGTTCTAAGTTAATTGGTGACTAGATTGGACACTGACTTTGCTCGAATTTACTGGATTGACTCACATGTTAATCAGTGTCGTGGCATGCTTACCATCTGCTGTCACGACTTATACTGAGCCCCCGACCTTTTTGGCACACCTTGAGGCTTTATGTTTTTGCTCCGTCAAATTTATTTATTTTATTTTATTTTGATATCTTTTGTTTTTATTATTAAATGTCCTTGCTATTTTTATAATACCAAGTGTAACTCTTGTGTTTCAAATAAATAAATCATTTATTCATTCATACATGTGTTATGAGGACGAGCTAATTATTTAGGTTATTCAGGGGTGCGGCGACAAAAAGATATGATCAGGGCCTCATAAGAAAAAAGTTCACCAATCCTGTTAACTTTTTCGTAGAAATAACAGTTATTGCTTTACGCGAGTATTATTATAAGATTTTTTTCTGTAAAACAGTGAAACTACCACACGAAAAAAGTTTGATGGAAGCGTGAATCTGGGCCCAAGGCCTCGATTCTCACGTCAACTGAACTTTTTTCATGAGGTAATTCGATAATGATTTAAACAGTTTGGTATAACGACAAAATCAAGTAATAAAATTGCTGCACGGCAAACATCAAAATTCATAGAAATCGTGAATGTATAAACGCAAAAACCGTATTTTCTTTTAAAAAGAAATTTCTAGAGTCCCGTGCTCTTGCCTTGGAGAACTGCGAGTCTGCGTCGTCGCCAGCTGCTACTGCCAAGCCAAACCAGCTCCAGCAAATTCGAAGTTGTCAAATGTGGTAAAGAAATAAAGGTGAACTTTTTCGAATACGACTTGCATGAGAATTGGCACCCAGGCTCCAACTGTTGTTTCCTTGGTGAACTTTTTTCGAATACAAACTGCACGAGCACGAATTGGGTGCCAGACGAGGAACATCATTCGTATCATCCCAAAATTCCTCGATTTTTAAGGACAACAAGATGAACGTTCAGTCTTTGTTGTGTGTGTTTTCGAAAAGTATTATTTGTATATTTTTTTCGCAAAAAAAAAATGACGTCAACCCAAAAAATAATTATTATTATACAAAAATTGATTGGGTCATAATTAAAAAGCTTATCATACGGAATGTAAAAAATATGAGTTAACAATTATTACTTCATTATCTATTCACTATGGTATAGCAATTTATCATGAGTACTACTATAAATGCATACTGATAAAAAAATGAGTAAAACAGCTCCATAATGATGTATGAAGTGAATATCTGCAGCGTCATGTAATAAGGTCCTATTTAATTCAAACAAACCATTATTAACATGTTATTTGTTATATCACGTTCTAAAGAACAGGTTGTTTATTAGTGTGTTACACACAGTGACATAGACAACTATTTTTTGTAATCACCCCAATCACGAACATTTGACGTTATTGTCACGTGCCTAATCGTAGCGAGTTTACGTCAGTCGGCAGCACGAAGCTCTCCCATGTCGTGTAGTAAGCTCGAAAGCATTACCGCAGATGACGTCGTCATACTAACACGTTAAACGAAACAAGTTAAACGATCTATTTAATTAAAAATATTGAAATATATTATGTTATTCGAGTGTCAAATTTTTTGTATGTTTTACTTCCGATTAGAGGCGCTTTCAAATTCTCATACAAATGATAACGTTAGTAACGTTACGAATACTTTGACGCAATTATTCGTGATCGGGGTACAGTGAAACTGAAAAATATTTTTATTGATTTGCAGTATGTTAGATCCTAATATATGATCCTAATCCTTAATTCTTAAGATACTCATTCATTTGTAACATTCTATATTCAGGTTTATAGGTAAACCACTTCACTGACACTTCGCCTGCGGCGTACAGGGGCGCGGGGGGAGGCGATAGGGGGTCGCGCAAGGGGTGCAGGTTGCGCGGAAACACTCGCCCGCGCCGCTCACTAACTGCGCTCTCATCTCCCCCCGCACCCCTTTGCCCCGCAGGCGAGGTCTCAATTCCCGGGTCTACCTATAGTTGGATTTAGTCACCACCACCTTTAGCAGACCATATTTAAACGCTCTGGTATCGATAGGCCGCCGGCGGTCGCGTAAACAAAAGAATGTTAATAAACACATCCATGAGGGTTTATGGTACTAACTTAGAAACATTATGTTGGAACTTAGATATTTGAACTACCTACCTATGGTTGGAACTTAGATATTTGAACTACCTGCCCATAACTAGGGTTCACAGTTTTAAATATCTGGGACACTTGGTAACCGATGACCTGAAGGACGATTTGGACATGGAGAGGGAGCGCAGAGCATTGTCAGTGCGGGCGAACATGCTGATCCACAGGTTTTCACGGTGCACGGCAGCAGTCAAAATAACGCTGTTCAAAGCGTACTGTACATCCTTGTATTCGGGGGCCCTGTGGTTCAGATATACCCAAAAGTCTTACAATGCTCTGCGTATCCAATATAACAACGCATTCAGAGCGTTGTTGCGGCTGCCGCGTTTTTGCAGCGCATCGTCAATGTTCGCCGAGGCTCACACAGATGGGTTTGACGCCACATGGCGAAAGAAAACTGGCTCTCTTTTACGTAGGCTGCGCGGCAGCCCCAACATCATTCTGCGTGCGATAGCCGACCGGCTAGACAGCCCGCTTGTTTGGGCTCTAGCCAACCGTACCAAATCTCTTTTTGAAATTAAATACTAATATAGGTTTAAGTCATTTTACTAACACAATGGGCCTTGTAGTCTGAATAAAGGAAATAAAATTAAAATTAAATTATGTACAACATTATCTACACTTAACAAAAAAAAATAAAACTAATAAATATAAAATAACATGCTTTAGTTACCACCGTACATGCCACTAGAATTATGTACATACTTACTACTACTGAAAAAACTGCAAAATTATAAATTTCAGCTGATTTTAAAATAAAATGCAACAGCCTACTAAAAAGAAGGGTGCTATATATCAAAATGTAAATATAGTTCTTATCATATGAATGCTACTATCAATAAATAATTTAAATAAAGCTCAATTTCATTCTACCATAGATAAATGTAATCTCAACTTTTTTAAACATAGTAAAAGTTGGTTTGAATAACACCTTAATTGCTGATTTTATTATAAAACAGTAAAATATATTTTTCCTCATACACCGTAATTAGTAAAAGTTAGTAAAAAACAACTAATTTCTAACATTGAACATATTCTTACCGCTGGCTTCAGCCGGTTGCCATTTTCCTGTAAGTTAGTAATGTTGGTGTGGTTAGTGTGCTAAGTTGATGTAACTGGGTAAAGCAGCATAGTGCTAGTGTGAAGAGAAGCATTGAAACAATTCATATAGTATAGCGATATTAACTTTCATTTTAAGTAGGTGTACTGTATTAATTATATTATTTAGATTCAGAGAATCATATTTTCTTTACCACATAAAAGAATACAATCTCAGAAGCAAGAAACCTGCAAATAATTTAAAATTGTTTATTCTAGTATCAATAAAATGCATTTATAGTTGAGTAATGTAAATCGGATAGTATTCAAAATCACTTAACTCGTCAAGTATGTGTAAACGAGACACAATAAAAATTCCATTGTTATGCGACTCTCGGCATTCGTTTGATACCTGACTGATTAAACAAGATCTAGTACCTATCTTATCTGCTATCAAGATGTAATACATCTATACACAAGACTTCATATGCAAATTAGCTAGCCTAGGTAAACCTAGGCAATAATGTAGTGCTTTCTTGCTAGTGTAAGAATAATTGTTTCAGCGTGCTTGTATTGAATGTCATCTCATCATCCAGAAAAGCATAGGTTATGAAAAACTCCCTAACTATGCGCCTTAGAAAGTGCCAATTTGAAGTAGTACATATTTGCCATGACTTCCGATGTCGTAGTAAGCCATTTAGTGGAGTTTTTATCGGTGATACGTGTGTAATATTAAATAGGCAGACTTAGAAAACCACGCTTGACCTCTAGGAAGTTGCAAGGTCGCAGTAGATAAATAAATAAGACGCAGACGGGCGAATTACATCACAACAACAGTAATCAGTATCGACGGCTGTACTCGAACTATAATAAAGATAATAGTATTTGTTACCTTCTTATCGGCATCCCCGCTATCAGCCATGGTTAGTTTTAGTAATAAAATTAGTTTTTTCCACGGTTTCACAATACGCGGAGAGATTTCGGCAGGCAGCCGATTGGCAAAATTTGACAATCAGGTGATTGTCAAATTTTTGGCATAAGCATTCCGTTTCATGACGTTGCGTTTAAGATGACAGTATTTTATTGCACCTTCTTTCCACAAGGACAGGTTCACAGGTTGTACGTCGATTATTTGCGGAACGGTATGCTTATTTCTGGGACTAATCGAGGACACATATTAAGGAGACAAGTGCGTTTTTTTTAAACGTAAACCTCTAGTTTTCTAGTTCTAATAAATATAGGTAGGTATGTACGACTTGGTTAAAGATCATTTTTCAGACGATAACTATAATAGAACTATAATATAATAATATGTACGATAATTCTTAAATTATCGTACATATTATTATATTACCTACATCATGACTTGAAATTATTGCTTATATAGTTCTATTATACAGGGTTATTAGTAATTAGACGGACGGGACCTCCATTGAGTAAGTAATCACTACGTTCTTAAATATAGCCGCCATAAATATGACCCTTTTTAGGGTTCCGTAGCCGATAGGCAAAATACGGAACCCTTATAGTTTCGTCAAGTCTGTCTGTCTGTCTGTCTGTCCGTCCGTATGTCACAGCCTCTTTATTCTGAAACTATAAGCATCACATAGCTGAAACTTGGTAGGTAGGTGTATCTTGTTCACCGCTTTCCGATTCAGATACAAAAAGTAAGAAAAAATAATATTTAAGGGGGGGCTCCCATACATGAAACTAAAACCTAAAAAACATTTTTTTTCTCAAACCTATGCGTGTGGGGTGTGTATGGATAGGTCTTTTAAAATGATATTGAGGTTTCTAAACCCATTTTTTCTAAAAGTGTAAGGTTTGAGATATAGAATCTTCCAAAGTGGTAAAATGGGCGTCCTCCCCCATCTAACTTTTGAACTAAGAAAGTGAAAATTTTGAAAATAATATATGATGTAGATCTCAACAAAAACTTGCAACGAAAATTGGTTTGAAGGAGATCGAACCAGTAGTTTTTGAGATATTGCACATTTTTATCAACCGCAAAAATAACTTTGTCTTTCATACAAACACTATGAAAAACAAAGTTATTTTTGCTGTCGCATTATATTGTGATGTTTTCGTTAAGTGAAAGTAAGTGGACCCTGAATTCAGTTAAGGGTGGCACGGAACCCTCAGTGCGCGGGTCCGACACGCACTTAACCGGTTTTTCATAAAACTTTTTTGTTGTTCCTACTTGCGGCTAGGTGGGGACCTCTTCTTGGTGAACTAAGTCTGGTCATAAGTGAAGGTAAACCGCTTCATTAAGACCTGGGGGCGGCGGGGCGCGGGGGGAGGCGAGAGCGCGGTACGTGAGGGGCGCGGATGGGTGCCGCCCCCCCCACTTAACCCAAGATGATGTAAATTGTAATTTTTTTACACTTAACCGGCTCGCTCCCCGCGACCCGGGTGAGGTCTCATTTTCGCGGTCTACCTGTTTTATGTTCGCCTTTTCGGCTCAATCGACAATCGAGTCGGCGTGTGCTGGACTATAACCTCTTAAAAATAAAATATCAAATCACATTTAACAATATTTTAATTAGACATTTATACATTATAAACATAGTTTTTTATATATAAGTAAATTGTAAATATGATGCTTAATAATTATTATGGTAAATTATAATCATTGAAAAAAGGGCCCTAAAAGTACTTGCTTTCATTTGAGCACAAATGATTTTTGTTAATTTTGGAGTCTACAAGAAGTATTTGGTAAGTAAATAATAATAAATCAATATCACACTATTTCACACTAATGACTATGACTATATGAACACATATCAATGAATATAAACATGTAAAGGTAGAAAAATATCACTTAGAATTCAATCATGTATGATACAAGTTCCTAAACGCCTAATGGATTCTCAGACTGTATTATGAATTATTGTAACGATGTGTGGTTTTGAATACTTTACTTTCTCCTGTCTTTTAGTCATAGAAGTAAAAAAACGGTTATACTGGTGATTCTGTTGTAAAGTCGCCAGCACACCAGACTATACTTTTGTGTTGAAAAATACCCCTTATTCCAACAGCATAAGATATCGCGGTGTTTAGCTTGACTTAACCGTCGTCCGTACTTACTACAACAGAATCACTACCAACTATTGTTTTCTGTACAGCAGTCTATACGAAATCGTTTCCTGTAAATAATATGATCTGTAAATATATTTACAACTGTAATACAACAGATATTTGACCTTATCAGTAAACATATTAAAATCGTAACAGTAAATAAATAAATAAATAAAAATGCGCCAGACAACAGACCAAATTGTCCGGTTTCGTGGTAAGGAATTTCGTTCCTTGTGTTACGAAGTACCAGACAACGATAATGACGGGGGCGTCTCCCATAAATACTTAAATACATATAACATCCATGACTTAGGAACAGAATGTTCGTGCTTATCACACAAACATTTGCCCCTTGCGGGATTCGAACCCGCGACGGCCGACGTAATAGTCAGGAGCGCTAACCTATACATCCAACGCGTCGTCAAAGTATGCATCAAACAGTTTTCAAAAGGAAGTTACGAAAATCGTTCAAGTTTGTTGTGATCCAAATACAAACACCAGTGAGATCCGCATTGCAATGAATTTTGAATATCATTAAAATAGTAAAAATATTGGTCCATAGGTACTTTAGTCTTAGTCCTTTAAATTTGAATTAAACTTGTTTTGATAAGAGTTTAAGCACCTAGATGCTTGGTAAGATGTGCATAGTCTAGGTCTTAGAATAGGCACATTGCACTGTCCTTTCATTGACAACAATGAGTTGATTTCATAACATAGGTTGGAGAAACAACAATAAACAAATAGTAAAGACTAAAATACACCTTATTTCCAGAGTTCATAAGCTTCACTTTTGAGTTGACTCTTATTGTTAACAAACTGTGGGCGAAAATTTTATAATGAAGATGTCATCACTTCGAAAATAGCTAACATCTTAGTCCTGTATGAATTTACATTGTTTATTTAGGCACATGGACGTACTTTAAAAAAAGTGATGAACATTTTCACAAAATATAATCATACAAATTGAATGGAATGGACTTGAATACATGTTACTACATCTTGTATTGTATAAAAAAAGAACTATGCAATGGGAAAAAATTGAAAAACAACACACTCAGTCTGTTCAGTTGTTCCCGTCTAAAATGTTGAAGGAAGCACTTGCAAAATTCAACATGCTTGCCAATGTGTCAGTGGCCGAGTGGTATAGGCATGCGCCCGGATAGCATAAGACACAGAGTTTGATTACTTATCTGACACAGTTGCTTTTTACAAGTGCAATTTATATTATACAAAATGTCCTCTTCACTATGAGGCGTGCTCAGTGTTCCTGTATTTGTGTCTGCCGGGCGGCTGGGACCCTCGGGGCTCGTCTCGTATATATTCTGTGGTCTCGTCTCAATTTGCTGTCCACTGAAAAAATAAGTTGAAAGGCTTATACAGTAATGTCAATAAAATCATGAGGAGCAATGTGTGACAGGACATCAAATTATCAAAAGCCTAACGCCAGCTATTAATAACTACAGTAGATGGTTTCGACTGTTTTTAACTCTCAGTGTTATTTTTAAGGTTGCGGGTTCAAGTCCTACCCGCACACACTTTCTGGTTTCTTATTTCATTTAATACAAACAGGAGATAAAGAGAACTGCTTGAGATCATGATCAGAAAGTTAAAGCATTGTTTTGTTACCTTTAATGTGGGACCACCTCCCTTCTGTAGTTCCCTCTCCCGCCTCTCCATTTCCTCAGCGCGCTGCTGATTGCGGATTATCTTGGAAGGGTCCTTCACGCCTCGGGAGTCCAGCTCTGCTTGACGCCGCTCTGCTGCTTCCGCCTGCTGACGTCGCCTGGTCTCCTGAAAACAGATGATGATGCTTTAAAAATGGGCAGAAGAAGTCTAACACTGGTGAGGTGATTCAGTCAATTACCTGGGTGGAAACAAAGTGCGAGGTTAGTTTACACTGTATTAAGCCATTAAGCCTAATTGTAACACTGAATTAATTAATCTCTTTATTGCACATTACAAAACTCAGTTTACAGTGATTTTTACAGAAATATGTACAACTAAGGTGGTCTTATCACTCAAAGCAATCTCTGATCTCTTCCAGGCAACCTTAGGGTAAAGGAATAAGCTATTCATAGGAAGACGGGTTTTTTTTAATTATTTATTTGTTTTGTAGAAATACTATTCTGTATTTATGAGGTAAAGCCACACAGCCTCAAAGAATGATAAAAGAATGTTGATAAAGACATCTGTGACACACATATTCAAGGCTTATTCTAAGATTCAAGATTTTCTTGCTATATCTCTAGGAATTTGATACTAATAATAACCATTACGAAATCGAACTAACGCTGATCAGAATTAATTAAGTAAGATTTTAACTCTGCTAGAACTTTCTAAAATTATAATGATGTGTTCCATTTGTAAATAGGTACCTAGTAATTCTGGCTTTACATACATGAGAATATTATTTAACTTAGATAAAGTGCAACAAAAGGCTGTAATGATTGACTGTTAAAAACAAACAATAAGTAATAAAATTAACAGCGAACATAAAAGCTTTTGTAAGGTAAATAAACACAGGAGAAGAATGAAACTTACAGCATCTGGCGTCAATACATCGGTAGCTGAAGGTCTACAGCAGGATGTGAAAATCCCCATTGCTTAAAAGAAATTATGAGTAAATCTGATTCTGTTAGTCTGTTGCAATCAGGATCTATTTATTCTATGAATCAGAATTCAGAAGACGCAATTTTTAATTTTTCTTATCACCACCACTGACAAGGACAACACAAATGTAAGTAAATGAGAGCGGTCCATTCATAGCTCGCGACAATCGCGTCGTCGTCTCGTCACGTCTCTTCCACTTTCATTGATAATCAACTGGACAATAGTGATGATGAGCCAAGTTGGCTACTAGCTATTTATTTTAATTATAACTGGAATAATGAAGACTCGAGTCCTAATTTGTCTCTTGTTAACAATATTCTAGTTTTCGTCTTATGAAGTATTCTGACTCCGATGATTATTTTTTACCGAATTTCCTAAATATTCCAATATCAATAAAAGATGACTCGCTCGCGGACCGGTTTACCGCCACTTTATGTCTTCTTCATTCATCACTCTAGAACGCAAAGCTCGTAAGTGGGCCGGGACAATAGACGGTCTTAAGCGTGGTTGTCACAAGAATCAAAAGAAAGGACCGCACCTAACATGAATGACGTCATACGTCATGTGTCTGACAGTCTATTTTTTCCATATAACATGATAGGGAAGTTTTTGGCGACTCAAATCGACAGCTAAATCAATTGAAGATTCAATTGAATTTTAATATTTTTTTAGGTTTGATTTTTAATGAGAATTCATTGTCTTTAATACAGAGAGCTTGATATCAATCAACCATCATTGCCATCTCGCCCCGTCCTCGTTTATTTATTCTGTTATTTGGGGTGAAGATTTCTCTAACAAATTAAAAATTATATTTGTTATAATGTTGTAATTTTATTTTATAATTTTATGTTAACTAATTCAAACACAATGTACTTATTATTGTTTTGTGAATAAATAAATTGAAATTGAAATGTAAAATTGATCCACCCGTTCTTAAGTGGACTCCACATTTTGTTGATGTTTGAAAAATAAATAAAGTATGGATAAATTTTTATCAAATTGGCCATTACAAATATTTGAGCTGACTTCTTCTAATTTTAAAATGCCTATTTTCTAAAAGAAAACTTTATTGCGTTCATCCCACACACTTACTAGTTTCATAGAGGTTGGGTCTCAGTTTTTTTTCTTCATTGTGGTGTATGTAGTATATTCGATTGAATAGTCCATTTCATCAAATCGATTCGTTGAATTTATCAAAGTCGGTCGATCAAAGTGCAACACTAGCGCAAAAGTACATTTCTGTGAGGACTGTCGAAAAATTAGGAAATAATTTAAAAATCGCTTCGAAAATGCTATCTCGTGTAGCTTTGCGTGCAGGTATTTATATTTCACATTATTTTATATTAGTTCTACCATAACTGTGCAGTAAAAAACATAAGTAACCTTAACCTCCACTACGAGTTTATGTAATCACCGATTGTCAAATCATGAACCTCTAGATTCTTATAATTTTGAGCTGATTGCCGGTAAATTTAGGACGAGTTACATTTAATAATGTAAATACAATGGGTGTGGTCTATGACATTGGAACAGGGGATGTTTACTAATCTGATAATCCACATCCCTCATATGCTACCCTGCCCCCATAAGTCCCATAACCTACAGTCAAAATAGTTATAAAATAAGTAATTAATGTCTCATTTCAGCTGCTATCTATATTTATTATGTCCAAACAGATATTGTCAAGAACTGAAGAGTTGTCTGATCAAACTGTTTACTGTTTTACAATACCTTACATGTTCACTCATAAGAAAAGTTGATGAGAAATAAGGTTGAAGTCTTTTTAAATGTATTATTTTATGTAGCTTCCAAATATTTTTCAAATAACAGTCTTTAAATATGTAGTTTAAGTAGTTATCTATTTGCTCAACGTTTGTAGTTTTAATTAGAATAAAAAACGATTAGAATAAAAGACAAGAAATTAATAAACTGGAAGTAGCCTCAGCAACAATCTCTATATTCCATCTCAACACCTAAAGTATTACCTAGTTATCATCAGAATCTTCACATTCTAGACAGTTGCATTCTTAGGATAACTGGGTTATAATTTTTTTTCCCAAAATCCTATTTTAATGAAAATTACACATCAAGTAACATTATTTGTAGTTATTGCTTAGGCAGGTAGGTAAAGCATATATTTTTCTGTTTTGCAGGTATGAGCACTGACTCTACAACAGTGTTTGGTCTTATTTCTAGCTTTCTTTTACAGATAGAAAAATTAATAATTGATTATTTATTTTCATATAAGAGACTAAAAGACTGCCATTATCAAACCCAAACATGTTTTTTATACAAAATAGCGTAGTGTAAAAAAAACCTTTGCCAGTTAAAAAAGGAATTGACCAATTTTTGTATTTTATTTCTTTTAAAGCACATAAGAAATAAAATACAAAAATTGCTCAATTCCTTCTCTATCTCAAATCTACATTTTCCGAATGACAACAAAATATTCCATTTATCAAGCAAACAATTTAAATCAACATCTTTGGAAAAGTATACAAAATTAAACAATTAAAATTATACAAATAAAAAAGAGGCTTCTCTGTCTGTTTGTAATTTGGGTTGGCTCTTTACTCTAGACTAGCAATAAGACATTCTACTGTAAGACATTCTGTTATCTACAGTGGTGGACAGCTAATTAAAGACACTTTGAAAATTGTATGTTCATCAAGTTTTGGGTTCCAATAATTTTGTATTATGAATACATAGAAACCAGCAACTGTTGTAAAATAATTATATGGGTTTTACGTATAATTTGAAGTTACTGTTTGCCATAACATTGATCTATTTTTCGTAATTTTTGACCTCAAATCTATTATGAGCAGAATAAGTGTACCAGTGATGTGGACAACTAATTAAAGACACCTAATGTAAGTTACTGAAAACCAAAAAAATACTGAAACTACATAAAAGTTAGTTTATATGACATTGAAAATAGTCATTTCTTAAATGTTTTACAAAGTTTTCGATGTTTTGTCGTATGTCGTTTAGCTGTATTTTGACCATAACTTAGTCCTGGCATTGGTGATATGCGTTTCTTGTTATAATGTATTAGAATTTATTTCTAATGCTTTCATAAAAGCGCCGTATAGTTAATAAACATTAGCAACATGTCTCGCTAGTGTATTATCTAATACAAGAATATAATTTTTTTCGATTGTATTGATGTTAGGACTATTATGGTAGCATATCTAAAAGATAGACATTGTCCGTTAGGAAAACTGAGACGGCCGTTGCAGTCGGTTTAGTAAGTCGTTAGTAAGTCTAAACTACAAGATTTTCTAGACAAGATGCTTAGTCAGCTAAGGATAATGGTTTAGAATGTTTTTAACACTCACAGTGTCATATTTGTATTCTTAAAGATGAAATAAATTGCGCACGGGTGGGACTCGAACCAGCATCTTTCTGCCTAAAGCCAGTTTTTGGTTTTTTATTTTATAGCTAAGGATAAGATAGGCTTTTGTTGAATATTATTGTTTAGGTATTCCATCCATGTACTAGCATTTTTTCATAGGTCCAGCAATACGTCTAGAAAACCGCATCCGTGAAATATTTGGCATATTATAAATTTGGTAACATATAAAATTTTCTTCAGTGCAAGTTTTCCTCGCATCATCTAGGCCTTATCATTCTTGCTAAAATATTTAACCATCTTCCTGCAGCAAATACTGTCATGAAAATATGCTTTGATTCAGTTGATCCTTAATATTTTTCATCTGGAAATCCCATTCTAGGTCTTTCAGTGGGGTCCTATTCTAAGGTCCTGACATCTATCGCATTGGAAACTTTGTAATATCAGACAAATAATAGTTAGTAGGTAGTTACCAACGCTGAAATTATCTTAGTGACGCATTTATGAAAGCATTCGAATAAATTCCAATACATGCTTGCAAGGAACTATTAGCATTAATGCCAGGACCGTGCCAAGACTAAGTAAAGGTGAAAATGCAGCTAAACGACATACGACAAAACATCAAAAACTTTGTAAAACAATTGAGAAATGACTATTTTTAATTTCATATTAACTGACTATTTTGTAGATTCAGTATTTTTTTGGTTTTCAGTAACTTACATTAGGTGTCTTTAATTAGTTGTCCACATCACTGGTACACTTATTCTGCTCATAATAGATTTGAGGTCAAAAATTACGAAAAATAGATCAATGTTATGGCAAATAGTAACTTCAAAATATACGTAAAACTTATATGATTATTTTACAACAGTTGCTGGTTTCTATGTATTCATGATACAAAATTATTGGAACACAAAACTTGATGAACATACAATTTTCAAAGTGTCTTTAATTAGCTGTCCACCACTGTATGAGCATCAAGGTAGACTAAATAAAATTGAATGAAACACTAAGACTCATATTTCTATCAAACTCAGCAGAATAATTTACCTATTGATTGAATCATTTCTATTACAAAAATTCCAGTGGCGGCCCGACAGTCCGCGTCCACAGCGCTGGTGGCGCGCGGCTCCGCCAGCGAGGCGCGTGATGAGCAGAACTTCCCGCGCCCCGTGAGAGGAGAGCCCGGCAAGGTCCGGCTCGGCTTCGTCCCTGAAGAATGGTGAGTCTTGGCTTAAGGCACAGGCTATGACTATGATAGATAAGAAGTTCCCACAGAACAGCTGTCGACTTCACGAAGGAAGATTTTGGCTGAAGGGTGTAGAGTTACATAGACAGTTACCTGACACCAAGTTGCGCAACACTACGCCGTCGAAAAAGTGTAATTTAGTATTAGTAAAACTATAATTTCAACTTTGGGCCTGTATTGTTTTAATTATGTGATGTGTAGCCTGATAATAAATAAATAAATTAAATAATACTAGTACTTTTGAACCAATAAGAGTCTTATTGGTAGTCAAATAATCCTAGCATGAAGATGCAAAAATGAGGAAGTGTAGATATATTTTTTTCGTGCTACCACCAAAAAAGTATATATTCAAGAATCAAGTCTGCTTACCGCCTTTTAAGCCCAGTGCAAACCTAGTCAAGGCGGGAAAAGACCAAAAAGTTTTTAACTGCAGTATAATTTTAGACTTACTTTAATTATTATCTTTGTTAGCTCTTCGCCTTACCTCGCCAATTTTACGCTAACCCTAAGTCTCTTTTTCTATGCATACAATTCTTCAAAATTTGCCCTTAATTTTTTCAGGTTCCAATTCTTCCACGCAAAGACAGGTGTCACTGGCCCCTATACCTTCGGAGTGGGTCTCGTCACGTACCTATGCAGCAAGGAGATCTTCGTGATGGAGCACGAGTACTACTCGGGACTCTCCATCCTTCTCATGGTCTACATTGCCACTAAGAAGCTCGGACCAGGCATTGCTTCTTGGCTCGATAAGGAAGTTGATGTGAGTGATGATGATATTTATTTACCCATTCATTGGACAAAACTAGTTCACAATTGATTGGTTTTTAAGTCAATGGAATATAGTTATAGAATATGAAGTCAAAATATTCGAGTACTCTAACAATTCAATAGTTGACCTCTAAAAAGTAGCAACAATATAGTAGGTACAATTGCAAAGTATAGATATCAATTAGAGCCTACTGATTTTAATGACTGTCCTTTTATCAATAAACTATTGTTTTATATTATTGCTAACATAAGCTTAGCACACTAAACAAAAGCTTAGCTTAAAATAAATTTATTATCAAGCTTAGTGTACGAAGTTAACTACTGTTTTTATACTTAGCTAGGATATCTTGGTTTTATGTTTATAAGTAACATGTAATATCCTATTTTTTCATACACAACACTGTTGAAGCTATTAGTCATCATTTTCAAATCAAACAGTACTGCAAAAAGTAATTGAACTATCTTCGATTCTTACAAAATACCACTGTAATCAAAATGTCCCAATAACTTACCGAAACCACCTCTCACATTCACAGAACATCGAAACAGACTGGAACGAAGGCCGCACATCCACCATCAAGGATCTAGAACAGGCCATCAAAGAGGAGAAGACCGCCCAGTGGCGCGCTGAGGGACAGGAGATCCTGATGGAGGCCAAGAAAGAGAACGTACTGCTGCAACTTGAAGCCGCTTACAGGGAGAGGCTCATGCAGGCCTACAGCGAGGTGAGTTGATTAGTTAGAAGTTCTGAGGGCTATCGAGAGATGGCGCTAGGTTTATGTTAGCTCGATGCAGTTAAAAAAGAGATTAAGATAAAGATAAATTAAAAGTTATATTTAGAATTAATAATAATAAAAAAAAATAATACTTAAATTCTTACCTTGGCACTTCCAGTGCGAGCGCGAGCGTAAGTCGGCTTTATATCCGTGGCAGCGAGAGGCAAGCAAGTTGAACGACTTGTTCCTCCGTTAAAACTTTAACCGCAAACATGAATCTTAAGGTTCCAGCATAAGAGCGAACTAGCTTGCAATCTACTTTTCTTGACTTACTGTACAACATCTGTGCCCGAACGCAATGACTATTGTGTTTGTTGATTACCCGCTTCGACGCATACTTTTATTCTTACTATGTTAACTTGTTTGTTATCTTAAATTTTGTATTCTCATATTAAGTGAATTATGTAAATTCTTAATAGGTATAAATATCTTTAAACCTTATGCAGTTAGATAATAGATGGCACTGTATTGGATGATCTAGTTCCGAGTGCTAACAAAAGATGGCGCTATGTGTTTTTTTTTCCCGTGGTTTGATTCGAAGTGCTATCTAGAGATGGCGCTAGGTGAACGTTAGCTCGATGCAATTAGTTCTACAATAGATGGCGTTGTATCTAATGATCTGGTTCGCGCGCGAAAGATGGAGTTAGGTTTCTTTTAGCCCGCGATTACTAAACGCGGCATCAGACCAAAAACGCCTGATGTGTGTTAGGACGATTGTATATCTACGATGTTTATGTGGCAAGTCAAGTTAGTTAGAATGTAATAGTGGTGTAAGCGCAACTAAAAAGTGTGATCTGATATAGTGCAGTATAATAAAGCAATTCTCGCCTTTTATTTAGGGATGATACGGTATACAGAATCAAGATGGCTGCAGGCCTCTTTATAAACAAAGATAATTATTGTAACACCGAAAATACGCAAATAATAGGTCGTTTAACATTCTTCTTGCTACGACGCGATGTATCCCTAACTTCCAGAGTTCACTTTAAACTGCTATATTTACCAACTTTTATTTACTTTAAATTCCAGGTCAAGCGCCGCCTTGACTACCAGCTGGAGAAGACCAACGTGGAACGCAGAATGGCGCAAAAGAACATGGTGGACTGGATAGTGCTGAACGTGACCAAGGCCATCACGCCCGACCAGGAGAAGCAAACCCTGGACCGCTGCATCTCCGACCTGGCTGCCTTGGCTGCCAAGCACTAAGCATACTAGTAGTTATTTATGTAATATATTGTAATAAATCAGTAATCAGTTCTTTTGTTTTTTTTTTAAATGGGTTGTGTCATAGATCCTGATCAGACCAGAGACTTAAATTTCACTTCGCTATCGATAAGACTGTCACGAGTCGAATTCCAAAACACACGAGTTAAGAATATATCTAAGCTTTCTTTAGAGATGCACCCTACTTCTATACAATCGGGATATAATTTATCGTTGCACTTAGAAGCAGAGGGGTATTTGAGAAACGGAAACACCATTTTATTCAACCATAGACAAGATGTTATAATTTATCCGCTCAGAAAATGCTCTTTTAACTTTTAAAATTCTGACAGAAAATGTATTGGAACATTTCGACAGTTAGAAATAATGAAGGTGTGTTTTACACCTTATCCCTTGTATAGTAACCAAGTTAGTTTGATTTTACCAAGTGACCTCATTTTGTTTCTATTGGTCCCCACAATACAGCTAGTCTGGGGCTCATAGTATAAATTCTCACTCATTATTAATAAATTTTATCTCAGTGAATTTAAGTACTATTATAGATTAAGTTACATTAAATTCCTACCTGTTTTAATAATTGCTTACATAAAATTATTTTATGAGTGTAGGTAAGACTATGCAAATAAATATTTATTTGATTTGATTATTTGACAATACAAAGTCAGGATGATTGAAATTCTTTCCTTACATTGTGTGTCAGAATTGAAAACGTCATAACAGCATTCTCTTCACAAATTAGTAAGAGTATGTGATTCTCTTACCGGCTAAACTATAGTTCAGGGCCTAGTTTGAGTTTTTCTGCCATTGATATATATATCTCAATGTTTTCTGCTCAAGTTTTTAGAATATTGGATGGAAAAGTTACAGCGCCATCTACCTCAACTTTATCTTTCCCATGTTTCAAAATTCTAACACGCTCGCAATCGAACCTGAGGAGAAATAACTCAAACTAGGCCCAGCTTCCCCAGACTTACTATGATTTACTTTCGCATGACAGGATTGGCTTACGATTAATTAAATCATCATTCTCTTTAAATATTCAAGAATCTGACACATAATTAGGATAATTTATAGAAACTTTATGGGCCCAGGTTCCTTAGACTTACTATGATCTCTTGCGCATGTCAGGATTGGCTTACGATTAATTAAATCATCATTATCTTATATTCAAGAATCTGACACATAATTAGGATGATTTATAGATAATCAAAATAAAAATCGGACTTGTTACAATGCGTTTATTATACAATAAAATAAGCCAGAGTACAGTACGTTTAGTCAGTTACGGGCTGCCGCCCTGTTAAAGCTTCCCTTAACTTATTGCACCAATAGAGGGCGCTTAATACGTGTTTTTGGACCAATCACATTCCCTTTGGTGTCGGCGACCAAAATAAATCTATATCCATAGCAAACTAGCGGTCCCAGCGAACTTCGTTTCGCCCCCAGGCCCGTCCCGCCCCGGCCCCGTTTGCTAGAAACCTCACGGAGCCCGAGACCTTTCCAACGAATGCGAAACCGTGGAAATCGGTTCGTGCGTTCTGGAGTTATAGCGTCGGGAAGGAAAACCCGACTTATTTTTTATATAGTAGATTATATCCATAAATTCACAATTGAAATCGATATTATTTCTGCCAGCGTAAAATAAGTTAATCGTACAGGTAAGTATATCAATAAATTATCTAACTTATTTCATAACGCTTTGTGATTTGGCGCAGTCGTATAAAAGAAACTGATTGGTCCACAAACGTGCACTGTGCCCAGTTATGAATGGTGTAAATGGTATTCAATTCTTCCACTGTATTTCGGACAACACTACGAAATATTGGGATACTTTTTAATATGTGCAATACTTGTTGCTTTTGCAGAAATTTACATTGGCATGTTGACATTATTTACAAGTATAGTTCCATTCCCAAGTTTACAGGGGTATATTAGTATAAAAAAATATTAACCTACGATCCCATAATTGAAATATACCATTCACACCGCCCAAAAGGTACTACATAATATCTTAAATAGCAACGCTGTGATTTCATATCTACTTACAAAATGATTATATGCAATACATACATCTCCCTTCCTCTTAATTAGATCAATAGATCTTACTCATTTCTATGCTTTTGAGATTGACTCTTTTATTGGGACCGTGCGCGACGACACCGCTACAAACTATTGGCTACGCTAGCGCTAGTAATATATATTCTGTGCTATTGGTGGACGTTGATATGACAAATGGCTGGCTGTCATTACTAAAAGTAATTAAACCAAAGTTATTTCAATGAAAAATTGTATTATCCATTTATCCTATTTAATTTCTTCAATCTTTAGTGTCGATTATTACTTATTAATAACATTAAATGCACGGTTACGTAAATTTTGTACTAAAATTGCTAGAGAAATAGTGACATGCGTCCAACAAAGTTGTTTTTTTTGGTCACGAGCGCTGTCATCGATTCGGTTTCCCCGCCACCTACTTCACACACAGCTATATTAACAATATTTGTTTTGTGTGTTGAATGGTTAGATCAAACAAACGTATTGCACATAACCATTGATATATTAAGTGTTTTTTTTTTATAAACGGGTGAAACTTTAACAGAACTTTAAATTACTTCAGAGAAACCGGGCCCTATCATTTTTATTTTAAAAAACGGGCTAGTTTTCTTTTTTATTTTTCCTAACAAAAAAGAAATAATATTTTTAAAAGCATCCTCTGTCTAATCTGAAACATCTTAACGTCATCACCTGATGAAATGAGGGAAAAGAGAGAGAGATAGGGCCCGGTTTCTCTAAAGTAATTTGAAGTTCTGTTAAAGTTTTACCCGTTTATAGAAAAACACCTTATATAAGTGATGTATAAATCCTTATGAGTAAAGAGGTACTGTACGTAACTCACAACACTGAATACTGTTACCAACTGAACTTAAATGTTAGACTACACGACAGTTATGTTTATTAAACATATGTATTTCATACAGACAGACTTTTGGCGGGATAGTATATTATGGATGAATTTTGTAGGTGTAGGCCTAACATGCACGCTTCGATACTGTTTATCGCGTCGATAAAATAATTTTGATTACTTATCGACATGCTTTCCCACATTTTTTGAACTGCAAACGGCAATACTTACAGCTTTTTAAATAAAAGTTACATAAAGTTCATTAAGTTAGTAAAATCTTATTAAACGTGATAAAAATGACGTTTGAAAGGACACGGTCGTAAATTGCCCCAGAGTCGTTTTATGTTTGATTAAAGAAAAGCATTAAGAGACTTGACTATATTATTTTGCAAAAAATATATTGAATTTTTAATATAATATTGTTAATTTACTTTGCTTTTATCTAGCGGCATATAACTTCTTTTCGTTGGCTATTGTTTGCGTCATCGTAATTTTCACGCGTTACGCACCCTAGGGGGCAGTTTTCTATGTTTTAGTTTTGGTGGCCTAGATGGCGGTTTTTCGACACAGATGGCGCTATGATCTAGAAAGACCTGTTCTAGATAGTGTGCAAGAAATTGACCCCACACATTTTATTTCGTTTTATGTGAAAACCCCGCTATTTACAGCTTATATTACTTTATATTATTTTAAAAGGCGAAGAAACGAACCCATAAAATTAGTTTTGGTCGTGACGCATGGATTTTTACTTTTGGGGCAAGCAATGTATGGCGGGTCGACCGTGTCCTTTATCGATTGCCGCGATAAACGATAAAGAGGCGCGCACGTTAGGCCCGATGAGCTCTGAAATTGATAACGATCAAAAGCAGCGAGTGACATTTATATTTTATTAACATTACTTTTTAATTATTTGTATAATGCGTTCATTTTTAATTACCAGGCATATTTATATAACCCAAAGTGTCTGTACTTGAACAAAGCTGTTTAAATAATAACATTTTCTCATTCTCAATACAAGATAAGTTAATAAATAATTGTAAACATTTATCAAAACGCCTGCGCACCAACTAACGTTCTGCTTAGCAAAAATGCGTAAAAACCAATACTACAATATAAAAATATATAGTATATCTCTTTTTAAAAATAACGTATAAAATTGCCTACGCGCTCATCATTGTTATTAACATTATTTCTAGCAATTTTTAATGATTTACCCATTTTAGAATGAAACGTACCAGAATGACGAGTCTAAACGCGAATAAAAACTCGTCAACTCGTTGACTCGTGACCACGTTAGTTGCAATACAGCCGAAACGTCGAGCAGTGAGTTAAAGCTTCACTCATGAGGTTTTATTCGCGTTTAGACCCGTCATGTCTAATACTTATTGCAATGCTACGCGAAAGTTTAAAATCCTATATGAAATGTATCGTTTTCAATAAATAAACAAAATAACAATATATTATTTTACCACAGAATCAACTTAAGAGTTGATTCAGATTACTCATAAGATTTTAATTTTTGTTGAAATTACTCAATACACGGGCACATAAAGCATAACAAACATATCTATATGTTTTTTTAAATAAAATGTAAATCGGCAGCAAACTTTTTTTTTCAGCACCATGTGAAAATAAAATAGGTAATAAAGATATTATTTGCAGTCATTTAAATTTTCTATAATGTGCGTTTAAAAATGCAGAACATACTATATTTTAGTATTGTAAAAACTGTCGAGAACTTAATTTCATGATTATTTATTATATAGTCCCTAGCACTAAACTAATTTTATACATTAATCAAATGAAATAAAAATACGAATTAGTATTTGGTTTCTAGACTTTAAACAGTTCCAAAGTTTTGATTCCAAACATAATAAACATTGCAATATAATTTTGATTGCTACGTTTAAAGAAAAGCATTTTTATTTTTACTAGAAGAAACAGCGTTTGACGTTTTGAAGATTTGCGATAGGTAGAGTTAGTTAATTTTGGTATTAAAAAAAGTTTGTATTGTAATTGTGTGTGAGCTGCCATCGGGCATAATCATAAGATTTTGGCTACCATTTTCATCAGTGCATCAGATACTAACATTTTATCGTCTTGTCTATTGCGAATGAGTTCGTGCGAAATGCGTATTGGCCCTAGACATAAAAGGTCAGAAATCTGGAATTCCATTATTTAAACAATGACAAAATGTTTACTACCACCATTTTCATACAAAACAGTAGACATGCCTAGTATTTGGTAATAATTACAGCAAGTTTAGTTATGGCACCACAGATTGAAAAGTACTAGAAACGAGAAAATAGCAACAAGAAAGAATAACAACTGAATATAACTTACAATATCTTAAAAAGAAAATAAATAAAAACACCTTACCACATAAGGCAAACAGACGAAAAAATTGATAGAAAAATACGATGAATTCTTTGATGTGCTATGTTTAGAAAATGAACAGAGACTCAATAGCTTTACTACAAAGGAATCAAAATTTTAAAGCAAAATTAAAATGTGCATCTTAAAAATGTCGCGCCATCAATTTATTTGTGGGTGATTTTTTAATAACAAACAAGAAAAAAATAAAATTCGGGTTGGTAAGTTTATTAGTCTTGATATAAGTCCATCCGAAGTTTTGAACGTGAAGCAAAGGCAGTGGTACTTTTTTTCCTTATTCAATATCTTTGAAATCTTGTTCATTTCCATACTTAAAACTAAGTTAAACTAAAAAAATAAATAAACATTGTGATAAATATGACGTTCGGGAGTGAGATATCGAGAAACACGAGTCAGAGTATCTCACTACCGAATTTGGCCTGGAATATAAAACATTGGTTTCGTTATCTTTACACGACGACAGTTTTCTTTTTGAGATGGCAGTATTGTGTTTCATAAATGGCGGCCAACCAATCAGCCCCCTTACTCTGGACACAAAACCCGATCCAATGAATATAGCCATCCCTGTCACACGCATGCACAGCCTGGTATGAGTGACAGGGATGGCTATAACCATTGGATCGGGTTTTGTGTCCAGAGTAAGGGGGCAGAGTAAGGCCTCAGGTAGGCGAATAATCTACCGTCTAACTCAGTGGTTTCCAGAATTGTGTAGGCTCCGACTCAGCTAATACAAGTTTATAAACTCGGGACCCACCTTTAGGAAATAAAACCGTTACCAATATGAGAATGGCTCGGTCGGTTGGTGGTGTGTCGTTCTACAGGCAGGGCCCACTCAACATTAGCTCTATATTCTTTGGGAAACCCTAGCCTAATTGATAGGCCTGCCGATACTGCCGTCGTATAAAGGACATAATTTATTGACACATAAAGGCTGCCTTGTTATTTTTGTTACACATTAACTTTCAGCTTACTGCTAAGCATACATTGCGATTAATTATGCCACTAGAATAATAATTATCATCGTTTTTACAAATACTTATTGATTACTTGAATTGGGGACTAACATTCATATACACCTGTCAAATTGACATTTTGTTTTTATTATTGAGTTGGACCTCCAGTTTCTCGTATGCTGTACTATACGTGTTTTCTGGTATATTGTTTAGATACATATACTTTCAGCATTTAAAACAGGCTACTTTTGAACTTTCGCCCTTGTAAAAATAGGATCCAATAAAATAATCAGGACACTTAAAAAGTTGGACTGCTAAAATACACTTCCACATAGTTCAATGTCGGCGGCTGGTGATATCAATAGACATCAGTCAAGTGGCCAGCATATGAGATGGCTCCAACATGACTTGAGAGACCAATGAATAATCATTGGGTCCGAGAGGTGCTGAGTACATCCCATACAAAAGGTACAGTCTGCATAATAAAAGTTACTTTCCTCAAGGTACAAGAAACTGGCGCTCCTTAAACTGATTGAAAAAAGGTTTGTGTACAAAAATTACAAAATCAAGGCAGCCTCACCAACATCCGTCCAGCCTCCTGTTACAAAATGGTGCACCTTCTCTTCTTTCCACTTCTGTTCTCCGCTTTTATGTTGATTCGCTCTACCTCTTGGAACCGTCTTACTAGACGGACTAGCTCGTGAAAAGCCTGTGAAAATATTATAATCATAAAGAGCATGCGAGGTACACATTTTGGTGAAACTTAAATTTTGAGATGAAAAGATTTGGATGTAACCTTTAAACTAACAAAAATGTAAGCGGATCTTTAGTGTTGCTAAACTAATTGTAAAACTCTTTTGTGTTTATTGGATGGAGGGATGATTTAAAAATATAATAAAACCCGGTAGATGGCGCTGCTAGTCAAGATATCTTAATCGAGACACTTATGTCTTTCCTCATATAAAATAGTTACTGTAAATTAAATTTAATAAAGCAATTGAACCCCACCTGATCGACGTTCATGCGCGCCTTCGCGCTGCACTCAATGTACGGCACTTTGAGCTGCCGCGACAGCGCTTGCGCTTCGTCCAGCGACACCTGGCGGAGAAGAGAGAAAGTACTTTAAATCTAGAACACTGTATAAAAAATCAATTGCGAAAATGGCGCAAAAATACGCCATTTTCGCAACTTTTTCAAGGATACGACAAGTAATTAAAGGTCTAAGACAATAAAAAAACATATGTTCTGCCTGTGAAGGGGTTGAACTATGTAAGAAATGATATTATGGTGCCGCCACAGCGCTTACACTTCGTTCAACAACACCTGACAGAGCTATTGTAAAAGCCTTGTATTTAAGTAATTATTCAATGTAAACTATTACACTGCCTTGTTCATTTAAGTCAAGAAAAGTATAGAAAAACAAATTAGTAAATAATCTCAACATAATTAGAATTTCAACCTAATGTTGCTCGTAATAAAGCACAAAATCTATAATTTATTTTTATACATTCTGGGTAATGAGTGCATTTTTCCTGCAAGCTCCTTGAATATTTAATAAGATGGTTGCAAAGCAGGGCAGGTTTCCTTGAGTAAAACTATTAAGATTCATTTGATTTCAGAAAACTTGTCATGATATCTCTGCAAAGTTTACTGTAAAAATTGGATAATACTGGGACATAGAAATGACTGTCTGAGTCATCTTTTATTATGGTCACAGATCAGAGAAATAGGTCAACAGGACCACATAATTACGTAGCCACAACAAAATATTTGTCCCTTTAATAATTTGTAAGCAAATGAGTCATTAATTATGCGTTTTATTGCTCAAAACAAACCCAGCTTTATCCTTATTGTTTGAGTTCAATTAAAAGTACACTCATTAAAGTTTCATTGAGTAATTAACATTACACTATGTTAGTCATTAATGGGAATACTAGACATTACTGGCTTTTGCCAGCGAGTTGTTATTACTATGTTTAGAGAAGCCATGCCAAGCAAAAAATTAGTTGCACCTCGATGACATGATACAATTTATAATCTGTATCTTACCACTCTTTGCATTTCAAGATCAGCTTTGTTTCCAACCATGAGCATGGGAAACTCATCCCGATCCTTAACACGTAGGATCTGTTTATGGAATTTGTACAATTCATCGAAGCTGGCATGGTCCGCTACAGAGAAGACAAGCAGAAAACCCTCGCCTGATCTCATGTATTGTTCGCGCATCGCACTAAACTCTTCTTGTCCCGCTGTGTCGAGAACTGAAAATGTAGGTCAATACATGAAACTTTTTAATTTTAACCAAATTTACATACTGTTTCACAGATGAAATGCTACAACTTGTTAGGTTTAAAGGAGTTTATTTCTCAAGAACTCAAACTTTTTCATATTGAATAATATTATCTATGTGAGAAGGTAGAAAGAAGATAGTGAAAAAAAGGTTAAGAACATCCTGTCCACATAAATTAGGTTTTTCAAATCTGTAAATAGGTTTTCTGGACGTTCCAAAACTTTTGAAGCTAATGAGATGACAGTGGTCAATACTTAATTAATGTAACCATAATTTTTGAGTCATTTATTTATTAAATAAAATTGTATGTAGCAAGCACAGCAGCATTGATGCTGTTATGACACACTTATGACCTGGTTTAAGGACCTTGGTGAATAAGAATACATTTTCAACCTAACGTACATAGAATGATCACTTACTGTCTAACTTAGCTGGGATATCATCAATGACACACTGTTTTGTGTAGCTGTCCTCTATGGTAGGGTCATAGTCAGTCACAAAGTAGCTCTGTAACAGAAATAAAGATATTAGAGCACCAGATGCTTGCTACAGTGGGCGGCAGGCCTCCACAACGACAGACCTTGACATTACACACATCTTAGAACACTATTTATAAGTATGAACAAGCACCAATAATTTGGATAATAATCACTAAATTTTAAACAATTTTAGCATGCCTAAAGCAGAAAATGTAACATAAAATTATATATCAATCCAACATATGATTCGTAGGCGTATCATTGCAAGAATATCGAGATAAATACCTGAATAAATTGTATTGTGATTGCACTTTTTCCGACTCCGCCACCACCAACTACGACAAGTTTGTAAGTTTGCGCTTGATTCGGTCTATCACCCGGTCGCGACATTTTAATAATAAGCTTAAATAAATACAAGAATCAATTTAGTTAAAAAATTTAGTTATTTCAATTTTATGGACGACCAGTCAGTCAAAACTTCGATGATTCAATCAAGTGGAAAGTGAGATAGATGAACCGTTCAGCCATAAAGTTACTGTAAGAGTGAAAGAGATCGCCTACATAAGTTCCATTATACACCGTTTGACACCATCTATTTCCATTTTCATTAAAACTTTTCTTTCATAGAATTTGCCATATCATAATTTCACAATGTTCCCCGACAAACAAATTTAGAAAAAATCATAAATCAAGTAAATATTTAAAACTATTTACAGGTATACTCGTACTGGTTTGAGAAATAAATAAGTTGTGTTGTGATTGATTCGGTTTACGTGAAATGAATCTAAATTGTCAAGGTTGACGACTCCAGCGCGAGCCAGTCATTCCGAATCATACTCTTACTAATCTGTGTTCCGAATTCTACATGTTCAATTATTCTTTTTATATTTATTAGGTAAGCAATTACATGCAAAAATCAATCAATTGTTTTGTTTAATAGCAGCAAATTTTGTAAAATTACACATGTATATTTTTTTGGTTTAGATTATTAACGTTTACTTACAAGAATTGTAATAATCGGACATATTATATTTTTGCTGGCTTGTCATTGTCAAAGTCGGTGTCATGATGAATGACAAATGTTAGCCGTTTGCAGTTTTTGCGGCCGACTTTTATTTTGAAAAATCTGAAAACCTAATGGCCGTAGCTGATTTATTCTAAGTGAAATGTTTTCGACAAGCTCTCAGAGAAAATTTTGGACATTTGCTGACGAAAATGAGCTGGTGTGTTTGCGTGAAAAACACAACCTAGAATTTATTGCAAAACACGGAGTTCACATCGACGAATATCAGCGATATAACTTTTTCTTGACTCCTGAAGAGGAAAGGTTGCTTCTGAAACAATATGAGCTTCACCTGAAAGAGTTTTGCAAGAGGTTTAATCCTCCTATGCCAAAGGGTGTCCTAGGCACAGCATTCCACTACTTCAAACGGTTTTATCTGAACAACTCCTCCATGGACTATCACCCGAAAGAAATCCTTGCCACTTGTGTTTACTTGGCCTGCAAAGTTGAAGAATTTAACGTTTCGATCGGACAGTTTGTAGCAAACATAAAAGGAGATAGAGAAAAGGCTTCAGACATCATACTGAACAATGAATTACTTTTAATGCAACAGTTAAACTATCATTTGACTATTCATAACCCTTTTCGACCAGTTGAAGGCTTTCTAATTGATATAAAAACGCGTTGTACACTTGCAAACCCAGAACGCTTACGAGGTGGAATTGATGAATTTTTGGAAAAAGTCTTCTTGACTGATGCATGCCTGTTGTATGCGCCTTCGCAAATCGCTTTGGCGGCTGTGCTCCAATCTGCGAGTAAAGAGCAAGAAAACTTGGATAATTATGTAACAGAAATGCTTTTTAGAGATGCTGGGTATGATAAATTAGCAATTTTAATTGAAGCAGTCCGTAAAATCCGTTCTATGGTTAAAATGGTGGAAACGCCAGCAAGGGAGCGAGTGAGGATTATTGAGAAAAAGTTGGACAGGTGCCGCAATCAAGAAAATAACCCGGACAGTGAGATTTATAAGCGAAGAATGAGAGAAGCCTTAGACGAAGATGATCTGCCATACACTTCCTCTAGCAGAATGTCATTGGATACGAGTGGAATTACTCAAGTGCCGAACTCTTGAATAGTGTAAGGACGTTGTAACTATATGACATAATAAATAAATAGTATATTTTAATTTGACTGATTTATTCCATAACCTATACATATACAGTAGTGCATGTTTTACATAAAACAGGTAGCAGTAAAGATGTATATTTTACTTGGTCTAGTTATTATGTAGTTACTTTTTATTAGTAGTAAATTTAGTAATCTAAGACAACTATTCATTAAACATACCAAACAATATTGATTCAAAAATAAATGTATGTTTGTTTATCTCATTTTTCAACATGGGTTAAACCTAGTTATTATGACCAAATGTAAAATATATCACTTGACATGAAAGTTTTGATCTAACAAAGTAAGTATGCTCATACTTCATGTAGCCCACTTGAGGATTTTGTTTGTTTTTACAACTTAGTAATATCCTTCTGACAAGGGGTTCCCAAACTGACTCTTTGAATTTTTTTGTTTTTATTATCCCTTACTGATAATAACATTTCTAGCTGTAGCCATTACTTTAAGAATTTTGTATGGCCTACCAATGGACCCCCACATCTTCGCCTTTTAAATATCAAATTTTCCATACAAACCTTCATCCCACTCATTCAATTTAAAGTATGATTTCTAGGTAAATCTAGTTTCATCTAAATCGGTTCAGCCGCTTTAACAAATACCTTATTGTTTGCGGTATACCCTAATATACATACAACATACACTCTTCATTGATGCGTTATTACTTGTATGACCTATTTATTGTAGTTTCGTTATATTCACTGCTATTCAGTGGTTATATTGGTGAATGATTTTCAATAATTTACAATAGAAAAGGTCGTCACCATCCTTATTCCCTGAACTGAATTCCTTGCTCTTTGCTCTATGACAAACTTCGCGCCACAAACTTGTAAAACACGTTCGGTATTTTCGTCGCTCCCGTCACAAGCAGAGTGGCGCAGTGGAAGCGTGCTGGGCCCATAACCCAGAGGTCCGTAGATCGAAACTACGCTCTGCTAGAATTGAAGTTGGATTTAAACTTCTTTTTGTTCTTTTTTCTTATAGAAAATGACTTATTTTTACGGATAATTTTCATAAATGTAAGAATTGCAAAAAAATTGGAATTATTATATTTTTTTCTTTTCTAGATGTACTAAAACCTCTATCGCATCGTGTGATGAAGACTTCTTTCGACGAATGTAAGTTAATTTTTTTTACCTCTCTATTGTAGTTAATATACCTGTAATCGTGTTTAAATACTTAAAATGTCTTCGTCGTTTCTGAATTGTCTAATATAATAAGTATGCAACGAGTACAAGTTAGAGAAAATAAGGGCTCTAAAATATTCTATTCGATTCTAGCGTTCGATTCTCCGGTCAGTTACTTACCTACTTACCTAGGTAGGTACTTGTTATCTGCCTATCATACTAATACTTATATTTTTTGAATAAATAACCACCTCGAAACTTGAACATTCATAAACACCCCATTTAATCAGTCAGGTATCAAACGAATGCCGAGAGTCGCATAACAATGGAATTTTTATTGTGTCTCGTTTACACATACTTGACGAGTTAAAACAAAACAAAGTAAAGTAATATTATATTTTTTATTTCTGAGAAGTCTTACACTTCTTGACAAATGAACACATTTGTATCCGAAAATTCATACAGCTTCGTGTATATTCGTGACTGACATAACATTATTCTTAATACTATACGAAATTACAAAATATTGTTAGTAATAATCGAATATATAGATAAATAATTAGTGCCGATGTCAGTTAGTTCGTTTACATTGCTGGTCCGTTTCTTCAAGGCTTTTGACAGAGGATGAATCTTTCGGCTTCATTCTGAAACATTATACATAATTTAGGTTTGAGTTTGTTCCACAGTAAACATATTTTTTCCTGTTACCAGACGGGCAGCAGTCTTATCACTACTTAACTTGTACCTATATCACAGATTGACTATTACTTACTTATAACTAGCATTTTATAAAGCACGGAATCACATTTCGTATCAGATATGATATAATGGTATCTATTTTAAACTTTATATATTTGACCCCCTACAAGCTCCACCTAAGAAACAAATCAAACTGAGCCTAACCACATCATCATTTCACATATTTTTACTGAGGACCTACAAATTAAAAGCGGACGTCAAAATGTAGATTGCGACGCAAGTGTAAATAAGGGTCACACGGAAACCAGTGTTACTTCTACATTGTGTTGTGCTACTGATCAATCTCTTAACAAAATCTCTATGAGTACTTCATCTCTTTAAATATTATCTCATATTAACATTCCTAAAGATCTTCAAACTTACAACAAAGATAGTGATAAATCTCACCTGGATCATCTTATAAATGGCAGCGATCGCTTCATCGTTCCTACAAGACACTGTTCCAGCAATGGCTGCCCTTTTGCCCCCCCAACTTGACGTGAACGTCAGCTGTGCTTGGACGGCCAGCACACAGGCCACCAGCACAAAAAGGGCCAGATACTTGTACATGTTGAAGTCTAAAACAATCAAGTCGACGTTAAAGCTCGCAAGGCACAGCTGTGTGGTGCCACGGACGAGCAAAGCACAGTTTTTATACGGAACGAAGCCGTAACAATTTTAATTTGTTTGTGATTAGTTTTCTGAGCTACGAACGCGTGGTTTGACGAGCTTTGTTCGTTGGGTTTGTCTGTGTTGAATATTTTTAGCAGAGCATTTTTTATAGAGCTATAAAATAGTTTGGCTTAAGTATATGTATGAAAAATAACTGGAGAACTAAGAGGTACAAGAATAGCAGCTAGTAAGACCTACCTAACTTCGTTGAAAACTAAAATAACCTAAGTACTATAGTCTACAGAATTTCGTGTTATAAGCATGGATTAAAATTATGTCGAGTTGTTCGGTAACTCACTCACTACTCACATAATAAAATAAGTTAGGTACTTTAATGGAAAGAATATTTGCGTTGTATGGTACTGAAAAGTACATTAGGGTAGGTACTTACTTTTAAAACCAATGTTGATCATGCTTACGTCTTTCTTTTTGTCTTTTGTTGGACTCATATGAGTAATATTCTAAAAGTAGATTTAAAAAAAAACATCATGCCATTCCAATCCACGCCACTTGCATTTAATTTCATCTCCAACAAGCAAATTACCGCAAAACTTATCGGGCAGTTTCCAACACTTGACGGTCTTCATTTGATTGTTTCGGACGCAATAACAACCACCATATAAAAGCCCTGGGCAGTACCCTGGCCGGTCATTGCGAGGGTGACTGTCAGAATAATGGGTCGTGCTGTGCTGTTCTTGGTGGTCCTGGCGGTGGTCCTGATGGTGGGAGAGGCCCAGCTCACCTTTAGTACAGGGTGGGGACAAGGAAAGAGGTCTGGTAATACAGAGGCTGAACCATGCTCGCCGGAGGAAGGGCTTTATGTTCTGTATAAGCTGATACAGGTAAGTCGTGATATTATTTCTTATTTATTTATTTAATTCTTTATCACATAGACAAAAGAAAGTACAAATGGCGGACTTAATGGTTAAAGCATTCTCTACCAGTCAACTATTGGGTGAAGCAGAAACGAATGAGGCAGCGTAAAAGAACAGAAAAAGTAACAGATTAATAATATACCACTAATATACTTGAGTACATAAAATCCATACCTAAGCTAACATAGATTATAGGGGAAAAAGAGAGAGCAAATGTCGACTGTCAAGTATCACTTGGTTTTCTCACTAAGAAAAAGATCACAAATTTTGACGGTGAGTAATTTATAGATCCCACCGATCCAAACGCCGAGGGAATCGAATTGTGATCGATCCCTCTTTGCATGATGACGATCAAACTGGACTTATTTCATCTGTCTGCATGACCTATAGGTTTTACTGGCGGAGAATGCTTTTAGCATTACGTCCACCTTTGTACACCATGATTTGTGCAATAAAGTAAGAAAAACTAAATAAAATGACGAGCAACACAGAGCAATGTTCCGGGCTTGCAAATTCTGCAATAGGCGTAGGTATTATTTGTGTATGAGTTGTGACATCAATCAATTTAAATTCATCATAATACTTATATGTGGCCTATCATAAATTCCAAAATCATCACTATCAAAATTGTTAACCCTATAACACAGAGGATATGGAATGAAATGAAATCATCTGTGTGTTTCTCTTTTTTTTTAGTCGGAAGCTGAAAAGATGTTGACATGTCGAGACGAAGGTAAAAGCTAAAAGTTAAACATGGGCACGTACAACAGACGAAGAAAAATTCACTTAAATAGAAATTTCGGCCGACATTTTACGACTGATCTCATCATAACTTAGCTGTAACAACTTATAATTTTATGTTCCTCTTTAGCATATTGTTTAAGCACTTACTTATTTTATGAATTGGTCTTTGAATATCGCATTTAGAAGGTACTCAATATCTTGAAATTTTATTATGTAGCTAGTTGTTATTTGATATTGTTAAACGGTCTTGTATTTAGGACATGTGTTTTCTTCATGCAAACAGAAATTTTGGCTGGACATGTTTGTGTGAAGAATTTACCATCATGTTAGGTAGGAATTAGTGTTATATTAAAATGAAAACGTTACATTGTGGGTATACTTTATTTTATTAAAATCCTTTCCACCTCCTTTACAATCGTTCCTTTAACTTAAATGATAGTGGGAATGAAGTACTTCTACATTATGTAATTTATGACCCTTGAAATATTACACTACATGCATTTAAATAGGGTTAAATATAGTGCGCTTTCGGTTCATATTTAAATCAACTTTAAATTCATATTCACAATTTTACTTACATTAATGTTTATACTCATATTACAAGTTACTTACTCGCCACGTTTATAATTAACTAAAAAATATGGCATCTTTAAGGCATCATTTAGACAACATCAGTCGTTTTCTCAATGCTGAGTGCTAGTAGTAGATCGTCTGCCATCTCGATTATTTCATCCAAAGCCCATTGGCTTCTTTACAATTAAACAGCGATATAAGGTATATCGACTGCATCATAAGATACAAATATATTTATATTCTCGACTGTTCCCAAAAGCGCACTTTACAACAATCATTAAACTTTTAATCATTCCAAAACTTCTCTACCATTACCATGAGTTTACGTCGGTTTTACTCGCTAGCGACGCCGTAACTTTTTGTATGGAAAAATTTAGTTCTGCAAGTGACCGCTAGGGGCGCTGTGCAATTCTCCATAGACTTTTTTTACGTAGGCGCTTGCGAGTAAAACCGTTGTAAACTCACAGTAACGGTAAAGTAGGTAACGATAGTTTTAATTCTCTGCCCGAAATGTTATGAGACGATATGTTGACGATGTTTTTCAGGATGAAATAATTGACTTTTCGATTACTGTGAGTCGTGAAGATATTTTTCTGATCGATTTTTAAACCAGTCCGTGTCAATTTATAAAGACATCTTATAAAATATTTTAATAGATAATTTTCGTTATGTTGTCGAATGAATTCCTTAGTGAGCAAACCCTAAATTATCTGTCTCTACACACTTTGAGGGAATATATCCCGGTTTTATCTTTTAAAATTTAACTTGCATTCAGTTAATTATGAAGTTAATAATTTAAAATTGCGTCCTGGATATTTTCAACGGGTCGTATAAGGTTAATGTAGAATATTTTAAAAGGTTTAAACTACATGCTTCATCACAGCCCAAGAATACCTAATAAGGATATATCTAAATGAATTCCAATAGAATTAGTACGCCGAGTGCTATACCGATTTCAACCTATTAATCCAACAACCTAAGACCACCGAAAAAAGGGACGGAAAGAGAAAAATGAGCAAAAATTCGAATGAAACTTAAACCATACCAGTTGCGGTGACCATTTTGAACGATCCAACGAGGGTGTTGGTGTTCTTACACCCTGATACCCGAACACAGAGTTACGACATTTTTGTGACGACACTTGCATATTTGACATAGAGACATCGACACAATAGTACTCTTCTTATACAACTGCTCCCTAGGCTTGAAATTTATTTATGTCATAAGTAAATCACCTCTGATGTTAAAATATTAACTGGTGCATACTCAGTTTCTTAATTTAATACTAATTAACAAACCTCAGTTGCGAAAGAAGCGTACTACTTTAAAGTACACAGGAAATTGAATAATATTTACAACATTGGTGACACATAGACATATAAGTGTCGTGATGCAACAAATAAATTAACGTTTATAAAATCTTTATAGATTTTTATAATAGTAGGTAATAATATTTTAATATAGTCAACTGTACAATGAGCGACACAGGTGTAGAAAGTTGTAGGCCCAACTATATACATATTTACCACGTACCTACATTTCTCATTAAAAATCCCGACTAAATCCTTAATTGTTTTTGAAAGCATAATAATGTCATCCATCAAAAAAATATAAACTTAACAGTTTTATAGTGCAATACACATATCTAAAATAACATATTTATACCGAAGCAAGTAATATCCCATTTGGCACAGAAATTAATTATCAATGTGATATAATAAAAGCAATTTACAGTAGTTATAAAAAAAGTTCAAAGTATAATACAAAATGATGTTATTCTTTGCGTGGCTTAATCAAATTTCTCTCAAGATTTTTAAAAAGAAATCTCAAATCCTAATCTTCATATACCTAGTTTCTATTTAATTTATAATAACATGTTATAAATTCCTTTTGTCTTAGAGACGAATTTTCTTACATAGACCATAATAATAAATGAAACCTACTCGATATAGGTCTAGGCCATCATACATTAGATCAAATTTTCCCGACTAATTTCTCTATCCACTAAAAGAGTTTGAGTAATTAACTCTATTGGCTAGTAGATAGTTCTCTGAGTATACTCATGTCTAAGGTTATTATGTCATTGAATATTATACTAAACATTCCTATTCCATCTCTGTCTCAATATTCATTTCGACAAGTGTTGAAATCATACGATTACTTGGTTGGTTAATCTAGTCCGTATTCATATGTGATAATAAGTCGTAAGAGACTTTAGTTAGACTTTTATGTTTTAGTCTAATATGTGGTTACACACACAAAATTCATTATTAAATCTATTTACATAATATACGCAAGTATGTAGGTACATAATGGTACGTACATATAGGCGTGCAATGCATAAAATTATCAAAAACTTATTTTTGAACAAAGGAAGCTTGTACTAACTATATAAAAATCTTGCTATTTTTTGTATATTAACTTTTCGTTTTGATGCCATGGACCTGATCACCTCGTTTGACTGTTATATTGCTCATCTAATGTTGACTTATATTTTAAATAAAAATCGCAAAATTTCCACTTTGTACTGACGGATTTTTTAAATATCTTTCATTGTGTTATGTTTGTATTATCAATGTAAAGGAACTTTATTATACATCTGAAGACTGTTGAAATAAACATTTACACATGCATTTACACATCTCACTCTTACGGTAAGTTACATTCTGTAACATTCTTTTTGTAAAATTAACTATCAATAACATCTTCTCATTTCCAATTCTTAACTATTTATATTCCTTCGACTAATATCGAGTGAAAAATATGATTTTCTAATTCTTACAAATAACTGATATCAGAATTACCAACTTTTTGACAAATATGTAAACAGAAATAAACAGTAAGGACTACATTTTAGTCCTTTCGTTTTATTTGCTAGATATTTTGTTTAAATAGCAAGTTAAGTTCAGAAATAACTTAATGTATCACATCCATTCATTTAGTAACTGTAAATGAAATACTAAATTATTTGTTGGACCTATTACGATCTATTAAAGTTAGCGGTTTGAGTGGATTGGAGGTCAGGATTTAAAGGGGATCTACTTATTTAAGCAGGCGAGCGTGTGATGCAGGATAGTCGCGATAGCACCGATCAATTGCAAGAACAACAGAGTAAGTTTGTTAAGTTGATATGGTATGGTTCTCTGATCCATCAGTAACGTATTCATTCGTGACGTAGTTGCAATTGAAGCACTAATAAAGCAGCGCCAGGTACATTCTTTTGCTGATTTGTGCTATAAATGCTGCAAAGAAAACCCTTCTTGTAAATTATGCGTGGAAAGTTAAATTTAAAGTTTGTGAGAAGACTTGGTAAAGCGTGTAGAGATTTTGTATGGTTCTGCTTGTTTTGAAAACGATCTTACACTAGCTTCATTCCATGATGGTGCAGAGTTGACAAGACGAACTTCCAATGAACTGGCTATTAACGAAGCAACCAGCTCCGATTTCCTTAACCCATCGCTTTTGTTTCCCATTTTGACCATAGGCAAGATATTGCAAAATTTACCAATAAATGTCAAACGAAGAAGCAGTAGACAGACTTCCAACGTGCCAAAGAAACACTAACATAACTGTCTTTCTTGTATACAAACTGCAGCTGGTTTGTTAGTTCAATGGATGATGATACCATTATGCATCCTATAATGTTAATGAATATCTTGACACTTCGCAACTGGCTCTAGCTTTCATAGTGATAATAATGTTGAAGTGGTGCTTCTTGAATACATATTTAGTCTGATCGCAACAGATCTCATTATTGCTACTACATCAAAACTTGATGCCTGACCTCACCTATTAACGCAGTGGCAATCATCTGTCCTGCTTTGAACCTAATTACTAATTGGTAAAAAAATCAGGATATTCAACATGAACTGCCTTATGAAGAGATCTATATCCTGGCGCTAACCGATCGTCGAGCTCTGGATCGCGACATTGAGGGGGTGCGCGGGAGGGAGGGGGAGCGGGAGCAGTCCCGCAGGAACACTGCGTAGGCAATCACGAAGACAACGTAGGGCGCTAAGACGCCCACTACCAGCCGGGTGACTTGCGGTGCGCCGCCGACCTTCCCGGAGAATCACTTCTCTTCGTCTTCTTCGCGGAATAGGTACGTCGACCTGAAAGGAGCAACATTAGTTTACTAAAGATACTCCTCAGATACACAAGTATTCCAAGGATAATAGTCAAGATATACATAACACTGCATTCATTGACTAACGTTTTGAATCAGTGAATGTGATTTGGAGAAATTATGGCAATGATAACAAAACTGAAATATCGGAAACTCTCCAACATCAGATATACCTATGCCATTAACTTAATTTTAAACATGAGGTTCTTACCAGTAGGCCAAGTTGAAGAGCGCGAAGACCAGCGGAAAGGTGATCCTCGAGATGACGTCGATCCGCTTCGACCGCGTCGGGAACTTGGACATCCACAGCCGGCAGCAGTTCTTGCGGGCCGGTTTTAGGTGGATCTCGCACTGACGCATCTTGGAGTCGCCGCCGCGAACCAGCGGCTTCTGCAGTTGCAGACCAGTCAGGGAGGACGGACATGGCACATTCGGGTTTAGGACCACGGTTGCGCTAGGGGCTCTGGCTTGGTGAAGGTTTTACGTATCTGACACTTGGACAGCGGTTAGCATACGACAAAAGTAACGGCAGTTGACTTGCCGTCACGCACGACACGACGTCTGCTAGCCTATTATTTGTTGTTAACAGTTGCCTCAGCGTCGACAAGTGTTCGTGTGTCACAATTCTTATAGAACATGGTATACTTTGAACTTTAGGAGTCTTTGTTTAAAACCCAACCACCAAACCAAAGCCACGATTGTTTTATGATGTGATAGAAGTTGTGGTTTTGTGTTGGATATACAATCAAGTGCTTGTTGGACAGAAGTGTTTGAGTTTGTGCGTAGTAATATGATGGAAGTTTATTTCTGAGGTCTGATGTGAAAGTGCAATAAAATATTATGAAAATAGTAATCTTTATTCTAACCCAGCGCAACCGGTCTCCCAATCAACACATAGAAAGAAAAACATAAAGATGATAATGATCAGGAAATTCAAATATCAGCTATCTCTATTGCATGATCGACACAAGCAAAAAAGAAATCAAAAGTAAAATGTATATTCTACTTCTAAAAGCTGGAAAAGAGGAACGAGCATGACTGAGTTCAGCTACAGGGAAATCAAATAAAGCATGGATCGTACAAGGCGGAAAATGGGGTTTAATTTTCAGCTCCGAGCTCACCATAGCAAACGTAGCGTTGCTATCAGTATCCATCAGATCTGACGCTGCATCCATACTTGCAGCCGTCTCCATCTCCCGCCTTGTCTTCTTCATGTTTTCCCGATGTGTATCGGAGCGGGAGGCGTAGTTCACGAGCGCGAACTCGAGCAGGGCCCCGAAAACGAAGGTGAGGCAGACCCCCGTCCACACGTCGATGGCTTTCGTGTAGGACACGGGGGGGAGGGAGGCGTTGATGCCTGACGACTGCGTCGCCATGGTGAGGAGGGTGGTCACTCCTGTTGAGGATGAATGTCATCAGCACTTATTCTTACTTAGCTATGTGACTTAAGTATGTTCCGTAATTGACCAGTAAAGAGACCATCGTTCAGTTTGATCGTTACCACGATAACTAATAAAACACCATCAATTGTGTTAAAGGGAATATACCCACAGCAATGCCTAACCTTGTTTGAAAAATTATGCTTAAAGTTTAAGATAATATTCTACAATCAAATATTCACGTTACTAAAGCGAAGAAGTGGTACATACCCATTCTATTTTAAAACAAATTAATCGATATCTTTTGACAAGACACGCAAGGGTGCTAAGATTCGATCGCTACTAAGAACAATCGCTTCTCGTTACTGGGTGCTGTCTAAATTATGAGCTTTTATTTGTCCAATGCAGTTATTGTAAATGTTTGACTGCGCCCGATGCTTTCAAACGCGTCAGCCAAAGGAGATTCAGTCACTATGTAAATAAAATTGTCCCAGATTCGTTCGTTTAATATGTTCGATTGTTGCGGTCAGACTAACAAGCTCTTCCTCTAAACTTGTCCGAATAAATTGAATAATTGGTGATGACGAATTTATGAAGTTAGCTAGTGTGCAAAAACAATCTTTAACTTTTTGTCTCGTACATTGATAAATCTAGAGATCGACTGTTCCATGTTTTTCATAGCTACTTATCTTTAGTGTTGTACAGCCTATAAACATATTCTGCTAAGCTGTACCTATTAATTTTACCATCAAGATTCCCATCTTGATTTGATTGTGTGTGAAGCGAGCACACTATACATTTGTAGAAAAATGAGTAAGAAAAAGACAATGCGATGGGCAAACAATTTTGCCTTTATTCAGAGCGGGTAAGGTGACCGAGTTAGTAGTAGGCACTCTTGGTAGATGGTCTTACCCAGCGACACCCTAGCTGGCACGGCTCCCTGGTCCAGCCAGAAGGACACCCAGGAGACGATGACCAACATGCAGCAAGGGATGTAGATCTGGATCAGGTAGTAGCTGAACTCGCGCTTGAACAGCAGGTCTACCTTCAGGCAGCTGTATTCGCCTGGATGGTAAAAAGAAGAAAAAAAAATGATTTTTAGAATCAAAAGAAGAAAGTTAATTAATAAAACTACAGTGAAGACGCTTTACCATAGTGTGTAAGTAGACACATTAAAAATTCAGAAGAAACCTTTTTTAGCAAGACGTGATATTTATTTGGTCTACGAGAATTGCTTTTGCAACAGGCTTGAAAATGGAAAATATAGCTACACCTGAGAAAGTGAATTTTATTTTTCTGTAGCGACAGCGAGCGGCCTTCATACATTCTTAGTACAAAATGTTATTATTGCCTTTATGGATTGAATGACTGAATTACGACCAGCGTTATCGGCTATTGGAAAAGACAAAAATGTATCTTACCTGTATTAGTTTTACTGTTGCAATAGTCCGTCAGAAACTTTTCGAGCGTAAACCGCGGAAGATGTAAGTTTTTAACCACCTGCACAGGATCGCCTTCCTTCCAAAGGAACACCAGGTCGTCGGTGGTCCAACCGTCTGAAATTGACATAAATAATTACGCCAAGTTGTAAAAAACATAAGGGCCCTCTCTGTTCCTTCACTCTCATTCTTCGGTGAAACGGCTTAACGTGCTCGGAGGCATAGGGGAGTTATCACCACCAACTTCCTCACTACGAGCTGTTTCCGAGTATTTTCAAGACAGATAAACACGGATCGACTTCGGATTCGTACCCTCAAAGGGTGACCATTCCGATCGTATAAGTGACGTCTATCACAAGCTTTTTCGTGCTTTGGAATGCACCACAGATCAGTAAGAGTATGACGTTATGCTGTTAAGCACGGCTCATATATGATGTAATTTACATGGGTATAATAATATAGCTTGCGGAAACTTGCGAGGTTTTTTTAATTGTACATTACATAAGTACGATGCTGTCGTCTGCAAGGCAGTATGTTTTGCGTACATCATTTCCTTCGCATGAAAAAGAGTTAGATATTATTATTGATTTAACATTGTTTCGTGATATTGTTTGATTGTCCACGTCATGTAATCATAAGTGAAACATTAACTATATTCATTATTCTAGTATTTTCCTTACATCTAATTAATCTCGATTAACTCTTTTATTTCAAGCATTTTGCAGAGCAAGACGACTTGTATAAATTGCGGAATGTCATGAATGTTTGATACAAGTAACATTATCGAGACAACGAACTCAAACGTGTGCCAATTCGAAAACGGCGAGTATTTCTGTGATTTTACTACAAAATCTAAAATAACGTGTCAAACATAATATAATTAGATAACAGCAGCCTCATAAATATGTAGTTTGCAACCAAAAATCTCCTGAATCCGCATAAAAACTTTACGTATTTTCGTGTTTGTCAGTCTATTATATATGTATGCAGAAAACATATTAGAGTGCTGAGAGCTCTTTTAAAAGCCTTTTTCAGGTACTGAATAAGAGGGACATTTTGCATTTCTTCTTCTATCTATGAGAGTATTGGTTAAGAAATGAAGCTGCAACAACGTATTTAAGCCCACGGTTCGAAAGGACGCCGGCGCTTGCGTTAACAAAATAATGACAAAAGAATGTTGACATACACATTCGTGATCCGTGTTAAGAGTGAGAGTTAGTGGGCTCCCAAATAAAATCATATGAATTTGAAAGCATTGTAGAATCTGCTGCACCTAGTTTCATTGTATTAGATTTATTACAATTATTTCACCTGCCGGCTGCACGCCAAGAATGTCATGGAAACTGCCCTCAATGAAAAGAAAAACAACAAATGCTCAAAGAAAATTCAGCCCGATACGATCTGATATCTGATACCAATGTTTTAAAACAGAAATCTAAACCACTAACGTTACGTAGGTACGTTGAAAAAAATGTGCAAATTATCAAGAACGAAGGAAAAAAGATGGATTCTACAAATAAAAAGTTCGAGGCTTTTATGATTTTGTATCAGGTAGAGCTAGTACTCATATCTATCAGGTTATCCGATAAATATTGATTCAGATCTTGGAGTAAGCTCTAGCTAAAAAACACTGACACACACAGACACCTTTTTACTTATTCTGACTGCCTCGTTGATGTAGCGGTTAGTTCGCTGGTCCCGACCCAAGAGGTTCCAGGTTCGAATCCCGAGTTGGGCTGAAATTTGTTTCTGGGTTTTTCTATCTTTAAAATACTCGGAAACAGCTCGGAGTCAGGAAGTAGGATAGTGATGACACCTTCGTGCCTCGGAAAGCGCGTTAAGCCGTTGGTCCTGCGCCTGATCTTTCCTCGGTCATGTCGGACTTCCGTCTTACTGAATTTATAAGAGTGAAGGAACAGAGAGTTGTGTATTGCACACATCTGAGAACTATAATATCTTCTGGTACTTGGCCTATCTCTGTTGAGGGGCCGCCATTGCAGAAAATCGGTAGGAGAATTTTATATTACTTACTTATTCGTTGGATCCCTCGTTCGTTGACTTTGAAATCATAGTATATTGGTGTGTATATTGGTATTCGTTTATTTATTTTGTGATGTGATAATTTAAGAAAAGCAATAAAAATCTTTATATCTTCACCGTAAAACTGTTACCTACATAAACTAATTATTCATTTCAGGCTCATTTCTCACGTTTCTGAAATTCGTTTCATCTTGTTACGAAAGGATTATTTCATGATTGATATGAAGACGGAGCTACGCCAGTTTGCGGCAGTGCCAACTGCCAACACTGTCTTCATTGTTTTAGAAATATTTTTTCGAATAGTCAGTTTCTGAGGCTCATGCTAAAACGAAACGTAGAAGTACCAAATATTAATGAAACTCTATCTACCTATATATTTGTGGGTTCAGGTTGAGTAACAATCATTGACTGAATTATGCTATGTATTTATTTATTTATCATTCAAAGTTGCTCAAACCTCTCACAGTTTTATTTCTTAAAATGTTTACGCAGACTTTTTGTTTATATCTGGTAATAGCAACAACGTTCACAATTAGCATTGCAATTAGCCGTTAAGCTAACAGACACTACTGATTTATTCATTGTTGTTTTATCCTTCGTTCGAGAGGTAAGATAAGTCAATCAGCGTTTCTGCTGTTCATCAGCACATATGTACTTTAGGTTATCTTTTTTGTTCTTTGACATAAATTAATAAAAATCCGTAATCAAAAGTAACACCGTACCAAACTTCGAATCGATAGGACATATGGAAAGAAATCAAATCCCCCCATTAACTATTTAAGAGCATATAATCTTCAAACAGCTGATGAGGGCATAGTTACTTTACTATATAATAAATTAACCAATCGATCGGTCATAACGAAGTAAGACAGATCCCCTCATCAACTCGAAAAGAGCTGTTATCTTTAAACGGCTGAACAGATTTTCATGAAACATGGCTAAGAACACTCTCGGGATAAAATTATCTATGATCCAAAAAAAATTAAACGAAAGTCGGTTCATTTGTTTGGGAGTGACAGTTTAACACAGACAGACACGTTAAACTTATAACATTCCTCTCTTTTTGCGTCGGCCTAAAAATATGGGGTGAATAATACCAAAGGGTTTTATTCAAGATATTTTCTAAGCTTTTCCCGTTTACCAAAGGCAATCAAGAAACGTAAACATTGGCGTATTTTGCTAGGGCGCTGTGTAAACGGCACGTTACGGTAACGGCAGTGACTGCATTGTTTACAGATAGTGTCAGTGTCCTAAAATATTTTGTTGGTATTACGAAACATTTGAAAAATATTATGTGCGTATTATACAAATAGTTCACACTTGTTTGACACTGGACTACCGGGTACTGATCCCTATATTATTATGACCCATCTCAAACACAATGGAATCAAACCACATTCTAAAACTCTCTCAGCGAGCTTACTTACACTATCATTCGTGTCTAAGTAGGGTTGAAGACACTGCTGCCTAACCATTTTAAGAGCTAAAATTGTTTGCATCTCGCGACGTCTTTACTTTCAAGTGACGCCCGTTTTTGTTTCGTGTGCACAGGCGTGGTCAAATATCTGCTTAGTTTCAGTTAAAAAAATGGCTTATTAAATCTACCCAGGGTCCAAACTTTATACTTACAACTAGCCATCCTCAGCGAGCAGGTCTGCTTATCCAGCGGGTACAGCTTCAAGTTCATGGGGCAGGAGAGGGTGAGCGAGATACGGATACTGTACAACACCGTCCCGTTGGGGAAGATGCGGATGTACACGTTCGGCATGATGATGTTGTGGAAGTGGCCCTCTTTCTCGTTGGAGAAGAACAGATCAGGCATCCATACTCTGTTCGCTTCGGTCAGGGTTAAGTACTTCAGGCGACCTGTGGAAAAAAATTAAGATGATAATGGAAGAATACATAAACGTTCTATGTCAGCTCCAGATGGACTAAATATTTTCAAAACAACCTGTAAAGAATGAAGGGAGCTCCTAAAAGGGTCTTTTGCAAGGGGGTGCCAATCTTTTGGAGGTGAAAGACACCATCAATATGAACAACTATTATTATGTGACCCGCTTGCGAAAACAATTAGAAATCAGACAGGGTCACGTGGCAATATTAGTATAGGAAGTCAATTCGACTTCTTTGGTGTTATTCGAACTATGTTTCTAGGAGAAAGTGGTTAAGTTACTGATTCTGAGTAGCTCCCTTCATTCTTTCGGGTTGTTTTGAAACACCTTGTGTAGGTACGAGAATGTGGAAAGTGAAATATACGTGTACAATCCCCAATATTCACCTGCTTTTGTACATTTATTGTAGACAGGTTTACATTCACACATGTTATGGAAGCTTGCTGACATGTTACTAAAAGAAGTATCTCTGTATTAGAATAGCATCGCATTATGATGATGAACACATGAATGTCATTTTATTTTTTCGCTGAACGGTAATTCCTTTTGAGTAAAATTCTTTTTTCGAACACTTAGAAGAGGAAGACAGAATTGAAAACGAGGAGGAAAAGAAATCCTCATTGGTGGTTACTTACCTCCCAAATTGTTGAACTTGAGCCGCTCATCTAACCACTGTTCTCTGAACGTCAGCTGGACCGAGTATTCCTGCAATCACACCAGTGGTTGTAGCCTTTTGACATGTTGCGATTGACTAGTTGTGACATTGTCAAACAAGGCTACAAGAAACCTTAGAAAGGTCAAGCGTATTGTGTGATCTGATAATTCAAGAGTTATAAGCCTGGGTAGTGATCAAAGGTGTTTCATTGTAAGCTTATATTGACAACATCTCAACCGGTATGACGCTACGCCTAATGAATATTTTCATTGTTTCTTTTCATAAACTCTACATTTTGAAAAGCTATCATTTTATGTTTGTTTAAAACATCAAGATGTGCACTCTCCTAAAAGCTTTTATCTTCAGTTTGAAAATCTATATTATGATTTCTTTTTAAAACTCAATGCCTGAAGCTATATCTACTGAATGATATTATCATAGTTCGCCATAAGCTTTAAAGTCTTCGTGATTATTGTTTGTGCCAATACATCGCCTATTTGTGCTTTAACAAAAATGCCAATGTTCAGTGCTATTGATGATAATTTTGAATATTCATTTGAAATCACAGGAGTTATTGACACAAATCAGTTTTTTAGTCTACGGGAGGATGGTGTCGAAGGTTCCTCAATAATTAATTTGACATCAAACCAAGGAACGAACCCTCAACATCACGAGAGCAAGTCAAATGAATTATCGTTAAAGAAAATGCGAATGCAGAAAACTAATCGATGCATGCGTTCCCGATGTTAGCTTTTGGAGCGTAGTACGAGACGATGGTGACGTGAGCGAGAGAGATAGCGTCGACTATGATGGATGACTTCACGACCGAGCTGGCTGGCGACCCGCCAGGACCCTTAGGACTCGCCGGATACGTCCAAAAGATAACCCCGAGCGATACTCATTAGGCGACTGAAATCATGCTACCGACAATCTAGCAGTTGAAGCGAAGCGTTATCGACTCACCGTCTCGCATTCGTCGAAGGAATGCTTATGTTACCTTCATGCACATCGGCCAGTTAACTAGAGCTACGGTACGTCTAGCGGACGTCGGGGTCAGGTGTCACGTTATGGTGGACAGCCACCGATCGGAAGCACGAAGCCGAGTGCGGGCGCGACGATCCCCGTTTTACACAACACAAATTCACATGAACAAGACAATATCAATAATAATTACTGTCAACGTACACGACCAAAATAGTTTTTAGTTTCCTCATCAAAGTATTGCATGACAGTAAAAAGAAGCATGATTGGAGAAAAGAAAATATACGGAAAGTAAAATGGTAATAATGAGGTGATAGTGTCTGGTGCGGGCCGCGGTACCCCCGGTGACCTACTCTACAAGCGTGGCGTTCGCGGAGACCTCTGATCGGAGTGGTCGGTGGACGCCGTAGGTGCTCTGACGGCGGTCGCAAGGAGTAGCGACTTGCGTTTGCGACTTGCGATTGCGACTGCGACGTGCGACGACGCGACGTCAATCGGATCGCTCGTTGTTGTTACTGTGCTACTACGTACAGTGCCAATAATCCATCAGGTCTGTGTCTTTACAGAACTCCTATACTCTCTGTACATTAGAAAACAACAAATTAAAATAACGTACTCAAATAAAAACAAAAAATAAACATATGACGTAAAAGTGTAAGGAAAGTAACATTTTAAAGATAATTAAATGAAAATAAAGAATAAATATTTACATAACAAAATATTTCACGTTTCATATCAGTTAAAACTTTTAAAAAGATTGATAAAGTTTTAAGGAGTGCGCGGCTCCGCACCACGTTTGTTTGTATTTTACACTTTATTCACAATAAATTTACATCAAAGGGAAGGGGGATAGAACCAAAATTTAAAAAACAAAATGTGCGTAAACTAGAGACAAAAAAAACATAAAACAATTAAAAACCCAACCACAAACAAACACGTATCCAAATACAATAGCTGAGAATTTAGCAAAGTGCAGTTATCGCCAAATATCCATTTGATTGTATGTCCACTTTTATTATAAACATAGTTTTAGGCGGCAGCTAATTGTGGAATCAACGGTTAACTAAAACTGTGGTTTATGATAAAAGCGACATCCTCGTCGGATCAAGTGCAGCACTCACCATTTTATAATCGTCTATTTTGCTGATGGATCGGAGGTACATGTTCACGCGCACTAAGGTCGGCGCGTCGCCTATGTCATGACAGAAAAGTTACAAAAATTAAACCCCAGCATTGAACAGACCACTTTACCTAGCACATATGATAACGCTTAGCACAAACAAAATAACCATGACTGTACAAGAATTGATGGATTTGATGTCAGATGCTGAAGCGTAATGAAGTGGAGCTGACTTCCAAACGTCATCAGCCCATTCCATTACAGAAAGCTAATGCCCTTCCAGATGAAATCATAAGGACAACCAGCCAGTCTAAAAAAAAAGAAAAATCAAAATCTATTGTCGATATCTAAGAAGACAGTCCAGTCGAGGTGAGAGGTTGAAGATTGACGCAGAAACGCGAGAACGAGCTCGGCGCGACATAAAAACGATTTTGGTCGTCGACACCAAACGGGATTAATTTAAATAAAAGAAAATAGAAAATAACATTACACATAGTGGGCAAACCTAACCTTCAACAACCCGGATAGGTTTGCCCATTCATTTGACTTGAGATAAGACGCAATGCTGACAACTTTATTAAAATCTGTGTCTTAATCTAAATCGTGGTCCAGTCTGTCCTTATGTAGACTTACCATTGTGACGTCATCGATCTTTGATATACTTCTGACAAATATATTGACGCTCACTACCGCTGGCCCATCTAAGTACCAAGCAAAATATACGGTTTAAGTATTATGGTAGCATCAGTATCTAAGCCCTATCTGATCGAGGGAATACCAATTTAGCGCCGTGTGTCGTCATAGGTAAGTATCTGAAAACAACTCGTTAGTTCCGACCGACTCACCTGCTCCTGCAAAATTTTGTTATGTGTCATGTCGATGGATGTCTTAATCGATGAGTACACACCAAAAAAACATTAATACAAACAAACAACAGAAAAGTCGACTCCGGGAACGAACTAAAGCATGACAATGTCTTTGTTGACGGGAATTTGTGTTAGTGTAAAGAGACAGCAAAATTTTAATCACAGACTCAAAGAAGAGTTTAATCAGACATTTTATTTAAAAGAAACTTGATTGAAAAGTCGGTTCTCTCTTGGGATGGTTTCATTCGGGTCAGACTTTCAAGTTTTACGGCCTTTTCCATTGTTTACAAAGTCTCAATGCTTTTGAATGCGGGTTGCAGTTTGGAGTGTGACAGTTCTGTCCCAGCAGTTATGTTGAGTCAACAAACGTGACGTTATATTCTCGAGGGCAAAACAGGGCGCTTAGTGGAGGATAAGAGGCGTAACGAAAAGTTGTTTCATTTGCAAATTCACTGTGGGGGAGGCCGAGCCACGATGCGGAGGCCGGAAATTAGCATTTGTTCCAGAAATACTTGGATGTTTTACACGACGGGCACTATGTTGCCCGCACAGCCGAGTCGTATTACAACTTTATAAGTGGACTCGATTTCATGAAACACGAAACTTTGAAAATAAAATCCATTGCCACGTAATGATTTAAATATTACAGTACAAATGGTGCCGATCGCGTGCTACATAGTATTTCCATCGATTTTTTTAAAGCCTCTGCAATTTCGCTGACTAATTTTCCCGGGGACAGTCATGAAACTTTAAAAGTTCGGCATTGATAGCGATTTTATTAATGGTGGCTGAAAATTGCTCAATAAGACGACTAATTGCTGTGGAAGCCTCGAAGTTTTTCAATATCTTTATAGCAACTTCGCGACGCCCGTACTCGGTATTCTAGAAAATATTTCGGCAAAAATTTTATCGAGAATTATTATCTCTATTGTTTCGACTTTAAGAGGCACAGAAAAAATTGACAAAGATAATATCTTAACAAAACTGAATACAAAAAAACTTAAAAATATGATAAGCTTATTGAATGTTACAGACACTTGACAAAACACTGTGAACTGATGCAATTTAAATACCTAAGTTTTGTCATATTCTGGCACGAGGTGGCTATCCATACTTGGAGACCTTCAAGATGTAATATAAAATTAACCATCTTGAAAGACAATAGACCATAGGATCAACTCGGGTTAACATCAATACTTAAAATTTTCAACTGCTCTAGTTGTTGACTTTTAAAATTATGTATGTGTCTGAATTTTGCTAAACAGAAGATTGTCAACGAAATCTCATCAAAAACTAAAGCAGTGGGCAGAGTTGGTGAACATTTTATATCAAGTAAAAACCTAGTCATAATTTGTCACATTTAGACTTTTACAGAGTTAGGTGAGTTGACAGAAATACATCGGGAGCGTTGCAAGCTCTACCACAAGTCTTGAGACCTTTCGATTTATTGGATCCTCTTAGGAGACCCTCCATCCATCCTAAATCTCCCAAAATTCATTTCACTTTTGTAAAAAATCCAAAGAAAAAAAAAGTTAAAGAAACTTGAATCTTGTTTATGATAATCAAAATTGTCTCCTTAAAAATACACGAAACAAACATATTTAGTTTTTTAGGAAATTGATCCAATATTCCGAAAACTGATCATAAAAACGTCATATGAACATGTTTTTGTCAAAATCTGAGGAGTGGGTTTGAAATTAATTATATTTATTTATTGATCGTTGTTTCATCTAACCTAGGGGCGATGTTCAATCTTCATATAAAAAGTCTAATAACTATCTAGGGAAAAAAGTTATCTGTCTGTTTATCTGGAGATTGAAAACTCGGCCCCTGTAAATGAATATGGCCAGAAAATAAGATCCAACAAATCTAAGGTCTTAAAGACTATTCTACGAAGACAACCTCAGCTTCATACTAACCATCTTAATGTCGCTTATGGTTGTTATCATCCTGACGAACATGTTTATGCTAACAACAGCGGGACCATCTGTTGAATTTGTAATGACGATGAGTTATGTCGGTTGTCGGTTTCGGTCTTTGTAAGACTACAGGCTCCATAAATAGATTCGACCCTCACAAGCATTCAATTAGCAGCTAAAGTTAGTCTTTCTAGGTTAAGTTTTAAAGAGTCAAATATTGTTGTACTGTTTCTTATGAACCCCCAATAATCTTGTTCCACATTAGCTGCTGATTTCGTACTTTCAAGAGGGTTGACATTTTAGTTGACTGTTTATATTGTGATATATGGAGTTGCTATTAAAAGAGCGGAGAAAAATATATTAATCCTAATAATAAGCGTGTTGGTAGTAGATAATAAATAGTCAATAGATATGGATGTGCAGATAGTGAATTTGTTATTCTAGCACAGTTCTATATAACAATATGAAACTTCTTGCTGCTAACTCAACAGTGTGATTGTGAAAATTCTGAAAAGAGTACTGTAGGTAACCTTTATTTGACAAGATCCATGTATTCTATGAAAGGTAAATTCTCAAATAATAAATCAATAACACTATTGTCTGTCACAATGACAGTGTGTTCGTACCAAACTCATTAGTTAGTTTTTGCGAAAGGCTTTACGCTTAGATACAAAGCCTAATTGGTTGATACCCTATTCTTACTTAAACAAAACATTGACAGGCATAGAAAACGCCCTAATAAATAGGCTATCGCTAAATACAGTATATTTAACATAGTTAACCCGTTGTTAACGATACCCGATATTAGGTGATAAATGATCGTGTTACATTCTGTTTGCGTTTCTGAATCTATTATCGTAAATGATTTATGATAATAGATTCAGAAATGAGCTAACTATGAAACCGAATATGAGCTTGTTCCATCTTTCATTGTGGTGTTTTTTTCACTGTTGGATATTAGATTATTTTAAATTACTTTTATTTAAAACACCCACACTAAAATGTCCTTAGCTGCAGTGAATTGTTATGACTACGTATAAAGATGCCTTGTCAATCAAAAAATGTGTCGCAACAATGCTTGTCATGTCATGGAGTTGCACACATTTTTGTGTGTTTATGACAAAAATGTGAACAGATTCAAATTCGAATTTCAATCCAGTATTCTTTGGATTAATTTGAATCTGTAGTGTCTGGTGTCGGCGTCAAATCATGGCGCAAGTAGAAAAAAATTAAGATATTTCATTCATCATCACATTTATTAATGATATGAGTTGTTTTTAAGCTTCCTGATAAAACCGTTTAAGATCTATCACTTTATCTATCAGCTCCAATCAATCTTCGTATAAAACGAAAAGCATAATGTGGCCATTACTGGCAATCTGCCCACACTTTTATCTATACTAGTAGTACCCCTCGAGATAGCTTACTTTTTGTTGACTTTCCATTCAAGTTTTATTCAGATTAAAATCATAGCAGCAAAAATTCAAAATATAGACCAGTTTTCAATTCTAAATGGTTTTGATTTATGTAAATGAAAATAAAATTTACTGTTATATTCTAACAAAAGAAATCATCAACCAAGCAATGTATTGCAAACTAAAATGTCGAGTCATAGAGACTGAAATTGTCATTCACCACAGCGAGTTAGCGATTTTGATATACATTGATTAGTTAGGGATTATAACTTTTATCAGGCCACGCGTTTAATTATTTATTGCTTGTTGATCATACGATAGTTTTATTTTATTTAGGACAAAAAACAATTGCACAATCCTCTTAATAAGTAATCTTAATAAAGATGTTTAACATTATTGCACAACCTACAATTTATCCACATGTTGTGTGATTGGAAAAACCATTTAATCACTAGATTACTCTGATTACTAAATCAGAGTATCTTTTGTACTTGTTCAAAGGTTTATTTCTTACACCTTGATATGTTTTACAAATGTGCGTCGCTTAACTCATATGATACTGCAGATATATTACACCTGTCTACCTACTCGCTACGGTATGTACTCGTAATGTTTTATATACGTATTAGACGTAGATGGTCGAATCCACTCTAGCAAATTGCTTTCAAGGATCATCTTAGATTCTTTGCCGGACTAATGATAAATCGCCAGAGGATGATACTTGGAAAATAGGTCAAGTGTGAGCGGGCATTTAATGAAGGTTCCTTTAAAGTCATTAATTATAAATGTTACTAGCTTTTGCCCGCGACTTCGTCCGCGTGGAATCGTGACTTCTTTCTCCCGTTTTTTACACATTTACCACTATATCTTTGGTCGTAGCGTGATGTTATATAGCCTATAGCCTTCCTCGATAACTGGACTATCCAACACAAAAAGAATTATTCAATTCGAACCAGTAGTTTCGGAGATTAGCGCGTTCAAACAAACAAACAAACAAACAAACAAACAAACAAACAAACAAACAAACTCTTCAGCTTTATAATATTAGTATAGATTAATGGAATGACATCGTTTAATTGATGCTCCTTGATGAGGCTGTCTGATTTTTATAAGTAAATTGAAAGTAGCGAATCTTCACGTAATTGACGCTCGAATGATATTTTTCTAATTAGGCCAACTGTAATTCTTGTTCCATCTCCCACTATTGATAACGTTGCAATGGATATTTATTTGTTTCTGGAGTTTATTTTATTCTTTTTTCACTTTTCATTTCCACGACTGATCCCTAAAAAGAAAGGGCAGCTCTCAACCGAGAGACTTTTCCCTTTAATCGAGTGAAAGTGCTAAAAATAAAAGAACAGTGATTTATGGTGACTGCACGCGGTTTTTATAACAAAACTAATTCGTAAAAAAGCAGAAAGAAGTCAGAGATATTTATTAAAGTTTTGCGAAGGAAAAAATAACATTCTTACGTTTTCTGACTTAAACATTTTTTTTTCCATGTCGCACGACATTTTCTTTAAAAAACCAAAATTTCGTTTCGTATAGATAAATATTTAGAACATAAAACAAGTATGAAGACTTGTTTACGCATATAAACCAAATACTACTTTTATATCCGAAATATAAACGATAGGAATAGTCCTATCGTAGTAATAGTACTAAAAGGTGACTACTAAAAGTGATCTAAGGAAAGATGAAAAGTGTCCTGTCCTTTATCGTGATTCGGGTAGCGTCGACCGGACTTTATCATTTTTACCCTTTTGCGCCATCTTAATAATAGCGTCATTCATATTTTGTCAAGAAATCGAATGTGTAGAAGTTACGTGTCACGCACATTGGACATAGGCCGAGATATAAATGGCTTATGGAAATGGTACATTAGAAATGTTAGTATGAAAAGGACTTGCTGACTGTAAAGCAAATTATTGACATGATACTCGTATCGCAGTTGAAATGTATACAGGGGAAGCGGTAAATAAGAACTTTAGGTGTAAAAAAAACCTGACTTTGTAACAGATAATATCGCAATAGTAGTTAAAATATGTCCTATTGCAGAATTACAAGTGAAGAGAAAAGCAGCAATTCGTGATTTGTTATCTAAATTTGTCGGTGGTGGACTCCAAATTAGGCAAAATAGTGCTGTGTTTCCTCTTGTCTTTTGCAGCGCAGTTTAAGAACAAGGGGTTTCCCGCCTCTCAATGCCCATTCAAAAGCCTTTCCCGATATACTATATCTTCAGCCTTCTGCAACATCCAGTTGCTACTGCCCAACACCAGGGGAACGTTTATTTGAAGGCGGCGTTTACTCGGCATAGGATCGTCTAGTTTGTGTTGTCAGTTTGGTTTGGGGACTGCTTATTCAACATATTCGCAGCTACCCACCATATCTGGTGGCCGCTCACTATTCGCCACGTGACCACGCCAGTAGCCTACAGCTCAGAACCTATACTCATAAATAAAAATCATATCGATTTCTTATAGCGTGGCTAACTCAGGGCTACGTTGTAAAGTTTTCAATGGAAAATTCTAAGTGGAAACCTATTATTAGTTAGGCCTAGTGCATTAACCCTCTAGTAAAATACTATCAAGAGAATTATTGTAACGAGTAGAAATCCGCTGATTCTGTTTTCTTGTGATACTTAGCATAATGTATAATAATAACATGTAGATGAAATATGAAACCAAAAATTGCGCACGGGCGGGACTCGAACCAGCATCTTTCTGGCTAACCGGGCCAACTGCTCTTCCAATTGAGCTACCGTGCTGTCGGTCCGACCTCGCGAAATTCTTGGTCTCATGGATACGTCATTGCGTGACGTGAAATAACATGTAGGCCCTGCATTAAAGTAAGTTGATTTCCCTCGTTTTGAGTGGAAGGAAGTTAATTTCAATTGCCATGCTTATATCTTATGAAAACCTGAATTAGAATGTAAACAGCTATTCGTATCTAGGTCATATAATCAGTGACAGTAGAAAAATATGTTTTTTTTGGCAAAGAACATAAATTAATAGTTTGTTTATATAACATACACACCAAATTATTAATCCATTACGAACATGATTAACAAAATTATAAAGTTTTTTTTTTAAATCTGGATACATAGAGCAACTCGTTAACTCGTTAGAACACAAAGATAGATAAATCCCGTCTATGTGGTTATGAACTTGTGTAGTTTAAAAACTACAATGAAACTCGCTATTAACCGTAATCAAGGTGTGTTTAGTCTGTGGCAGAGCAACAGTAAAAAGGCAAATAGCAACATAGTGACATGTTGTTTGCTTAATACTACATAATTACAGAGATTGAAACCGACTATAGTTTTTAAAATGTTTTGTGATTGTCTCTTTTAATCGTTTAATATATCTACTGTCCTTTTAATATTGTTGCTTAATAGATATTATTGATGTGTTGCAGTCATTACGGTTATCTACATTTGCTATATGGAAAACATTTCTTGTTTCACCTAACAATAATGGGCATTTACCTACAATTAGATTATCGTTACCAAGTGGTGCTTACTAAAAAAACTGTACCCACATACAATTTGTTCTCCTCATATACGAGGCTATTAAGGCCTTTACAAAAATATGCGAAACCATCTAAAATAACACGAACTTACGCGGAACCGCCTGAACCTCATAACTTTGGGTGACATAGTCAAATTGTACCATTTCTTTGTAAATTGCAGCCATAACTCAGAAGGGTGTGTTTTAGTAGCAGCTTGAAATATTTAACGCACACTTACGCCGGAATATTATACGTAATCCTACTGTATGGAACTTATGCAAATGGTAGAAGCAAGTATGGAAAGATACAAAAACAATAGTTGTGCCGAAAAACCTATGTTTCAGAGCTTGGATTAAAAATGGACGCTTTAAGCTCTTTGTAGCCTTATGAGTCTTGAGATTGTTTAAAAGTAAATATATAAAAAAATTGTAGGTAATCCTAAATTAATCTTTCGCACAAAGTATATTTATGGGAGACGCCCCGTCATAATCGTTGTCTGGTATTCGTAACACAAGGAAGAAAATTCCATTCATCAAAACCAAGACAATTGTTGTGTTGTCTGGCGCATATTTTTTTTATCCTGCCGGTAGTGAGTGTATTAGTTAGTATTGTCGAAGTTCATAGCAAAAATCTAAACGCATAATGACCAGGGCCTCGATTCTCGCGGCAATCGAACTTTTTCCGTGTGGTAATTTGATTAAGAGTGGTACCCTTCTACCTAATAAATCAAGTAATTCATTTCCACACGTTAAAAAACTACCGCACGAAAGAAATCAAAATGCATAGAAATCGTGATCCTGAGAAAACACGAACAATTTTTTTTTCGACTAAGAAAATTTGATCGGTGAATTTTTTTGTACGCGGACTGCATGAAAATTGAGTCCCAGAGACCAAAACCATTAGTATTAGAAGCCTTAGATTGTTACAGGCCTCAAATTCAAATGTATATATATCTTAAAGACTATTGCCTAGAAAGGCCAAAAGCTAAAGGGCCAGATACAAAAGGCAAATGTTAAAGACAAAGGAATGGAAGAAGACGAGAACTTACCAGTGCCATTGATGCCCGAAGGTCTGATGCGGGCGTCATACCGTCCCGGGCCTAAGATCTGGTCCAGGATCTGCTTCTCTTTCTCCCTGAAGTTGATGATCTTCCCCACATTTATGGATCTGGAAGTGGATTAAGATGTAAGAATGGATGATATTCAAATCTATTTAGTTTTTTTTCGCAATTCCAAAATCACTTGAGGTGTGGAAGACGAACTAGATAGAAGAACTAGGTACATATTTTGTTTTTAGACAGTTTACTCTAGTAAAGTATTTGTTATATTTATTAGACGTTTTTAGTTATTATTTTGACTGGGTCTAAAAGGAGTATAATAACGCATTTGACTCCTAAGAGAAACAAATTAATTTTAAGTCGAATGCATGTGTAGACTGTTGATGTTGGAATCATTCATCTTTTAGTGAAATGTTTGGAATTATTTTTGTAGATCAGAAAATGAGTGTTAACATTATCACGTTACCAATAAACCCATTACAAATAAAATAATAGCCACAACCAATCCACTCTATCTTGATATCTTCGATTTTGCTGAATATACCTAAAATGTACCCGAAAATTACGCCTCGCCGTTGAACAATTTATTTATTAGACAAGCTTTGAAACATTAGATATGAATTCCACACAGTATAACTTTATGTGAATACTGCAGACGTTAACAACCGCTAAATTACCGAAGATGTTATTAAACCCTTTTTAACGTCAACATTTCATGCACATGACATCTTGGCAGATCTTGACTAGTGATGTTTGCGTTTGCAAAATAAATGTAACGGGATAAGCAATAATTTTGAAGCAATATGTCTATCACATATTGAGACAGAATATTAAAGGTAATAGCTATAAAGGTAAATTTCATTTCAATTTCAGAAAACTAACGACACAACTTCGACATTTTATCCAAAAGAATACTTTATCGAATCCTTCCAAAATTAATATCTTTACCTAATTTTCCTGGTAAGGTCTTAATAACAGATTTAAAGGAGTTATGTCGGAAAAACTTAACTAGGGGGTTAGGTCTCATTTTGAAACCTGAACAAAACTTAAATTACCAGAAAATTACAAAACACAAAGTAAGCTACCTAGGATAGTGCAATCGGATCTAATAGATCATCTTTTTTCATCTTATAGTGATGAAATTCTTATTAATAAGTTTCTTCTCATATCGGGACACCACAAAACTTGACAGTTGCAATATTTACAGTAACATCACTAATGTTGGCAAGCGTTAGACGCCAGTTTCTAACGATAAAACAGTAAATTTTGCGAGGACAGTGGGTAGACGTGGACACGCTTTGATAGTGTTAATAAATAGGCTATCTAATATAATTAATTATATTTATATTTCGGTCAACTAATGTACAGCAGGAAATTCAAATTTGTGTATATGGAAATTGAAATCAGCAGCAAATATTTACATCTATCTATACAAACGATTCCTGGAGATTATGTTCTACGGGGGTGCTTAATTTCAGAAGCGAACTAGTCTAGATTAAAGGAAAAAAGAGTTAGTACTTTTCTTTAAAAAAAAACAATTTTTTCCCGTAATCTATTCTCAATTGACAACCACCCCCTTGAATTTGGCTCGTACTTTTTTACACCCTGTATATCTGGCTATCATGATTAACTGTAGCCTTTGCTTCGAGTCGCAATTGTTGATTGGCCACGGTTAGCAATTGTGACTGTATCAGCTCCCAAACATTTTTTACTTTCGTATGTGAAAATACTGTATGACCAGCGAAACAACGCAAGACTGTCAATCTGTTAACCCCCTTTCAAAGGTTTATTTCTTCCATTAGTCCGTCTATTGATAGCAAACATTTTCGCCCCATTTCCTCGTCTCTGACGTTAGTAGGTTAAGAAATGGCATGGGACTAATATTTTGATAGTGTCGGCTTCGCTTATTTTTCCTTGCTCACTAAATACTCGCTAAGGTTAAATGTCGTTTAGATAGATGTGTAAAGATACAAAGTGTAAACCTTAAGCGTCTATTAGTGCAAGCACAAACATAAATGCGTAGGTATACAGGATGTTATTGCAAAGGGGTGCCAAATTTTTGGAGGTGAATGAGACCGTCAATATGAACAACTTTTACTATGGGGTCATGGTCAAAATCTTAAATAAAATTTCAGGTTACCCATACAAAATCAGTCACCTACATTGACAATAACGTATGGAGAGGCAGAAAATAAAATTAATAATTGAACGATGGTCCCATAGTAAAAGTTGTTCATATTGATGGTCCCTTTCACCTCCAAAAATTTGGCACCCCCTTGCAAAAACACCCTGTAGTAGACATAATCAATCGCCAGATCCATTAAGTAACAGTCGATAGAGAAGTTTTTAGAGACTTCACTTATTGAGCTCGTCACGAAAATCGTTCATCAGAATTTTCGTTCGAATGTTTTGAAATAACGAATCATTATGCAATTGACAATCACAAAAACATTAACTTTTTGTTATTAGTAACTGCGAGTGAATAAGGTAGCATGTCAAAGGTACTTACTGTGTGATGTGAGTGAGACAAAGTACTAGCAGTAGGAAAAAGAGGGCACAGGACGGCCGGGTGATGCCCATCCTCCTTCTGTAACAAACAATAAACATTATAACTGCTTCATGCTATTGTTAACAGCAACAGCCCTGAGAATCAGCTCAAGTGGCAATGGACAGGGCACATAGCGCGAAGAACTGATGGCAGTTGGGGCAGAAAGGTTCTGGATTGGAGACCCTTTGACCAAAGACGCAGCGTAGGACGTCCACCGACAAGATGGACAGACGACCTTGTAAGGATCGCAGGATCAAACTGGATGCAGACCGCTAGTGATTCACTGTTGAAAGCCATGGGGGAGGCGTATGTTCAGCAGTGGACGTCCTTTGGCTGATAATAATGATGATGATCTTTGTTACCAGTCACAGTACAGGTGACATGTTGAGTTGTTGAAGATTGTAAAATGTTGAAGCAAGTAGTAGAGAAACCATATCGAATTTTCTGAAGCAGTGTGAACATGAGCGATAAGTATGTATAACTTCTAAGCAGGCAGAGAAGAAGGGGCCTTCCCCAAGTATTTTTTGAGCAGAAAAAATGCTCTTGGAACAGATTTTTTAGTAATTGAATTCAATTGATAAGCAGTGCGAACTATTACAGCGAAGATTAGGCTCTGACTGCCAGAGCCCAACCTCCGCTGTAAAAGCTGGCCGACATTCCTCTCACATAGAGATAATATCAAATCTGTAAAGTAATATCAATTTTATTTTCAAAGTCAGAGTAAACAGGTTTCTTCTGGGTGAGCTCGTATCATCGTCGTCCCTATCTATGCTAATTGCCACGTCAAGTTTAGTCTAGACTAGAGACAAGAGCGAACCCATTACATATAAAAAGTAACCACGTCTCAACAATAAAAAAAAATACTCATCAAATTTGTTTGATTACTTCCTAATTAGTTTTCCTGAGAGTATTTCAGTGTATTGTCGATAATTCAAAAATGGCCGCTCGCCAAGTAGGTGAAGCGGTGAACGGTATGACTTCTATTGCACTTTATTTATAATGCACACCGACAAAGGTCACTCCTGACCCGGTTACATTTGCCTATTGGTTTTAAACACGAACACTTTGTTTGTGTGTTACCCTTTTTAAGGGTAAGCAAACATGGTCGCCCTGAATTTGTAGTAAACCTACTCCTAGAGTCAAATTTTTTTGCTAGTCGAACAATGTAAACATTCTTTTTATAACTTTTAAAATATCAGTTAATAAAATTAATAATCTATTAGATTTGAAAAAAACTCAGTGTTGAACGATGACTGGCCCTTGTAGGTTGTGAGTTTTGTATTTATCTTATTTATAAATGATTTATTTCGTCAAAAAGGAATATCAAGATTATAGGATTTTAAACTTTGGCGTTGCATTGCAATAACTATTAGACATGACGGGTCTAAACGCGAATAAAAACTTATGAGTTGCTATTACTCACTCACAGAGTTGACTCGTGACCACGGCAGTTGCAATACCGCCGAAACGTCGAGCAGTGAGTAATAGCAACTCATAAGTTTTTATTCGCGTTTAGACCCGTCATGTCTAATAGAATATCAAGATTGTTCACAAAACTGGACAAGCGAAGAAAAACAAACTTCAGTTTCGTAGAGGTTGTGTCGACTTACTTACTAGGGTGACTCAACGACCCAAAGTGAGTCTGGGCCTACACCAATCGCGTCATGCATCTCGGTCTTGCGATAGTAGTGTCGACTAATGTTTTTCAAATATCAAATCATCCCCTGTGATTGGCTCAACGGTAATGTGCTAATGAATCACAAAACATGACAGTGCGTACGTAACAACTACTGATCAGATCAATTCTGGAAACCGGCAGATTCATTCTTGTCATATCAAAAGCTCGTTAAATAATTTAGGTAATAGACGGTAGAGTTTGCTAGATGGTGTGTGTTCAGGACAATGCTGTTACCTAGGTAGTCTAGGTACTATGAAGACTGGGTGTCGCTGTGATCCTTATTTAGGTTGTGTTCCTAAGTGTATGCTTTTACGTATAATCTATAAATAATAACAAATACTCAGCTTGCGTTATGTAATCTTCTTTTTATTTCTGTTTCCACAATATTTGTAGTATTAATTTAAATACATTTGGACATCAAAGTCACTCGTAAAGAAAGTTTTTTAACAATTTAGAAAAATTCAACTACCTACCTAAGACTATATTGAATAAATCAACCAGTCAGACTTGATATTACATATTGAAAACTTGTGAAACCAGTAAATCTGTTAACACATCCAACCGTTTGAGTATCCAAGACCTGTGATGAAAAAAATCCCTAACTAGACTCTTCCCCTCATTTCTTTCAACTGAAAATACATTAACCCTTCATTCCTTCGTTAAAATCCCCCAAAACTTGTAATCATTTAATATGTATAGTATCCAACACAGACACCACCAAATCGCTATGCGAATACAAAGGGTTTACACATAAATAACCACTAGCTCACTAACCTAACTACCTCTTTATCTTCATTCAATATCTCAGTATTATACAAAATTACCCAAAAATAACAGACATAAGTCTTCCCTACATTTCTTTTCATCCATTGGGTGATTGCTGGTAGCCACAAACCCTACTCATCATACCTTGGATGCCCAACGATGTAATCGAAGCTGTGATGAGAGGGGTCGTGGCTACCAGCCATTTCTTCGGTCCTTGAGACCTCTCCATTGGTAATTCACATTTCTTTTACGTACTGCTAGGGTGTGGAATTCGCTGCCGGCAGAAGGGTTCCCTGGCAACTACAATTTGGACGTTTTCAAGAAGAGAGTGAATAGCTGTTACTAGGCAGACATGGTCCATCTTAGGCTACATTGTCACTTAACATCAGGTGCAATCGTAGCCAAATGTCTGGATATCTATTATAAAAAAAAAAACTTCTTGTTGCATCGGTCATCGGATACTTTCCATCGCCAATGCAGCCCGGCTCATTGACGGCGATAGTCGTTTGGGTAGTCATCCACAGGATTGAGGTTACTCCTTAAATTGTATCTTGTTTGGCTAGCATTCCGGTTGAATTGTCCTCTCTGGGGTGGTCCTCCCATAGCCAGAGTGTCAGAGTACTTTTAACCTCTTGTATTGGGAGGGTCAGAGCTCTGTATGTACACATACATACATATTAAGTGTAAACCAAAAATTTATTATGTTTATGCCATAATATGCCGTGTGTGGTTTAGAGTTTAAGTTAGGTTGCAGATATATTTTACGATAGTACCTCCACTGATCAAACACTGATAAAATATTAGTTTGTCATTATCTATTACCGGTTACGGACGGGGCTTACACGTTAACCGTTCAGAGTCGCTGATATTTGATGTGATTGATCATACATTATCAGGTCTAAAGAAACTAGGTCTTAAAAAGTCGGTAATTATAACTCGTACATTGACGGTTTGAAACTTTGTGTCATTTTTCACTGCAACCAAATACATAATTTAGAATTTCTTAACTTATTTACTATTTCTTCATAACTAGCTTTCCTTTGTACAAACAAGATAGATTGTATTTTTTCCTAAATTCCAAATGAGATATTTTGGGGATCATGCGAATTGGTCATGGGTTAAGGAAATCAACTTTGAAAATATATTTTAATTGATATTCAATAAAAACATGTTTCAGTTTGACTACAAGCTATGAAATCTGAAGTCTTGATGTAAGTGTGTTTTTGCCTTATCTCATTAAAATCTCCCCATGTGGTCTTTATTAAGAAAAGTACAGGCTGTTTTAGGTAAACCAACCCGCACTTAATGAGTTCACATTTATATCAAAATATCCTGTATCACCGACTAACTCAAAAACAATTATGGTAATTTACAGATTACAGATCGTAAGAAAACTAAAGCTCATTTTGTAGTTGTTAAATAGGCTGACTAAAAGGTTGTAGTTCCAGTTCAAGAAAAAACCACCAACGGAGAGAAAGCATGGTCTCCAAGTCAAGCGAAATAAGTTTTTCTTGTAGAGTTTAGTCTAGTTTTAGTTGTAGAGAGTAAGTTTTTTTTGTAGGTAGAGTCATAGTATGTATTAGGTTTATAGATTTATCTGTCATGTAGTATTAATGAATGATTCACCATTCGACTGAAATCATGATCCATTCTTAAAAGTAAAGAATGACGTGCTTGAGTACCGTGTCAGATGAATCCATAGAGAAAGAAAAAAATCTTGAATCATTATTTGATATTTTGACAGCTCTTGAAATACCTATGACAGCTCTTGAAATACATAATTGAAAAATTTGACAGTTAAGGCTGCTGTCACCTACCTTCTAACAAAGTTCAAATGAAAATTTCTCCCCAAAAATGACTAAACTGACTACTTTTTTTGAATGAATTGTGTAGAAATGAACTATCTCCATAAGATGTCGACTCTGAATTTTTGATTCAATCTTTAAAATGTCTGTAATTTGCAATCATAGAAGCCAAATTGACAGTTTTTCTGGCGCACTCTTCTAGATCACTTGTTGACATCAGCTATCGAAATAACATAAACTTGAAGGGAATTACGTTCGTATACAAGGTGTCGACTCTGTTTTTTTTATTTATCGCTCTGGTTATTCCAAATGAAGACGAAATTGAAACCATGTTTTGGCATAAAATACGCACCTAAAGACAGGCGATTATCTCTGAGATACATTGCACTTATTCTGTGTTATTTGATAAAACAATGTTATGGAGGTTCCTATCTTTGACTTAGCATCTAAATTCTTGATTTTATCTTGTGCAATATATTCAAAATATCTTACTAAAGTAACCTATAAATTTGAGATTTGGAGCTGTCACGAACATTCATCTTCGATCGAAATTTGACAGACAGCGCCGAGCGCTCGGAAGGGAAGGGTGTGTCGCTCGTTGTCTTCGCTGCTACTCTTTTATTTCGTGTATGATACTAATTCCAAATTTGAAAATATCACGCTTTGCACAATTTTTATACGGCGACCAATTCGCTTTGAGGCTTTATGCAACAGGCATAAAGCCATAGTGCATTTGGATCGTCGATGGTCTCTAATTATAACAAAAAAGTATTCGTTCTTTTGTATCGATTAGTAGTTGTATTTAAATGATTAATCAATGTTATGTAAACTTGCATAGAAAGGAATCCTTATTAATACTATAAACAAGAAAGATTTATATGTATGGCGACTATTTCAAGAGGTTCATGAGTTATAACGAAGATCCTTTATCATATACAATTTGTATTTTCGAAACTTGATCAAACAAAATGTGCAGATACTAGGACCAAAATTATCGACAAAAATAATAATAATAAAAAATTGTCTACAAAATAAAATTGTGGTATATGATGAGCAAACTGTTTCTATCACCAAACAGTTAAATGTCAATTTTAGACAAATACTGAATTAATAAGGCCAAGAATAGGCAATAGTACTAATTCTATTGCATATGTATGGGGTTGCAAATTATAACCTTATTTATATAAAATAAAGTAATATCAGTAACACTACTTTATAGTTCAACAACGGTAGACCGATTATCATGATATTTACTTTGTTGAATTGGTATTTACCTCTTACCCCTTAAGTTATTATAAAACAGGGCTGGGGCGCGCCGAGGCTGGATATGAAGCAAAGTTTTCTGTGGTCGAAGTTTTTTTTTTCACTAAAAAGTCTAAAACTCTTCAAAGGACTCCAATTTAGGCAAACCATTTCTTTTTGAAGACAGTGCCATCGCATGGGCTCTCTCAAGTTCCATCTTAAGCGACATCTATCTGGGCATCGACTCCAAAAAGAAATGGTTTGCCTAAAATGGAGTCCTTTCAAGAGTTTATTTAAGACTTTTTAATGTGTTTTGTTTTTGAAGTCGGTTTTATTGAATTAGTATGGTGGTGAAGTGACCATTAACCCAACAAAATTGAAGACAAATAAGGGCTTTTGTTTTAAGTATTTGACTTTGAGTAGTAAACAAGTAAGTTTATAAATTTTCTTACATCATTCGTGCTTTGGATTTTGAATAAGAATAAACGGATGGCAAAAAGTAAAAGATCAGTTTTTCTTAATATAGACCGTATATAGGCGTTATTTAGTTCCACAACCTTTGATACGCACTTGTACGTACATACCATTGGCCATTGGCGTCAATTCCATACTGTGTGGGATTTGTTCATGGCATTAATTCCATACGATAGTAACAGTGTTTCAATGGTTTAAACCTAAATAAATAGGGCAATATTTTGCTTATTTAACATTACTTTTCTTTCTACCACAATCTACAACCACAACCTAACTATAAACTTGTATAGTAAAACGCTTGTTTAAATAGAAGCGTTTCATGTGATGTGTATGTAGTTAATATGAACCTGTATTCAAATTGTACGCAAATGCCATGAAGTTCCATGGTTCTATTCAAGTCCATATTCATATAATATTTCATTATTGAAAAATGTATATGGACAAAATGATATAATACCAGTGTAAACCAAATAATTAAATAAAAATTATCTTGTTTATCATCTGTTATACATGAAATACTTGAAATCTTGATCGAAATTTTCTTAACTACATTTTCTGAATGTCAGCTATAATAACTTGTGACATATTTCATATATCAAAATACAAATCATATCAAAGAACAGCGTTACACTAAAAAGCATTTATGTGTAAATAAATCCTCATAGCATCCAGCTGGTATGACACGTGGTAGAACAAGCGCAGAACCAATGGCATCATCCACCAATAACCCTTAGTCCCCGTTTCTCGTGGAGTTTACATTCGTAAAAAAATACCTACTCTGAGAAGTCACGATTTGGGTGAAGACATAAAGAGGCAGCTAACCGGTACCAACCTGTACCGACTGACTAGTGATGTGCCAAGTCATCTATTTTTAATCTCGAAGTATTTAAGAAATTCGTTACAACAATCCAAATAAGGACCGACTGACACTAGAAAATTGTTTTAAAACAAGATTCAAATCAAGACTTGAGTCGGAAAAGTCTCTATAAAGCATTTCAATTCCATGAAATAGCCAACACGGCACAACACTGGTTAGTCGTTGCAGGTCAGTGCGTGTTACCCGCCTCTATATGTCTTCAGCCTTTCGATGCATTTCGTTTTTTCTATGCTGTAAGTTTTTTACGTTATTATAACTGTACGTTTGTGTTTAAATCTGTGAATTTAGTTATTAATTATCAAAAGGAAAATGTTCGCGAACGGAATTGACGCGAGCCCTGATTCCGAACTGTATTCGTAATAGGTATTTTAAATACAAAAAAACTGGTATAACATTAATTTATCACATCGACTTTTATAAGACCATCATTTTCTGTGTTCATCATACGCATAGCCTACTACCTAGAGATAAAGTATCAAAATTGTTTAATTACAGTTAACATTTTTTTGTGTTCCGGACATATAAAATCGCACACACACATTGATAAATTCGGTAAAATCTGAGAATCTCCAGACTGTCATATGGCTCTTAAATGCTAATTAACCGTGGTTTTAAATTCATCAACGTGTTCTCAAGCTTACAGTCTGACACTGTAATTTTTATTGTGTTAATTTTTACAAAGAATAAATTGATGTTTTTTAAGCGTTTAAATCCTTAAGGATTAAATGGTAGATTAGTGTCTACAAACATCTGTAAAGTCGGAGTAAGCAGGCTTTATTTGGGTGAGCTAGCGCTAGCTAGAGCCATAGCAAATAAATTCTATAAAGCTATTGTTTTTAAAGTATTTCCGCTGTCCTAAAACAAAACCGCTTGACCTCACGTAAATGTCATCTCGCGGATCACGTAACCAATTTCCGGTATCACCAAACCGAATTATAGCATCAATATCACTCCCAATACCGCACAGGCCTAAACATATTCAAATAAGTACATAGCTCACGCGAAAATTTAATCACGGCCGACCATGTTGAAGGAAATGGCTGCGGAAGCGAACACACCAGCGCCGCCTGGCGGGAGCTGCCGAAACTGATGTAAACAAGATGGAGTTATTAGTACGGGGAGGGGGAAAATAAGTTTGTTTGGTTATGAGGGGTTAATGCTATTTAGACGATAGTTGAGTTTTGTTGGTAGACGTGAGAATTTTTCGGGTTTTATGAAATTTGTTTAGAAAAAAAAAAAATATTGGATCACTGAATTTTCATGCTCTGTCTATTTCATTAAAAGTAGAAGCCTTTGTTTTACATATTGCATTAATTCTGTTGGTATACATAAAAAATACCTTTTCCTTAATGTAACAAGTAACTATTTCTGAAAACCACCTCAAAATCGGTTCAGCCAAACGCGAGATAATCGGACAAACATAAACTTTCTTTTGTTTTGAAGCCGTTTAAAAGTGTTTAGTGGCTTATTTAGCACATCAAATCATGAGTTTCGTTCGGTAACACATTTCAAAATTTCAAATACTCCAGAAAACCGTGAAATAATGGTATTTTCGGTGTCATCAATAACTAGTTAGTCCGATATTTTTAAAACCCGTAGGTGTCGTGCGTATGTGACGTCTATTTTCGCAATAGACTGATTGTTACAAAAGATTTATTTGTCAGTAGCTCAGGGATTTGGCGATGTAGTGAAAACTTTTTAACTCTAGTCGTTTTTATTGTCTTCAAGTCTCTAGAGAACTAGTAACAACCCGTGGGATATTTTTTGGCTATTTCTAAAAGTTTTAGTTTCAGATACTATTGCTGAACTGCAGATACACACACACACTTACACCAATGAATGACACAACTTATATGCTCTCAGATAAAACTTACAGACAGACTGCTTTATCACGGATGAGTAGTAGATTTATCAATCTACTTTCACAGATAAGTTCTGCGGTTATCTGACATACGCAATTTAGCAAGCATAAACGAACTTTGAATTCCGATTTATGAAGGTTTTTTTTGTATGTAATCCACCAAATCATAAATTAAATCTTATTTGATTCATTTTACAACTATTTTGTACTAATACATTTCGTATAAAATCTTACGGCAGGAGCACTTCTCCTGTCGCCAATTATTTAGTGAGCAGATTGTTCGTTCATGAAACATATCTCTCTACGATTAGTATACAGTTTGTAATTACCAGTGAATTCGGAATGAACGAAATAAATCACTGTAACACTTACTGATGGGTCTGTCCACCCCGATCATTTTTATCAGCGAACATACGTTGGCAGCGTAGAGCCTGGCTGAAAGCTTTGATGATTGCTAAACGCCATATTTTATCACGACTATTTTCAGCTGTGATTATATTATTTGGCGCCTGGTTTATTCAAAATGTTTATGAAATCATTACCGTGCTACTAATAAAGAAGTAACAAGCGAGGATGAATAAGCTATATGCAGGAAGTAAAGAAAAACCCATACGATGAGAGAGAAGCACGGAAAAGAGTAATCGGCTAGCGCCAGAGCCAAGTTTTGACAAAATTGTTTTTTTTAAATCAGCGAATCTCAGAAAGTAAAACATTTTGCATTGTTAAATATGAGTTTTTGAAGTAACACGCTTACAATTAACAACTGAATTTATAGATTTATAGACCCTAGTAAATGGAAAAGTATGTAATCCATATCAAGATTTATTTTAAAAACATTGGTCCCAATTTGACCTGTCATTCTATAATTGAAATCTATAAAAATTAATGTTATTTTGACGTTAAAATAAATTAAATGTTTGATGACGAGAAAATATAGGAAAAATTTACAAAGTCAGGAAGTTTAAAATTATTTTCTTATATTTGGTGACAAAACTGAAAATGTCAAAATACAATTTCTTGAGTAGCTAAAAATCAGCGCCTTAGCAAGAAAAATAAGAACTTCCAATCTGTTTACCTGCTATAATATACATCCAACAATATGTATGTATAAAAATTAAAAAAAATTAAAATAACTTTATTTCGACCAATCACAGATCATAGTACAAATAATTGTTATTTAGAGAAAATCGAGATTACTTAAGACACTAAGTTAGTAATTAAATTTGAAAAACATTAGTAATTAAATTATAAAATACATAGCAACCCGCAATTTCCCGAGCGTAACTAAATAAACGACATTAGTAAAATGCTGTTTGAAATGTCTAACAGTTGGACCATCGCCAGGATTGTCAAGTTATAGCTTAACAAACGTCGAGTCTAGACCGAACTGTCATCTAGATGCCACTTGTTGAATACGAGAAAGCGAAAAAATATGTATGTAGCAGTCATCGATGATCCCTTGATGATTTATGAATGAAAGTTGACTGTTAGTAAAAGATACAAGTGCTTTACATTCATCACCCGTGTGCTAGTGTCACTGTAATTATCAACATTTAAAGTCAGTCGGCGTCTGTCGGTTAGCTTATTAGCAAATGATAGGTCATTAAAAGATGTCATTTCTTTCATTAAAAGTTTGTGAGTCGTTGTAATTTTAAATGTTTCTTAGGAAAAAAGCTTTGGCTTCTTGTTATTTTGGATTAGTTTTTCCAGTAAAATTTTCGGAGAAATATTTTTTTAAAGCTGCAAATAAATTACAAGTTACCTTTTCGAAAGTCTTATCAACATTTAAAGTCAGTCGGCGTCTGTCGGTTAGCTTATTAGCAAATGATAGGTCATTAAAAGATGTCATTTCTTTTATTAAAAGTTTGTTAGTCGTTGTAAATTTAAATGTTTCTTAGGAAAGCTTTGACTTCTTGTTATTTTGGTTTAGTTTTTCCAGTCAAATTTTCGGAGAAATATTTTTTTAAAGCTGCAAATAAATTACAAGTTACCTTTTCGAAAGTCCTCTAAGTCAAAATGAGTACGCGTTTTCTAATCTCCAATCGACCGTAAAAATCCTTGGCAATTGCACTAGAATTTAACCGAATTAAACTGCACACGAGAACTTCGTTCCAGTGTGACGATGGAACTCTTTGCTGAACATAGTCGGATAGTCTCTCGATGTTTCCAGCCAGTGACACGGACGCGTCTGAACTCGTTGGCGGCGTGGCGGCAACTGCGCCGCTCGGTTGCACGCACTCGCTTCCTTTGACATATCGAAAAAGGTCAAGTGTGTTGAACTTGGCTCATTAGTTCCCTTTTTTATATTTTATTCGGGAGTTTCGGGAAAAAGTTTGGTAACTGAAGGGAAAAGGCGTGGACTATTGTCTAATACACATTACATTACTTTTTCAGGACTTTAAGGTCGAATTACATGAATTTTCTGTATCAGCAAGACACGTAACACAATATCACGATAGTTTTTTATGTAAGTAATTATCGAATATGGATGAATTCATGTTTCAGTCAGAAAAACTTATACCTGGCAAATTTTCAGCATTAAGTATTGTTTTTGCTATGCGATACGTGTCTTTATATTAAATCGAACATTGGAATTTTGGGAAGCTGAGTTTTCTCTACTACGATTTTCCGTGAAAATTATTATGCGCTTGTAATAATAATGATAGGAAACACGATATCTAGAGAATATGTACTGTCGATTAAGAGTGTGCGTTACGTTTTTTATTTAACCAATTGTTAATTTTCGGCAATATACTGATAACAATTGGTAAACACTACAGTTAAACAAAAGATGGTTTGTTTATCTTCTACTATATAAAAATAAGTCGGGTTTTCCTTCCTGACGCTATAACTTCAGAACGCACGAACCGATTTCCACGGTTTTGCATTCGTTGGAAAGGTCTCGGGCTCGGTGAGGTAAATTATAGCAAAGAAAGTTCTCATAAAACGGGGCCGGGGCGGGATGGGGCTGAGGGCGAAACGAAGTTCGCTGGGACCGCTAGTTTATTCATAAACAAAGCTCAGATAAGTATCATTTTTATCGTAAATACGCCTAAAAGACAAAGTTTTCCCTCATGGTCAGCTGTCAATAATGCATTAGTTAAAGAAAATGCGACTAATAGTTTGGGATATATATTACACCTTTAATAAAACCTTAACCTTGCATTAACTAGGGACAAAAGAAGGGACGACCCTTCCTTTGTCCCTAAATAATGCAAGATTGTTTACAAATAAGTTTTCTTCTTATTGAAGTAGATACATGAACGACGGAATTTTCCTAATAGACCTTTTACGGTGTCACTTCTGCTGTCAATAACGCATTAGCAGAAGACAATGCAACAGATAGTGGGCGATATAATGTTACACCTTTATAAAAGCAATCCCTTTCTTTGTCCCTTGGTAATGAATAACGCGAATCATAGAACAAAAACATGTTTGTTGCGTAGGTGGACGATCGATGTGCTCTGAAACGTGTATCCAATTTTCTCAATTAATGAGTTCATAAAATATATCATGCATGAATTTAGTTCTGTGAAAGCTTTTGTTTTCATTTTACGATTATAATATAATAAACGGCCTGTTTCACAATGTCCTAATAAGTTCTCGTCTGTCCTAAACTTCATACGAAATGACGTGACATATTTGAATTATTCATTGGTTAGTGTTTATTTGTTGTTGGTGAAACACGCCCTTAATGCTAAGGGCAATAAAGTAGTTGGTAGTACGTAAGTGCTTTCAAGCTCTCGACGTGCTTTGATCAAAAGAACGCAGGAATAGTTTGAAACCCTGGGAAGGACTTAATTTAGTTTTTCCCTAAAGTTTTCTTTCTTTATTATAGTACACCGACAGATTACAATAAATTCCTAATCAAATCAATACATATCAAAATCGCTAACTCATTGTAGTAATTGGCAATGTTAAGTTCTATGACTTATTTTGTTAGAAAATAACAATTAAGTAATTTAGTTTTCATCACAATAAATTAAAACTATTTAGAATTGATTGCTGGTATCTAAAAGGGTCTTTATTTAAAATGTTTGCTCCTATTACAGGCCCTAACCCTGTATAGAATAAATAAATTACTGCGTACTGTTCGATGTTCCATAAACTCTATCTCTTCTACCAAAGACAAATTAAATGTCAAGAATGAAACTAAAGTGGTCTCTTGGGAAATTCGATTTGCACGAATGAAGTTCTAGCTAGCTAAAACAGGTGTACAGTGTGTTGGATCGGATTACCGATACCATACATAAATTCGTTATAAACATTTTTGCAATGAAATAGGTTTTCTGATGATGTTAGAGCAGAGATCTACTAAAATTTTAGTTTTTCAATTAAAATAAGTAAAAGAAAAACTCAGTTTTTCTTAAAAACTGTACAGTAAACGTGAAAAATAATGTTAGTTTCGTTTCATAGCAAATGTAACAGAACCACAACGTATCGGACGGTTAATGTATGAATGTACTTACCTCCTACTGCACTGCATTTTTGGATGCATGGCTGCGCCCGGGGTGTCGTCTGAAAAAAAAATGGAATTAAAATTTGCTTTTTTGTTGGAAAAGCAAGCAATGCAAGTTTTATAGCTCTGTAGCTTTCGTAGTACCTAAACCTTTAAAATTGTGTGTTCTTAACTGTTAGGTTTGAACTTTTGCCCCGGAAAAAGAGTTTTTAACGGATGAGGATTTATTTAAACTAATAGCCGATTTCGAGATAGTTTACTTAACCAAATTATTTTTTGTTCAAGACACGCACTTTTAACCATAAGTTGAGTTAACTATTGAACACGAAACCGGCCCTAAATACTGCTAGACTTTCTGCCGTGTAGTAAAGAAAACAAAGCTTTGTGCTCAAACATTTCAGTTACTAGAGAATCTATTAATGCTTCAAAAAGTTCCACAATCATCTTAAAGCATTCTGCAAAGTAATTTCGCATTATTTATGGTTTGTTTTGTAAACACGCCTTGACCAATCCATCATGGCTGCCCGGGCGATAGCAGCGCCACCTAGGCTCGATTTGTGTGCAAATAAACTAACGCCTGGATGTATTGATTTGTATATGGTTCCAGGAATTGTATGACTACTGCGTATATTCCATTTTCGAATACAGATACAGGTAATAACTGAATTGCAGGCTACATAACCTTAAACCCCTCGGCTGTATTAGGATGTTGATGTTACATGTGACAAGGGTCAGTTTTATAATCTGCCTTAATTGCCTCTAATTACTCTTTTTTATATTGGAATCCAACGGAAATTTGTTTTAATTGGCATATTTACGAAAAGGTGGATCTATCTTTTTAATGCCTATTTTCTTGTCAGCTGAACTTGCTTCCAGTTTAACGTTTTTTTTTCTGTTTAACACGTTCCGGGACAGTGAACGCCTACAGGCGTGAAAACAATAAAACATCTATTGTGTCTGGAGTAGTGTCCCGGAACGTGTTAAGCTGAAATTATTCTGGCGCCATTACAGGTATACATATAGCAGGCCCATTTCAATAAATAATGGTTATAATAAGGACTATATTTTAATAATTTTACGATAGATTTTTAAAGTAGCAAACTAAAACAATGCAGTAGATGGAAAGATAGTATAACGTATTATATTATCTGTGGTATAACATTGTATAAAGCCTTATAATTGTCTTAGCTATTTCCGAAAACAGTCCACTCATTAGCCACACCTTTGTTTTAATTTTGACTTTTTTTCTTTTTCAAATAATTTCACAATAGCCTATAAAATTATTTCTTTTACAAAGAAATAAATAAAAAGTACATAAGATTAAAAATTACGTATAAATATCTAACAATAAATTATTACCACAAACTTTTTCTGACTTATGAGACTTAAGAACAGTGTTTTCGTAGCAGGACCTGATATCCTGAATCCCATGACACAACCATATGAAGACACATTGGGTGTACCCCTGGTCCTACTGACCCCACCAACATAACCACCACACGTAAAACTCACCTCAGTATAAATCCATGATCAGAATTGCGTGCGCCGTCTACCTACTAAAACTGCTAAGAAAATTGAAAAAGACTATTAAAAAAATAGTCTTTTAAAAAAAAGATCTCAAAAAGAGGAGCTGTGGAGGCAGCGCGCGCGTTACTGAGAACCCCTGGAGGGGCGGGGGGAGTGGGGGGATATATTGATCCGCGCAGCCTCCGAAACTCTGTGGACCTTACGGGATAAACGGGAGAGCCGGGAAAACGTTGGATGCTGTACATCGATGGTCTTTTGTTTTGAGGTGCGGCGGGTGTTAGGGCAAATGTTTTTGTAGATGTTGAGTAAGCTTGAGTGGGCCATTGAATAATTTGAATAAGGGTTTTATTACAGTAAAAAACTGTATTTTTTTTTCAAAACTTTCACTCTTGTTATTCATGTTATTTAGAGTCCTAGGTATATTGTTTTTTGTAACTTAAAAAACTCTACGCCTACTTCATATGGTTAGAGTAAGGCTATATCATTAACATATTGTTAAAGGTACCGACCCCTTTTATTTATAGCCTCTGGTTTTCTAAAATATTACATGTCTCCCTTTGTTTACCTCACTCAATCTCATCCACCATCAATGTATCTCTACCAATTCGTTACCATCGCGGAGCCCAACCGCCCCCTCCCTCCCCTCCAGTCAGTACACCTGAAGATTTTAATAACCACTGCTTACCGTGTTACTGACGTGGACCCGGCAATATTTTGAGCTAACAGTCACAGGTATAAATAGACGGTGGAAACTTTTGGAGAACCGCCTTTTGTTTCGCTGTCGGAGAAGTTATGGTTGTAAATTGTGGCTTTTTTGAGAGAGATGGTAGAGGTGGAATGTTGTTGTAAAAAAGAGATTTCAGATGGCAGTGAATACTCGTTTGTGTAGCAGATAATGAAATTCAGTTGATAGATGATCGCTAAATTGCGTTGCCGCACATACTTTATTTCTATGATAAACAGAGACATATTTACAATCATAGACATAGGAAACTAGCTTCGCTTTTACAAATTAGACGAATTTCTGATTCATGTCACTAAAGCTTAAAGTAACACGTTTGTAATAACACCTTCTATTTAGTTAGAAGAAACAAGTTCATTTGGTTAGAGTACTCAAATATTATTCTAACGAATAAGAAAATTTTGTTCTAAGGATATCACATAGATACAGGTAGTATTGGAAACCTCCTGTTTTTGAAGTCTGTAAATTATTGTTCTACTTTCTATACTTACATACAAAGTGCACGCAGAATACTTTATTATGATAATGGAAAATGGAGACAATATTATTGTTGATATTGGCTGGTTCTTGGTCACAGGTAGCATCGATATGAATATGATATGAAATGTCAAACAGCTGCTAATATCAGTAATCCTTCACCTCATCGCAAAAGCACGTAATGGGGCCTAACTGTGGCATTTGCTGATGCTACGATGATATTTGAACGATATGAACCTTGAAAATAGTTAATATCGTATTAATTATTACGAGTAATTAAAATATCTTCAGCTTTACCAAAGTAAACTCGTCACAAAGTTACAACAGTTAGTGCCTTCCACGAAGGCGCACGGGCGACATTCATCCTAATCGTTTATATTATAGTAAATAAAATTCAAATTTTTGCCAATATTCGATAATGTAACAATTAATATGGTTAATAAATATTTTAATATTTGTCATCCACCCCGCCCCGCACCCCGCGCTTTCTTCAATTAAAAATGGGTGGCGCGCGCCTTCGTGGATGGCACGTATCTACAGGGTGTTATTGCAAGGGGTGCCAAATTTTTGTAGGTGATAAGGACCATCAATATGAACACTTTTTACTATGGGACCATCGTTTTATTATTAATTTTATTTTCTGCCTCTCCATACATTATTGTCAATGTAGGTTACTGATTTTGTATGGGGAACCTGAAATTTTAATTCAGATTTTGACCATGACCCCATATAAAATATGTTCATATTGACGGTCTCATTTACCTTCGAAAATTTGGCATCCCCTTGCAATAACAGCCTGTATAGTGTAGAGCAGAAATAATCTCATAATCGTCGTGAATCATCAAACTTAATTTAATGAAATAGACATACACATATGTGATTAGGGTTTTATTGCATAGATTAAACAAGAACTTTAGAACCTAATATAGAACAAAGTAGTCAGGCCTTACTTAAATAGATCGTTTTTTTAGGCATCTGTCAGATGAAGTAAATACTCATTGCTATTGCTAAGGGCATTTTTCGCCGTCGACAAAAGTATTTAGTATTTCGATTAATTAGTAAATACACGACACAGGAGATAAATTGTTTTACTTATTGCCTCCGACACGGCGAAGGGACAGCCTTCAGGGATTTCCCTTATTTATGAAATTGAAAAGTTTTATTAATATTTTGCTCACGCGCCGAAGCCGGTCTCAAAACAATTTTCAGACGGTGAAAAGTTGCAAATTGAAAACATTGTGTGAAACATATTCGTGCATCTGAAACATAGGGAACGTTACCCCAAAGGGTGTTTATCCGAAAAGGTATAGTCATGTTAGATGGTGATAATATTTCGGTTCTCCCTTGTTTTGTCGAAAAACGTTTGAAATAATTAAATTTTTACTAATCACTATAAACATAATGAATTTATTTATTTAAAATTTATTGTACTGTGAATTGAACAATTAGCGATTTGTATGCCTTAGGGAATTCTCTACCAATGATTGTTTGACATAATTTTGTTTGTCATAATTTTTGAAACATATAAGTAATACTTATTTGATATTACAACGTTTGTGCTTACATTTAATTGGCATAAACATCATTAGACCTAGTAAATTATGTCAAATGAAGTTAGATATTTTGAATATTTGTGATGTGAATTATATCAAACGTTGTTCTAAAAAAAAGTTCGCGACAACCTCAAAAACTACTCACTGAGTAGATTTTCATGTAGTAAGATGGCAACACAGAGATGTATTGCCATCTTACTGCATGATAATCCAGTAATTAATGGGGAAGTTAGGTACGAATGTAATTCAAGTATATCATCAATGATTTATTGAACACTTTCAAAGCTAAGCGAGTCGCTAGTATCGATTGACAGGACCAAATGTCTCCAAAAGTTGTTAATTTTGACATAACTTAAAAGAATTATAAACATAGAGCTTAAATAATAAAATAGGCAGGTAGGTATCACAATAAATTTATTTACAAGTTGCTTTCCATATTTCTATAAATTCAGGGCACAGCTCGTTGGCAGGTCGAGTAAAATGTAAGGCTTTCAATTCATTGGATTTTGGCGCTCATTCAATTATTCAGCGCGCATACCACTCTGAATTTCATAAAACCTGCAAAGTGCGAGTATGCTCAATTTCGAAAGATTTTCTTTGAGTAATGATATTATAAGTTAAGTGTTTTAATTCTGTTAAAAGATTTAATAATGATGTATGAATTTCCTGTACTTTAAACTTTTCTCTCTATGAGAAGTTTTTCGGGATAAAAGTATTGTAAGTTACATGTCTGTATTTTCCGAAGTCTCGAATTATATATTCTTAGGTTGGCTCTCTATTAGAAATTAATATGAGTTTCGAGAAAAAATAGATAACTTTTGAATACTTCGACGTATTTGAAAAGTTGTGTCCCCACTTTTCACAATTTGTAATTACTGAAAAGTCGTTGTAACTGAAGCATAGTTTCGCCGCATTAGCGCTTTACAAAAACATTCTCGTGTATTGTCGTAAAGTTAAAGTTCAAAGTAATAATAGCTGAGATTAAGTTGGAGTTGATGGTCATTATCTGTCGCTAAATTCGTTGACGCCAGTCTTAATGGTAGTAGTGAAAATATGTCTACAGAAAAGAAGAAAATATTTTAAGTGGCTCTGAAAAAAAATCACACATATAGTAAAATATATCAGCACAAGTGACCTGTATACAGTTAAACTATAGTCACAGGATGCATGCCGTTTGATACAGGTCGTTTAAACCATGATATACTGTACTATAGGTAAACCGCGAAACTGAGACATCTCTGACGTCACTTTTGTTGTATTTTCTCCCTAATAATGTACTCCATATTTTTTATTATGAATTAAATGTTCTTCTTCAAGGTAAAAATAAGATCGTTTAATTTATAGCAATGATAAGGAGTACATTAATTGGGAGGGAAATGTAAATAAAATCGACAAAAGTGACGTCAGAAACGTCTCAGTTTTGTGGTCGACCTATAGTGTAACTATAACTATAAAATAAGTAATTAAAGATGGCGGTTACTCTATACGAAGAAATTTGAGACGGTCTTACAACAGGCTGTTTGGCTGTACCTCGCCATGCATCTTTGTTGACTTTGTTGTTGTTAGATTTATAGGAAAATGTATAGTTACCTGTATAGTCTGGAAGTTTGACATCCTTTCCATTCATTTTGCGTCAAAATTGAAAATAGCATTCTCTGAAAAACGAAATTATAATGTACGTCCTTTAACTATATCCTAGTCTTTTAAACGAACAATTTGCCTGACTTTTACCTAATACTGTGTTCGTATTTGCTTTTGTTTAACTAGTTAATTAATTATATAAATCTTACGTTACTTTTCTTTATCCAACAACATTTGTTTTTATAACTTATGGAAAGCCTATTATTGGCCTTAATATTAGTTAGTAAAATTATATTTGTTAATACTCATGTAATCGCTGTTGGTTCTCATACATATAAAAATAAAATAAAACGATACCACTACGCTTCGGACAGGCGACAGTTAGAATAGAAACGTTTCCCCCCTCTCTCTCTCTCTCTGATCGCCAGATTCCCGACACCACGTTCCGTTCATCGCGATACAGCCATCAGCCATCATTTTCCGTTAATTGAAAAAGTTTCCGTTGTCGCTGGTAGCCACGCGGCGCGGGGGTGTCATAAAAATACATGCGGAACTTTTCTCGTTAGTAATCTCAGATGAAAGTATAAATATTGAAACCATGACCAAGAGGTTTTTGGTAAGTCAAGGAACTTGAATGTCTGAATAAGTTTTGGTTAGCGTTATCTGACAGATAATGTGTACGGATTCGAAACGAGATATGGATTCTTTTCACATCAACGTCCAAAGCTGGGAAATACGCGCTGGCATGAGACCGGAATGGCGTCATGATATTGCCCTCGGAATGTCGCAACACGATGAAGCCTGGCTGGACCACCTGAAGCAAAAAAGGCTTCAACGCAAGGCCGCTCCTCCCCGTGACTCTCGTTTCTCCTGCGACAACATGCCGGGTCGCAATCGGACTCCTTAGTCACCGGAGACGATGAATCCCCTAAAAGGACCTTAATGACACAGCAACAATCATCTGTCAAGATGCTGTGGCCAATGATGATGATGATGAATGCGTACGAAATGACGTCCTCGATATATTGAATAATTTTTTCGTTAGTGCTTATTAGGCGATTGTAAAATAGTCTGATGAAGTAAGTCAAATTAGCACCATCCAACTTCTTATTTTAGATTATACAATCAAAAAATAAATAGATAGATTAAAAGCTCTGCTTCTCACTTCAAACTGTACTCCTAATGTTTACATTGTAGATAGCGTGTGTGAAGCATTTATGCTTCACACACGCTATCTACATTGTCACAAACAAATATATCTATTACACACAAACAAGCTACCTTTAAACGAGCGAATACATTCCGAAAAGAAAATCTTCGCCTAAACCATTCAAAATATATAGGTATACCTTCAAAATCTAAAGCGAAAAGCAAGATATTCCACAGTTCTCGCATAGTGTGGGCATTGGAGCGCATCGCGGGCCACGAGAAACGAGGGCGGGTCGTCGCGAAGAGCTTGACAGGGATGTGCAGTTGTGGCCCAAACCAAACTGGAGCTTTTCAGCATATGAGAGCTGTAGCGTAGATAAAGAAATAATAATATAGTAGGTAGGGATTCCGACGTCATCACCGCTTTACCGCTTTTGGTTTTCACAAAAGCGTTTGCAACTCGCGTCATGTTTCCTTCGAAGTGACGTTGTGTGTCCAGTGTGCAAGCTATTTTCATTTGAAAGTGGTTAGGCGGCAGAGGCCTGGACTGTACATATAGGTGATAAGATATAACTGTGAATAAATTACCGAACAATTGCCCTTGGAGCTAACAATTACTCTCAATTATTCCTTCAAAGCACTAAACAGTTAAAATCAGCAAGTAACATTTGCAATTTTTTGTTTGGAGTGGGGACTTTAATTTTGTTTGCTAGTATATTTACCCTGTGGTGCAAGTCTCGACACAGTTTTATCTGTTGAACAACAAGGTGGTGCTCAGAAATGCTGAGACAAATTTCGTGTTCTTATTGATTGAGAAGAAATTCCGAAAAAATCACAAATTTTTTTTACGAATATATTAAATATCCTCCATAAGTTAAAAGGATATTTGATGCAGCAGAAATATCTGCAAATTGAACTTATCGAGGTTAAATGACAAAACATATCTTGTGCTTTAGACTGTGGCCGCTGATCTTAAAGGCCTCTCCTCTTGTGACTTGCACCACTCTATCAACCGCACGCGCCCCAGTTGTCAGCATCGAAACGCGAGATGCCTCTCTATTATAAAAATACACTTACCAAGTTCAACTTGGACCTACATTCTATTTCATACAAGTTTTCACCACAAGGGGACGGCCTCGTAAAGTAAAAGTAATGTTAGCCTAGAAGCATCCCACTGCTGGGCAAAGGCCTTACCTCAAATGTGAGGTAGTTTGAGCTATACTCCACCACGCGGGCTCAGTGAGGATTGAAGTTTTTTGAGTTCGTAACCGCTGAAAATCAGGCTCGTGGTACGCGTTCCGCTGCCACGACTTTTTGACTCAAGTAACCTGTTTTTAGTATGTAAATAAATGTGATGATGTTGATTGTATTAAGAGTCGAATAAATTTATTTTCTTTCTTTCTTTCTTATCTGGAGTACCAATTTAGTCCTACCTATTTAATGCATGCAAGAAATTAAGCTTCTGTATCTAAAATTACCCAGAAAATATCTATTACAAACATCTACACCTCTTTTGGGGGGTTCCATACCCAAAGGGTAAAAACTTGACTCTATTCTAAGACTTTGATGTCTGTCGCGCGAGTCGGACTCGCACTTGGCCGTTTTTATTTCATTTTTTAGCTTATTGGAACAAAGTTTGTATATGAATTTTCATTTTCCTGATATTATTGAGCCCAACATGTGTACAAGCTTACTTTAAAATTAGGAAAAATGTGTCAAAAGAAAAATATCCTTGCATATCATTTCCAAGTATTATTACAAACCTAGAATTTAAAAATGAAACATGGTAAGATTTCCATTTCTGTCGGCGTGAGGCGTGATTATGGGTTTAACGTCGAGCTACATTTTAAACCGGCACATTTTCAGCGTTTTCTGAATATCCAGAGTTTTCCAGCTGTCAAGGAAAATAACTACTATAGAAGCCGCTTTCGGTACTGTACTGCAACTTTTTCTAGCATAGATAGCTAGATGTTGAAGTTATTCGCATTCATTGATACCTAACTCTTAAGTTATCCAACATTTCTTGCCTATTCTTATTAGTTAGTTTCGTAAGACTGTTTAGCTTTTTCCTGTGACTTTTGCTAGGAAATCTAGTCTAGAAGTTTGAAAACCTTCAAAAAACCTCTTTTAGATTGTGATTCTTAATAAGCCGTTGTAAGGGAATCCGTTTAAAACTAAGTAGGGATGAAATAGATAAATAGATTAACGGCCTGTTTCACAATGCCCTCATGTTTTGATAAGCGTGTTATCTGCTCGGTCGGTGGTTATTACTAATTTGCAGATGGTAAAAAAGGCCTTTAACCTCCTTATTGAACATTACGAAAGTTAGTCATAATTTTTATGTGGAGGTTTTTAGTTACATTTTCTGTCCATTGGTCTGCCAGAGACCTCAATTTGCCTCGGATCGTCAATTCCACACTTTAAATTCATCCGGCGAGTAGCACGAATGTTATTTCTCGTATTTTTGCATTAATTCCGTTCACGTGGCCTAATTGCTTTCCGTAGATGACAGCTTTGAGGGACGTGGAAAGAAATTTTAACGAAAAAGCTAATAAGTTACAGTCCAGGGCCCCTATTTTTGATTCATTCGCTTCAAGATGGCGAGTGATTTTCGTTCGACGTAGTGTCAAAAGTCATAGAAAAAAAATCGTTTGCGAACGAAAATCACTCGCCATATCCAAGCGAGTGATTCAAAAATAGGGGCCCAGATATGGATGGGGGATTAGTGTTATTTTTGGGGTGCTTTAATCAAGATTGTAGGTGGTAGGTACTCTTCAAATCGCTTATTAATAATAAATAATAATCGCTCGAATATTGATTTCAAAAATAATTTAGTTCTGAATAAAAAAGAAATCCTTGTGCACAAATGAGAGACATTCTTACTTAGAGTTCCTTTTACGTAAGTATTGTTGTGATTTTTTCTAGAAATGTCTTATAACATCCTTTGTCTTTCAACAGAGTTACATCCTGCGTCAAAGGCAGCATCCAATAGGTAATAGAATATTGTATTTTCCAATATCCTGCCCCGGACAAAGGAGTCATTGTTGTAGCGCGGCGCCTGCAGTAATATGAGAGCAATGGCGCGCGAACTCGTTCAAATGTCAAGGGCTGCTATTTGTAAAATATTGAAAGGAGTATGCACACTCTTGTTACTGACGAATGACGATGTAAGTTCTTAAAAAAATATTTTTAACTTAAATTTACATAGGTAAAATAGATCAGGGCATACTGCGGAATACATGACACGACCGAAAAAAAAAATCATCTCATTTATTTTTAGTTAGGAAGTTTTAACCTTAATAATGTAAAATAAATTTACTTATTATTAATTCCGGTAAGTAAATAGCTTTGTTTTTACACGATTTTTCCTTTTACCTACTTTGTCAATCAGATTTATTTTGTAGAGCTTGCACTTTCACGCGATAATGAGTAGGCTACCTTAACATCCTCGTGCTAACAAACTTGCTTTACAATATAATTGGCTCTGCTCTCACTGCAAATGTCAAAGGTGCCATATTGAGACGTCACTAACAATAACACCAAATAGAATAGCAACTCGAGTAGGTACTCAGGAATCGGCATTGTGTCTGGGTACTTAATGTTTATAAATGTCAGGTGAAATGGAAGCCCTAGCTAGGCAAACGGTGGTAAGTGCCAATTATATCGATGCGGGAAGTCTTTGTGCTGAATGTCAGCGAGTTTGTAATAATGACTAATGAGGGATAATTCGAAGGCTCAAACAATGGCCAAATAGTGTTAGTTTAATATGGGAATCTGCTTTCGGATTATTTGTAGTCTTATTGGATCCGAGATCCGAAAATAAGTTTATTTTTTCTGCCCCTCATATCGCTGAATCAATCGCGTTGCCTGCACAAAAAATAGAGCAAGAATTCACACCGGCACAGAATTAAAGCGCTTAGGAATTGCTCATTTAAAATAAGCAGGCGTTTCAACCCAGCGCGTGAGAATATTTTTCAAACATTGAAAGGGCGGTTATTGAGGATCTATACACCTAGACCACAATGGCTCCCGGCGAGCTGAATGTAGATCACTGGGCACAATAGGCAGGATGGAGCTCCGGGGCGCACCGGAAAATAGCTTTTGTTATTTTATGAAGGTACTCTGAAAGATCAAGTTTGATTCTTCGTGATAAAGAACGGGAAATGTTGATTGAGCCTGGAGTGTTTGGATTGTGTTAGATGTTTTTTATATATATAATTTCTACGTTTATTAACTTACCTATGGCATTTATATCAGCTTCAATGAAGTAGGTTTTGAAAAGCTTACAACTCTCAATTAGTGTGGTTTCAATCAAGCAAGATTAAATATACCGTAAATTAAAATATTTATTAAAAGATTAAATATGAAACCAAAAATTGCGCACGGGCGGGATTCGAACCAGCATCTTTCTGGCTATCCGGGCCAACTGCTCTTCCAATTGAGCTACCGTGCCATCGGTCCGACCGCGCGAAATTCTTGGTCTCATTGATACGTCATTGCGTGACGTTAGCGCCATCTACCCGTCTGTTTATGCAACAGCTTTTGCAACAGTTTTTGGTTTCATATTTCATCTTTTAAGAATAAAATATGACACTGTGAGTGTTAAAAGTATTGTAAAACCATTAAAATATTTAGTTAAGAATTTCATATGCAAGAGGAAAATTTTACATAAAATATGATGTTTATTATTACAGTGTGTAAAATCCATTGACCGACATTTGGGTCGGTTGGGTAACCATCGCAAACGCCCGTTTCTCGAAATCGTTTCAAAACCTCTAAGGTCCGGCATTCGGAGACATTGTATGTTACGAAGAAAGAGGTTTCATGCAAACAGATGGTCATTGTTGATATTTTTGGAGGTCCTTTATTTGGGACTTACGGTCTTGTGAAGTTATTCGTACCTCGTACCATCCAAATTATTTGCGTAGGTACTTTGTATTGTAATGCGAGTCATTTTTTTTTCATCAAGTAATTTTGTTTAGATCCAGTCGAAATAGTTTTGAACTACAATTATAAGCTATTTTAGAGATTAGATGGTGTTTAGTAAGTGTATTTATGATGAAAGCAAAGAAGATTGACTTGATAGTTTAACGTGACTTATTGTAATAAACATTCGTACCTAAGTCATGGATGTTATACTTATGTATTTAAATATTTATGGGAGAGGCCCCCGTCATAATCGTTGTCTGGTACTTCGTAACCTTGGACGAATAATAAATTAATTTGTAATTTATTAATGAATTAATATAATAAATTAATTTTTAATTTATTCATCCAAGATTCCAAGTTAACACAAGGAAGAAAATTCATTACCACGAAACCAGACAATTGGTGTGTTGTCTGGCGCATATTTATTTATTTAATATCGTTTTTTATACTCTACGATGTAAGTAAACAGTGCGATATACTTTTAATACAGCTAAGTAGTCATTAAATAACACAATGAACAGTCTAACAGGCGCGTCTACCTACGATCTTACACGGTTTACTACAATTTATTTTAATTGCCAACCCAGGTTAGGGTACCACGTACCACTATCTAAAATTCTAGGGATATCTCTACATTTCGGAACTAATAGTTAAGATATACTTCCATTTTCGTGAGAGTGTACTCCTCGTGCTAATTAGCGTGATGAGATCATGAGGCATTCGTGTCACCGTCGTTCTCGTGTGCTCATGAGTTCACGACTGCTGGCTCCAACGATGTGACAACAATGTTCGTGACAGATCCGCTATCGTCTGATCCCCACTGGCGACCAAAACACGAAAGTAAAAGCACCAAGCTGAACGCGCCTCGGCTCACTGGCAGCCATGAAAGTGAGCGCGCGTGACGCGTTCTTTTTTCGAAATCTCCCACCAAAAACGCGTTCGGGAGCCCTTCGCGCCTTTTTTTGACACTTCAACTTTTTTATTAAAAACTTTTTTTTCGGTGCATTGAACTTGGAATGAGAGTGCAGCGTCCTCAACCGCGGTTTCATAAGTGATTATCGCATGATATTATAGTGCGCGCAGTGAAAGTGACGTGACGTAAGAGTTACATTAGACGAGAGTATTATGGCGGATATTGGCCGTTTCGGGAAGCAGTGTCTTACTGTTCTGAGTAAGTATTTATTTTTATTATTTTTGCCATTTACTCTTTACATAACAAATAATGGTCTACATAACAAATAATGGTCAGCCGACCGAACTCGTTTTAAACAATATTGTGTAACATAAGTCCCACTTGATTCTAAAAGTTCAAACAAGTAATATAAAAACTACAATTATGTTCATAACGGCAACGTTTTACCTAAGTACAAAAATATAAAAATCACTGATGAAGCAAAAAATGCTATTAACAAAACCTTACAATTGACGATTTAAAACTTCCGTAAAAGAGTTAACAATTCACACATTGACTCCAACTAACATGCGACACTAATAATTAAGTATCGCTGAAGTTTCCTAACTTTTTATTTCACTGAAGATAAATTAATTTGATAAATTATTTCTATTTATTAGCACTTAAATAAATTGTTATTTATAAAGCCAGTTTATGCCTCGCACATGTATGATGTTTAATTTAAGTATTATTAAATAGTTTGCGGCCTGTGTGTTAATTGCCAGAACATAGCTACCTAATCGTTTATTGCAATTATGTGCGGGTAGTCTTAAAAAGCTTCAAAAGCGCCTACCTGCTGATAACTGGAAAGTAGGTTTATTCCACAGTTTTCACAATAACAGACGTATCCCACTAACCTAATAAAGCCCTCGGTATTAATATTATCTTATGAAAGTGTGTGTTTGTTACATAGTACCTATTATTATACTAACTCTACTTAATAGCTTTAATCTCTTAGAGAGTTCAATATAATTTATTTCTATAATTTGATTTCAAATTTAAGTCTTATTATTTTAACCTACGATTGCTATCAGTGACTGACTTGTTTGCATGATAGTGGTCGAGTTTTATATCCGATTCGAATACTCTACAAAGAGAAAAAAGTGACACCTAAGCTTTTAACCAAATAACATTGTAAGGATCATATAATGTTTTTTTTTTTAAATAACTTATTATTAATCTGGGATTCTAGAGACTAATCTATGGAAGTGGGCTTGCGTGAAAGCCTTAAGGTATGAAGTGATAAAGAGGTAACATTTATGGCACCGATATTAAATGCAAGGCTAGATTGCAATGGCGATCGAAACCTAGATACGTTTGCTCTCAATATGCTATGTTTATTATGAATTGGGGAATAATAATGAAGTTATTGAGAGTAGACAGCATTATTACTAACATAATACTTAATATCTTTTGACTCTACTTAGCGTTATTACTATAACAAAGCTCAAAATGAGGCCTTAGGCCAGCGGAAGAATGTTTCGATATTACCAACTTATTACACTAACGGCCAGTTTTAACAATGTCCTAATAATAAGTTCTGATGTTTAGCGGTATCTCCCCAATACTTCTTACGAAATGACACGTTTGAATTATTCGTTGGTTAGGGCTCATTTAGTGGTCGAATATATCGAAGACAATATTTGCCTTTAAAAATAACTAATTAATCTCAACATGAGAGAGTTTTTGGTCCCGCGGAATTATAATAAAAATAAAACATTACAATTATTTTGATGAAATACTGATCATGCCAAGTTAGTACTTACGTTCAAAGATGCAGCTACACAAATGATTTGCCTCCAATTGTGTTTCTGCGGTTGATCATATCTCGGTATGAATGAATACTATCGCCACTGCGATCGAGCTTTTCTTTGCGAGAAAGCTGGTTTTTCAAACACAATTACAACACAAGAATTAAAGTTTTTTTATTATTTTGATTGTAGTTAAGTACTTTATTGGTTTACAACTAAAGCGCTTGATTATTTCATTACTTTTGAGTAATTATAGCGTAAGACACGGGGTTCAATTCCTCGTCTGTCACAGGTTCACAGTTGCTTTTTACAAGTGCAATTTATACTTTTGAGTTTATTTGTTTGAACGCGCTAATCTTAGGATTTACTGGACTGATTTGAAAAATAATGTGTTGGATAGTATATTTATCGGGGAAGGCTTTAGGCTATAAAAATCACGCTGGAGGGAGGGAGCAAACTCAAAATGTGCGGACGCAACCGCTAGTAAAAAATATTTTTTTTTTTTGCATCGATAGTTGCAGTTTTTGCCAATAAGTATATGGCAATGGTTTTCAGTTACAAAAGCCCGTGTAAGCCGTGTACCTTGCCCTTTAATTCGATCATTCAGTAGGTACTATTTTAACACATGAAAGAGTTTATCAAGGACCTCTGAATCGCGCTGAGAAAGGCTCTCGACTTTCCTTGCTCTAAGGTAATTTGAAGTGCACACTTACACAGCTCATTAAGATTTTAAAGGTAAAGGGCTTACGCGTAATTATACCCTAGGGTCTGTTCTGAACCCTCTGAAAGCTCAAGTGACTCGTGGAGAAAATCTGCTTTCTGCGATAGAACAAAGAAACAGTGGCTAATGTTTCACTTGGAAATTCTTAGAACTTTATTGCAATTTTTGTGAAATAAGTTTGATCGTGCATAAATTTATTTTTGCTTGATATAAGTATGTGTAAAAGTAAGTAAGGTAGGTACTTGCTTTAACTCAAAAAAGTAGGTACCCACTAGAAGTGTGATTCACTGTAAAAAACCAATTATGTATTTAAAAGCACTACGAAGGATAATCATGTTAGCCTTAAAAAGGTGCTTACTTTTTACGACTCATTTTTCTTACTCCCCAAAATTTAAGTAGGTCACAAAACGGGCTGCACAAAATCTTTTTTTTTTGTGTCAAGGACAGATGCATTAAGCAAGAGATGATTCACCGCAAAACCGCAAGATTATAAAGAAAGTTTAAACCAAATATTACGAAATGATTCGACTGTGGGGTTTTCCCAAGATATTATGTACGATGAAAACGCATGTCATATAATTATATGGCTAATGTGATGTTGTTTTATAATTTATTTTTGGTCTTAATCTCTAACCAAAAGTCATGTGTTTTTAAAAAAAAAACGACTAAGTACATGTAACATGTACTAATACGTCTTTAACGTATGTCAATTTGGCTATTACCTAACACTATGGAAATTTATAATTTCAGAAAACATTAATATTTGTAATATACAGCGGAGAAAAAACGAATCTCTTAACGAATTTGTAATTATACTCTGATTTTTAATTAGATAGACCAAAATGGCATTTGGTGGGTGGCCACTTTTTCGTAATTTAAAAATAGTGTTGGTCCTTAATAATCGAAAGTTTCAATTCCTTCAATTGTTGTTTATAATCGATTTTAAAATATTCGAATAAAATCAGGAATCCTACAAAAACATAATAAATTCAATGAATAAATTTATAGAAAGTATTGAAAAGAAGATAAGACCATACAATATGCTATTGCAAGAGAAACCTAGATTTTTCTACTCCTTACAAAAACCGTTTTATGTATTACGTTTATTTGTAGCTTCATGTAAAGTTTAGCATGTATAATTTATCCTAATTAGTAAAATCACATTAATGAAAATTCATATCATAAGTTCAATTAATCGCTTACAATTGAATTGTTACAGCACTATGGGTACTACGCTAGCAACATTAAAAAATAAAAAGTTCGATTAAAGCTGTCATTCTGGTCTATCTAATTAAAAATCAGAGTTTAGGCTATGTGATGATGTGTATTAAAGAGTATCTTTCTATATATCCACTGACGCTAAAATGGAATGGACAAAGATATTATTCGTGCCTGGTTCAACGGACTATCAGCTCTGGCGACAATGTGGGTACTTGCACAAAGATTATGCGTATCGGCGCTTGCGCACGCAATACGCGCATAATTAATCATATTCACAGCTGAAACAATCAGGTCTGTATTGTTGTGATGGAAGTTTATTAACTATTTACTTATCAAATATGTTTCTGGTAATATGATTGATAGGAAATCGTTCAAAAAGGATTCTAGTGTTGGGGTAAGGGGTCTAAACATACAAAATAATCACGCTTTTATTAGTTAGTATGATGTTTCGGCTCAATGCATTTTATTAATGCGTTACATGTGAATCACGGCATCTAATCATCTTTTCATGATGTTGAAACTTTTTCAAGAGCCAAATATTTTTTGGACTAACAAAATCATGCCCAGTATCCAAAACCGTATTGTAGCTAATACTGTTTATAATTTCATTACAGTTATAATTTCACTTTGTATTTTATTTAGTTTTCTTTCGGGTTCAGGCAAATTCAGGATCAACGTTTACCCTCAATTATTTCCAACTGATTGGCGGACAGCCTTGTGTATAGTTTATTCGTGCAATGAAAAATTAATAAAATATCTTACTTTTCCTTGGAGTAAAAGGCATCAACGCCTGAAAACCTAATTATCTCTCATACTCCCTAGCTACTATGTCAGTGATCCGCTTATCTTTATAAAGTCGCGTCCTTTTATACCGCAAACAAAGTTACCGCAGCGCTGCATGTAGAAATATAGAGACTGCAGTGTGCAGTGACTTATCCTGGTATCAATAGATATTTTTTCTCTTCGTTGACAAGTAAATATTTTTATTTGAAGTTAAATTAAAGAGCATTCTTTCTAAACTTTCGACTTCGCTCGGGGAATTAGTAGGATTTTCTTTGAAAATATAGATAGATAGATAGATAACTCTTTATTGCACACAAAATTAGTGAATTTACAAATTTGTTTAAAGGAATAATATACAACCTAACTAATCATTCCTGATGATTTCATGCATCACTCTTTCTATTGAGAGGCATGAATGAATGAATATTTACTTTACTAACTGAAAAATATTTTAATGATAAAAATAATACTACCTTTCTATTCGTTTTTAAAAAAGCTAAGTAAGTGGGTTTGATGGTGCACGAAGATAAATTGAATGGAAACTCTTTTTCTTGCATTTTAACGCAACATTACTTCAATATCAAAAGAAAACCGCAAAGTTGCGGTCAATTTCTTTTTTCACTGGCAGCTTGGCACTGTTTTTGTTGCGATTTAAAGCAATAACTACTAAAAATCAAAAGCAACATTACGCATTTATGAAGCTGATTTATTGGTAGTTTGCCGTCGACAATGCCAACAGTTATCCGTTTTCCACAAAATAAGAGAAGAAAATTGATCTCTTTTTTTCACATCGAAAAACTAAGCCTATAAGATATTTATTATTCGGATATTTATTTGTTAACTTCATGCACAAACAAACTGTTCATAAGGCAGATTTAATGTCAAAATCATTATCTACCAGTCAACCGTAGGTCTAAACAGAGAAAATGCACGCGGCGCGAAGGATCAAGAAAGTGATAAAGGGACATTGGGGTATTTTAAACAACTTCGTCCGCAAAAAAAAAAACTTACACATCTGTACCATACATTACATAGAACCTACGTGGGGGTATTATTTTTTTTAACAACTTCGTCACGTAACAAAAAAAAATCATTTGCGTACGTCTGTACTTTTCTTTACATATAACCTTAATGTATAATGGAGATAGGAATTGTTTTTTTAGATAATATATTTTCATTTCTAAATTGTCTACCGGTACATAAATCGTTCACGCGGCACTCTCAGTAACCGCGTTTGTCACTCGCCCGCTAACTGCGTTCAGCCACTTTGCCTTTGCAGCGTGCTGTCTGCCATCTGTGCTGATATGGTTAGAAGATAACTAACCGCGATGTTCTTTCCAGCCTGTCTTTGGGCGGTGCTGATGTCATAGATTTAGTTTCAACTTCTTCAATAGCTTACCTAGGTACCTTCATATTCAAAGCAGTGAAGGCGGTCGCCATTTGTGATTACCATCTACTCACTTCTTCTAATGGGATTATTTATACCCACGGTGATTATTCGTTCTTGGAGCTAAGTTGCATCTCAAAAGGCGATTAGTACCTGCTAATGTTTGTATGTAAGTACATAAGTAATTTCACAAAACCTTATTGCACAAAAACACAAAAGGTCGGCTTAATGCAAAAAGCATTTTCTCCTAGTGATACCTTCTGGTCATGCAGAAATATTGTGATGTGAACTGCTTATAACTGGAACAAATACCTAGGAAATAACTAATTTGTTTGTGTTGGTTTGGTTGGTAAAGTGTTGTATTGCACCCACCACGTCCCCCATGTTAGTTTTTCATTTTAACAGTTCTAATGAGCTTAGCCTTAAACCTAAACATTAACCATAATTCCATAAAAACACCTAACAAATACGCATTCATCATCATCATCAGCTAAATGAAGTCCACCATTTTTAGATAAACAATAACATGTACTGCCGTAACTATCTAGCAAATTTTACTTTACCTAAGAAGAGCTTCTAATATTGATTTTTGACTAAACTTTCCGAGCTGACTCACTACTTTCCATTTCAACAGTCATCGCTTTTCCCTCATATTTGTCGAACAACCGAATTAATATTTCCAAATTAAACAGAGACCTAGCAGAGAAAGCTTTGTTTCGTTCCATAAGTGAGTAGGTGAAACATACGAATCAAATTAAATATTTCTCTGAACTACCCTCATATAAAGTAAGTATCTCGGAATAATGTAAATTGAACTTTATTAAAAACTTTCATATAACAAAGGGACCACAGTTAACTATAGTATAAACTAAACATGCAGTAGTTCAGCAAAAATCAGAGAGCTTTCGACTGACTTAATTAGGTTCGATCTTTTAAAGGTCTGAGAAAATTTAATAGACTGTTAAATTATACAGCGACAAATTTAAAAAAATACAGGTACGTGTGATTGCTGACAATTAGGTGACGTTTTCAAATTAGCCATATTGTATTATGTTCGCCGAATATTTCATATCTGCCTATTGAAAAATCAGCCCTTACTTTTTTCATATTTTTTGTAATCGAAAACGTATATTTGTATTATTTTTACTTGTGATCTTTTCATTGTACGTCCTAGTTAGAAGCAGGCAGGACTCGGCCAGTAGGTACTGTAACTTTACCTCTGTTCAACATTTAACCTAAAGATTTTTATGCTTGGTTGTTTATTAAACTTAACACTCATTATTTCCCAACCTAGTTACTAGTTTATACATTTTCAAATCATATAATAGCATGAACACATAAGAAAGTCTACCACATGTACCTTTACTATAACCTCACTCGTGTACGTTTTTTCATTCAGTGTTACGCAAAAATTCACGTGAAAAACAAAATGAATTACACGTTCGCTATTTTTATTTTTGAGTAAGCAAAAGCTATGCGTTGCCCTTTGCCTTTTGAAAGGTTTTGATTAAACTCTTTGACATTGTGCACGTGCCATATATCGTGTAACTAAACCTGATACAAAGAGTTTACAGGGCTGTTATTTCCAAGTAAAATTTAAAAATATGGAGTTGTTTTTATCGATAAAAGCTTCCGAGGTCTTGTATTCCCAAGATTGTTTTATTGTTTGCGTTAACAACAACAAACACTAAGATTTCTTCTGCCTTTTTAAGTGCAGTATCAAGTTCTTTGATAAGTTTTCATTCTTCGTATATTTTGATACGAATTTACTAAGAATCCTTTTATAGTGCTGACCTAGAAGACTTATTTAAGCTTTAAAGGTTAACGATTAAATTTAATGTTAAGTTGTATGTATTTTGATATTAATAGCAGTAGTAAATAAAGTTTATTCAACAAGAAGTAATAAATTAATGATTTTGAAAGCTTATTTATTTAATTACATTACCGTATATTATTGGTCTGAAGCTCCGCATCCTTCACTAGTTGGAGTTTACAGTTAGGTCAAGCTATGATTCTGTTAAAGCCACATCACATTTAAAGCGATGCCTTAAAATATGCCTAAAATAAGAGCTTAAAAATCTTAGTCCAAAATATTCGTAATATACGCCATATAGGAACTAAAAACCAATTTTGCCGCTCTTTTACGTGGTTTTCATTAACAAAAGTCGTTTGATAGTTACACGTGTTGCCGAGATGCCTGCATGAATCTGCAGTTGTGACTAGGGTTGTACATTACCTAAGTAAAATTTCGATAGCTCTGGTTTGCTTCTATTGAGTGCAGCTATGCCATATTAGTACACATAAGTGTAGGTATCTACCAAAGATAGATTTAATGCCTATGATGTGTCTTAGATTTAACTCGTCAAGTATGTGTAAACGAGACACAATAAAAATTCCATTGTTATGCGACTCTCGGCATTCGTTTGATACCTGACTGATTACAATTAACATTAAGAAACACCCTTATTTGGCACACTGGTTGCGGTCTGCGGTCAGGTCCATACAAAATTTGCCGTGACCGGATGCCGGCAATTTTTTATGGACCGAACCGCATACTTTAACCGACATAAAATATGTAGATTAAATGATTTGACAAGTATGAGGTAAAGAGTACATTTTTATTATAGAAGTTTTTTCGCTAAACAGTTTTTCTCTTCCTTTCATCCTACTTAGCACTATTTGAAGCGAGCTTGCAAATGGAGTCTGTCTTCCGCCACTAATGTTTATAATGTACTCCGCTTTTATCGATAAGGCTTATATCTTATTATCGATACTTTTCTACCTAACACGTGTGGCTCTCCTGGCTTTCAGCCAGACCGCGTGTAACCTTTGTTCCGAGTCCGGATTTAACGACAAGTTAAATTTAATTTCTACGTGACCTTACCTTAAAATAGTGACGTAAATGAGGAGTTTAAAACTTTACTGACGTCACATATCAAGTTTTAAGCTTTAATCTTTGATTTTATTGTAGAAGTTGGGGTAGATAATCATCACGGAGGCCATAGTGTACAAATTAAGAAAAGTTAGTTCTATAAATGTTCCAAATCAATGGTAAAGAGAGATAGCAAGTAAGTTACGTACCTAAAGTATAGTAAAAAATATTAAATTAATTTATTTTAAATCAGGCTACTGATTATAACAATAGAATCGACAAGGCAATACGCGTCGCTAATTACTGGGCACTACAAATTTAACTTGATTTACCATCGACACGATAAGAAGAAGAAGATAACAATAGAGGCTCAAAGGACATTGAACTACCTACTAACTAGCGTATGGAACTGACACCACGAACAAATCTCGTGCGCCATGAATTGACGCCACTTGTCATCAACTCATACAACAGGTTTAATATTCGAAATTCAAATTTCAAGAATACGTCATAATCTTGCCGTCGTATTTACTTTTTGCTTGGCATAGCTTCTCTATAGGTAGTAATAACAACTCACTGACTTACTTACAGCCAATAAGAAAAACGTCGCTAAGTATAACAACCTTTTGGCATTCAATCAAAGTACGTGCAAGTTAACTTTTTCAGATTGCAAATTCGGGCTTCAAGCCATTATAAGCGCAATTGAAATATGACACAAATACTTTTAATAAAAAACAAAGATAACAAAAATAACTCTTTGAAAATTGATTACGCCCACTCTCGATAAACTACGTAAACATTTTTCCAATCAGCAAACAACAACTGGTCTTCAGAATTCATCAACATGGATTAAATTGCATTACAGCTGGAAATAAATATAATGGAATAGATCGGAAAAACCTTTGTTGTCCCTGGAAGGCTACACGCGTAGCGATGCAATTCCAGGAAGGCCAGTATAAATATAATTTCCTGGAATCAGCCGGTTTCGGTGTCCAAATAGATTATGTGAAGGCTAGTTAATTTGATACGCGTGTCACTTCTCTTATTTGGTTATGGGGTTATAATACATACTTATCAATGAGGTTTTTGTCTCTCTAGAAGGCGCCACTGTAGTGTGCGGTCAAGAAGTAGTGCATTTGTGATAATGGAGGGCGGAAAAATCAAGTTTGTCATTAAATATTAACATTACAATACACCCCGCTTTCTTATCCCGCAAAGATCCACCTTTTTTTTGTTTTTAAAGAACTCTCATTGATTGACACTTTTAAACTTGAATGATTGATCCGTAATGTATCAAATACTACGTACGTATCAATGTTTTTTGATAAATTTGAACCATATGTTCATATTTATTAAAATATATCAACCTTGTGTTAAAATTATGCACTTTATGTAATACCTGCCATTTACTGAACCTTAGCAAATAAATAAAATAAACATTACGATCATTATGACATTGGCAATGGCAAGAAGTTCATTGATGTCAACTTTAAACGTGTAACGCGATTTCATATCACTTTCTACATCGAAGTGAGTAAGCCACGGCATTAGGTAGGTAGGTGAACAACTTTACGGAGTTCACAGTCTAATAGTCCAATCAACGAGGAGATTCGTTGTATGGAGACATCCGAATAATTCTCCCGTCGTTGAAACTTGGCACATAGTGAAAATAAGTAATACAGATTATAGATATGCAATAATCCAATGATTTTTTTTACGAGAAGTTAGGTATTTATACCTAAACATGGAAATCGCTTATAACTCTCTGTGAAAAAAATCTCAGTCTGAAATTGTTCGTGTATACGTGTGTATGTATAAGTTAGAATAGGTAAGAATAAGAATCCAATATTTTTTCGATTTCCGAGATACTCAAAATTTAACTTTTTGCATTTTGCTCTATAACTTCTACCGAAAAAATTCTCTGCCCATTTTTGTTTTTTAATATGATTTTATTTACGTATATAAGTAGCTTTAATAAGTTATCCAAAACATTTTTCTTTACAATATTACAATTCTTATTATTACTTAATTATGGCTCGTGAATAATTGCTCAGGCAAATTTAATGCGTTTCTTAGTTAGGGGTCGCTCTATTGCAGTAGACTTTTCAATAATCCAATGAAAATTCCACTAAAAAACAAGTTTTTAAAATGTCAATAATGGATAATATTGAATATTACCGCCACTTATTATAACCGACCGGGCGCGCGGCAGTGCGGAGTGGTGCTCATTAACAAAATATTGTGTTTTTGCAGTGATTATTTGCCAGTCGAATTCAGTCCTTATATGTTACGACGTAAGGCTTATTTTGGCGGACGACTGACAGCGGAGTCTGGAACGCGGCGTGTGTTTATTGCGATTTCTGTCGGGCGAAAGTAGTTCTTATTTCTATAGGCGGAAGGCTTGTAGTCGGCTGTGATGGATGATTGAGGATTCTAGAATGCCGTCTATTGTATTTCGGCGCCCGCGCACTCCATAGCTATCGTATACCTATAGTATACTATTATTCAATTATTGTGACGGTATTTTGCGCGCGGTCCTTAAAAGTCATTCTGTACAAACACGTTTCAGTTTTCGTTCATCTCAGTTACCTACTTGGCCAATCAGAGGACAACGACTCAACGCAATATAATAATTAATTACGTGAAGAATTTAACGAGAAATAAAATGAAAACATCGACCAAGAAATAAGTAAACGACGGTGGCAAAGCAAAAGGCTTAAGCGACACTTTTACAGATATTTGGTCTTAACTTAGTTGTAATCAGCAAGTTTTTCTGCGTCGTTTGAGCTGGGTTTGGTGTAAATCAGGATTGGTGTAAAATATGTTTATAGAATTTATCGGAGATTATTGAATGAATGAATGACTTTCTTTATATCGGACAATAGCACCCCTAATAATAAACAATTAAAATAACACATAATAAATATCAACTAAAAATTACATTTGATAAAATAAAATTAAAGCACGATTTTTTTATTTCCATTAAAATCTAGGTAGAACATATATTACCAATCTGATTAATGAAAAATATGACTGCCCCATTTTACCTATAGATTCAATGGAAATCAAAATACTGTTGGTTCCTCCCCCGCAGTCTGCATAAGCATGAAGCCTTTGTACTTTAGGCACTGCAGTAACAGCATTCTAAAGGCATTATTGAATGGCACTTTAAGTGTCTTTAGCGCCTTTTGCGTATAGCTGACCCAGAGGGAGCCCGAGTAGAACGACTGGCAGTATGCTTTAAGGACAGTTAACTTAACTTCATTACTACATCAAGCAAATCTCCGAGCCAGCATATTCCTCCGGAATGCCAAGGCGTATTTAAAAAGAAAAAATATAATAAGGGACACCAAAAGTCTACTAATTAATAATATATATTGTTGGTTTTCTAATTTTGTTGTTATATTTATAATAACATTTATTTTATATCTGGTTCAAGTGATTAAACTAGACTGGTTGCACCCGCGATAATTTGATGTTGCAACCGCAATCAATTTAAAAACGAATAAATCATTATTTATGTTTCTTTTGTTTACAGTTCCATTTTATTTACTTTGTTACTTAAACACTTCACAAAATATTAAACCAAAACAAACTAAATGTAACGCAATGAACTGATTTTTGCGTTTTTTGTCTATAATCTGACAAAGGTTCGGTCATATTTGTTGCACCCGCGATAGCAGTTTTAATTTTCCTCCTGGCTATTGAAATTATATTTTAAATTCTTTGTTAACTAATATAAAGAGAACATAATAACGTTTAGTCTTTCATAGACTAATTTCGCGGGTGCAACAAATGTGACCCAACCTTTGCCAGATTAAAGACAAAACGCAAAAATCAGTTCATATTGTTACGTTTAATTTGTTTTGCTTTAATATTTTGTGAAGTGTAAGGAAGTAACAAAGTAAATAATATGGGAATTGTAAACTAAACAAACATAAACAATGGTTTATTCGTTTTTAATTGATTGCTGGTGCAACCAGTCTAGTTTAATCACTTGAAAATAGATATAAAATAAATTTAATTATAAATACAACAACAAAATTAGAAAACTAACAATATTCATTATTCATTAGTAGACTTTTGTTGTCGCTTATTCAGATTTTTTTTAAATACGCCTTGGCATTCCGGAGTAATATGCTAGCCTGGAGGTTTGCTCGATGTAGAAATGAAGTTAAGTTAACTCTCCTTAAAGCATACTGCCTGTTCTTACTTGCAGATTAAATAATTTGGTATTAGAAATAGATAGGTACTGATTGTTATTTTTTATTTATTTATTTATTTTCCAAACTTATATCTTGTACTTATATCTTAGTCACTTTATTTAGAAACAATGTGAACAGATAACTTATCGGAAATCTTGAATCAATCTGACTATGAATGTTTTTCTGTCATTTCTTCTTCTCTAAAATAATTTCAAATCTGTTCTTAATGTCAAAAACACATACGGAGGTCTTAACCTCAAACAATGCCAGTCGTTCTACTCGGGCTCCCTCTGGGTCAGCTTTACGCAAAAGGCACTTAAAGTGCCATTCAAAAATGCCTTTAAAATGCTAAAGTACAAAGGCTTCTTGCTTATGCAGATTGCGGGGGAGGAACCAACAGTATTTTGATTTCCATTGAATCTATAGGTAATGGGGCAGTCATATTTTTCATTAATCAGATCGTTAATATACAGGGTGTCCCAAAAACGAAGGATAATCCTGTAACTGCAAAAAGGTCACGCTATGGCCTATTATATGCCAAAAAAAATTTCAAAAAAGTCTCACCATTTTCGAGATACCCTCACTTTTAATATTTTTTTAAAAAATTTCGTCTTTGCTCGTTAAATATCATGCCAATTCCTAAAATGACAACTTTTTTAAGACCTGTTACATTTTTTAAGCTCACAAATTATTGAGACATGTAAATCAATGGCCTTTTGACAATAATATTTTAGGGTACCCCCAAAAAATAAATTGTTTTGCAATATTTATGTAAAATCTTATTCAAACATAAGACTTTCATAGCCTGTGGTGTAAAATAAAACCGGCCAAGTGCGAGTCGGACTCGCTCACTGAGGGTTCCGTACCAACTTTAACTGAATTAGGGATACTTACTTCCACTTAGCCAAAATACTACAATATTTTGTTGACCGCAAACATAACTTTGTTTTTCATAGTGTTTGTATGAAAGTAAAGTAAAGTAAAACAAAGTTATATTTGCGGTTAATAAAAATGTGCTATATCTCAAAAACTACTAGTTCGATTTCGATCAAACCAATTTTCATTTAAAGTTGTCGTTAAGATCTACATCATATATTTTTTCCATAATTTTCACTACCTTGATAAAACTGTATCATAATAGAGTCCGAAAACACGACCTTTGTGCATTAGTGCATTAGAATTAGTAATAGTAATAGTCCCCCTAGCCGATTTCGACAACGGTGGCCAGTCACAACGACTAACCGACTGCGCGGGACATATTATAGTGCACAAGTGTGTGCGCAAACACAGGTGCACTCTCTATACCTTTCACTCTCATAGCCCGATGGGACAGCAATCTTACACGACCGGAGAGAGATCAGGCGCAGGACCAACGGCTTAACGTGCTTTCCGAGGCACGGGGGTGAAACACCGCCAAATTCCAAACTCCAGGGTACCCTTAGAAATTCTAAACAGAAAAACCCAGGTATTTTTTGGCCCGACCCGGGAATCGAACCCGAGACCTCTGGCGCAGCCGTCGCTTTTAAATGCGACCCTCTCACCGCCGCGCCACCGAGGCAAAATTAAATTTATAGAATTAGTAGTACCTTTGTGACCAAAGAAGAGATGGATGGACTGTGTTATAAATGATATGAGTGTGAAAGGAGTGGATGATTCAGTGACGAGTGATAGAATAGTGTGGAAGAGCAAACCATACTGCGCCGACCCCAGATAACTGGGAACAGGGCAAGAGAATGATGATGATGATGTGCATTAGAATTGCCATAAAAATATTTTAAAAAGTAATTGCTAAATAATAGTTACCATTTCAAAATTGGCATTAACTAAACAATGGTTTAGAATGTTTTTTAATACTCAGGATCATATTTATATTCTTAAAGATGAAATAAGAAATCAAAAATTGCGCACGGGCGGGATTATAACCAGCATCTTTCTGGCTTACCGGGCCAACTGCTCTTCCAATTGAGCTACCGTGATGTCGGTCCGACCGCGCGAAATTCTTGGTCTCCTAGTATACGTCATTGCGTGACGTTAGCGCCATCTACCCGTCTGTTTATGCAACAGCGTGCCAAGTAGTTATTCTTTACAGAATAAATTCAACTTGGAAATGATGACGCCTCGCTTTACAATGGTTTAGAATGTTTTTAAACACTTACAGTGTCATATTTATATTCTTAACTCGTCAAGTATGTGTAAACGAGACACAATAAAAATTCCATTGTTATGCGACTCTCGGCATTCGTTTGATCCCTGACTGATTACAGATGAAATAAGAAACCAAAAATTGCGCACGGGCGGGATTTGAACCAGCATCTTTCTGGCTTACCGGGCCAACTGCTCTTCCAATTGAGCTACCGTGCTATCGGTCCGACCATGCGAAATTCTTGGTCTCTTAGTATACGTCATTAGCGCCATCTACCCGTCTGTTTATGCAACAGCCCATGCGCAATTTTTGGTTTCTTATTTCATCTTTAAGAATTAGCTAAACAAATTATTAGATTTAGATTTATTTATTTGCATAAGAACACAGTATAAAAGGTGTTACATAGGTTAAAGTGAGCACATACAAGTCTTGCCAAATTATTAAGTAACTGGCACTTTCCCCTTGGTATATTTTTTACACCACAGGCTATAAAAGTCTCATGTTTGAATTAAATTTTACATTATTTTACATTTTCTGGGGTACCCTAAAATATTAATGTCAAAAAGGCCATTGATTTACATGTCTAAATCATTTGTGAGCTTAAAAAATGTAACAAGTCATAAAAAAGTTGTCATTTTAGGAATTGGCATGATATTTAATCAGCGAAGACGAAATGAAACGATAAGAAACGAGACGAAAATTTTTTTGGCATATTATAGGCCATAACGTGACCTTTTTTCATTTACAGGATTATCCTTCGCTTTTGGGACACTCTGTATTTTCTACGTAGATTTTAATAGAAATAAAAAAATCGTGCTTTAATTTTATTTTATCAAATGTAATTTTTAATTGATATTAATTTATTTGTAATTTTAATTGTTTATTATTATTAGGGATGCTATTGTCCGATATAAAGAAAGTCATTCATTCATTCAATATTCGCCGATAAATTCTATAAACATATTTTACACCAATCCGGATTTACACCAAACCCGGCTCAAACGACGCAGAAAAACTTGCTAATTACAACTAAGTTAAGACCAAATATCTGTAAAAGTGTCGCTTAAGCCTTTTGCTTTTCCACCGTCGTTTATTTCTTTCTAGGTCCATCATTCATTTCATTTCTCGTTAAATTCTTCACGTAATTATTATATTGCGTTGAGTCGTTGTCATCTGATTGGTCAAGAAGGTAACTGAGATGAACATAAAAAAGAAAAGTCATAAAAGTCGTTTATTTTTGCATATAGACCCACTGGGGGCACTTATACACGTCCCAACATCGACCCTATCACAGCTTCGGGACAATTGTGGGCTAGTGCTGAGATGAAGCTGCGCAAGAAACTCAGTCACTTTTGTCAATGCCTCTTTTCAAAAGTTTTACAATGTTTGTGGTGATCATGCAAGTCCATACATTATTATCTTTTAAATAATCATCTACTTTATAATACCCTTTCGTCATTAGGGTTTCTTTAATAACAGTTTTAAGTTTAGTAATCGGTAAGTCAACAATGTATTCTGGTAGTTTATTGAAAAATTTTATACATTTCCCCATGAAAGAATTACCAACCTTTCGAAGCCTGAATTGTAGAATAGCAAGCTTAGAACGAAAACTGAAACGTCTTTGTACAGAATGACTTTTAAGGACCGCGCGCAAAATACCGTCACAATAATTGAATAATAGTATACTATAGTTATACGATAGCTATGGAGTGCGCGGGCGCCGAAATACAATAGACGGCATTCTAGAATCCTCAATCATCCATCACAGCCGACTACAAGCCTTCCGCCTATATAAATAAGAACTACTTTCGCCCGACAGAAATCGCAATAAACACACGCCGCGTTCCAGACTCCGCTGTCAGTCGTCCGCCAAAATAAGCCTTACGTCGTAACATATAAGGACTGAATTTGACTGGCAAATAATCACTGCAAAAACACAATATTTTTTTAATGAGCACCACTCCGCACTGCCGCGCGCCCGGTCGGTTATAATAAGTGGCGGTAATCCTACTACTATTATAAAGGCGAAAGTTTGTAAGTATGGATGTATGGATGTATGGATGTATGGATGTATGGATGTTTGTTACTCTTTCACGTAAAAACTACTGAATGGATTGGAATGAAACTTTACCACAATATAGCTTATACATCAGAATAACATATAGGCTACAATTTTTGAGGTTTCTAATGTGAGGTCGTAAAAAACACATTTTTTGCGCTACTAGACGGGACGAACCTGAAGTCCACGCGAACGAAGTCGCGGGCAAAAGCTAGTATTCAATATTATCCATTATTGATATTTTAAAAACTTGTTTTTTAGTGGAATTTTCATTGGATTATTGAAAAGTCTACTGCAATAGAGCGACCCCTAACTAAGAAACGCATTAAATTTGCCTGAGCAATTATTCACGAGCCATAATTAAGTAATAATAAGAATTGTAATATTGTAAAGAAAAATGTTTTGGATAACTTATTAAAGCTACTTATATACGTAAATAAAACCATATTAAAAAACAAAAATGGGCAGAGAATTTTTTCGGTGGAAGTTATAGAGCAAAATGCAAAAAGTTAATTTTTGAGTATCTCGGAAATCGAAAAAATATTGGATTCTTATTCTTACCTATTCTAACTTATACATACACACGTATACACGAACAATTTCAGACTGAGAATTTTTTCACAGAGAGTTATAAACGATTTCCATGTTTAGGTATAAATACCTAACTTCTCGTAAACAAATTCATTGGATTATTGCATATCTATAATCTGTATTACTTATTTTCACTATGTGCCAAGTTTCAACGACGGGGGAATTATTCGGGTGATAAAAGCTTCGTTGATTGGACTATAAAGTTATAATCTCAACTTCATTAGTGTTTTTAAATTTTATATAAGTTTAGCATAGACCATTTCCTGTTTGTATACCTAAGTAAAATAAATAAATAAATCATTAACTAGCTTTGTGCGTTCTGGGAACACTGATATCCTAAGGACCCGGAAATCCACCTTTGAAACTCCGCAACTTCGAAGTTCGGAAATTATCCTAGATAATATATTTTCACTGTACTTTACCTGCCATTGTAAACAATTTCGCGGATAGAACTCTACTGACACAATAAAAGCGATGTCGTAACGAAAGCGAGCGCTTTTCCGCTTAACCCACAATTAATACTTAATGACTAAAGCTATAGGGCTATACTCCAATGGTACAGTAGAGCAGGACAAGCAATTAAAGCTATGACTATGAGATTAACGACAATTGTATGCTATTCATTACCATCATCATAATTAACAAACAAAGGATGCCACGGTTTCCCACAGGGTTTTGTGCTATTGCGAAGCATTTTCTTTCAAATTTAAGAGTAAGACACTTATCGGTAGAGTTTTTCCATAAAAACACCAAATTAGGGAAAATAATGTGGTATTTAACCCTCCCTCTTGCCTTCCATACCGCAGTTTAAAAACCGGGGGTTTCCCGCGTCTTAATAGCCAGTCAAAGGCCTTTCCTGATGTACTATATCTTCAGCCTTCTGACAGCACTGATGTTTCTGCTATCCAATATTATTAGATGACGGCACAGATGATCGTCACTAAAAATTGTAGCTTTTAATAGAGAAGCCCATCCCACTTGACTCCCCACTACATGACGCTGTTTAAACAGGGACTGCTTAATTCAACATATTGGCAGCTAACCACCATATCTGGTGGCCATTCACTATCCGCCACCTGTGACCCCGTTAGTGGCCTCTATACAGCCCAGCCCTAACAGCAAATAATAAAATCACCCAAAATTAAAGCTTATCTTTACAATGAAGAAGTAAAAGTATATCTTGAACTGGATAGCTATGCTTATCATCACGCATTAATTCGAAGACAATAGCGACAGCAAAACAAGGAAAGCGCTTTAGAAAACGTCGCCGGAACACGGCTTTCTACCGATTTGGATACATGCACCAATATTACGAGAATTAACCGACTGAGGTAAAAATAAACGGGTATATGAATGATATTAACACTGACTTTGGGATGTAAAGATAATGCTCTCACTATGTAGGTACTTTTCCCATACTTTGTATTGAGCACTTATATTCCCCATCATTTCATCATCGTCACTTAACTTTATACCTATAGGCATACGCCCGGATAGCGTAAGACACGGGGTTCGATTCTTCGTCTGTCACAGAGTCACGGTTGCTTTTACAAGTGCAGTTTTATTAAAGGTGTGTCTGTTTTTAATTGTATAATCGCAGCAATTCACTGAATAAGTTAATATTATCTGACGGTTACAACGCTATTAAGCCGTCAGATAAAAATAGACGAGAAATTGATCAAAATATAGATGATAAACAATCAATTACCAATCAGCAGTCAATCCATCAAACAATATTGTGAGCTACGCCTACGCTTTTCAATACCCGGAGCTCTATTTTTGAATCACTCGCGTAGTAACAAATTGGATATGTTTTTACTGATTTTCACTCGAAATTTTAATATCAATTAAAGTAAATCACACGAAATACCGACACGAGTAAATTTAAAGTAAAACCCTGATGCATTATGTAAATTCCTTTCAGTTACGTGCTATTTTCAGCAGAATCGAATGAACCCATTTATTCTTAGTACGGATAATTATTATATTGATGTAGTTAATGTTTAAATGTTGTATTTTCACTTTATTGTTAGGTTTATTAACTTAATTTTTATGACTTCTCATTTTTAAATGACATTTTAGATTGGGAACATATATTTCAGGCACTTTGGAACCTTCAATGAACACCAAAATGATCATCATTATTTTGCCTTGTTCCCTCTTCCACTCTAGTCTATCACTCATCACTGAATCATCCACACCTTTTTTACACTCATATCTCGTTTCACACAGTCCATCCATTTTTTTTTCGGTCAGCCTCTTCCTTTTCAGCCATACATTCATATTGTGATCTTTTCTAAAATCATAGTCTAAGTTCTAAGCTTTACACTGCTAGACAGGTGCCTTTAGTTAGGGGAAGATAAGTGCAAATTCTGCAAACAAACAATCCCCCAACCCAAGACACATTAATAAAGAAAGAAAAAACGTTTATACAGTACCAAAAATGATTACAAAATTTTGTTATTATTTCTGAACACTTATGGTTAACTTACCAAAATACATAATTTCAAGTATTTACTAAACTCTTATTACTTGTTCAGTAACGGAAAAAAATAACGAGTGGCGTCCGTCCACAAAAAAGTGCATTTATTCCGTGTAACGCAACGTGTTACATTCCACGGATTACACTCGGATCAATGACAGAGACCGCTGTTACGTACGAACCACTATTACGGCGAGACACGCGATTAGCTGGGATATTATGTATACAATCCCATCGCTATCGTATTCTAACAGCCGTAAACAAAGAAAGAATTTCAAATTGATAGCGAAGTTTGACTTTAATAAAATTAATTAGGTTGATTATTCTGCAAAATCACATGGTTAATTGTTTTTTAAATAAGTTTAGTTAGACGATGACTCACTTCGATAGTTGAAGTTACGTTACGAAGCGATGTTACTTTGTCTACAGCAGTACTTTAAAGGCTCCGAAGCACACCTAGTGTTTGTCATAACAATACATCAACTATTTATTTTATTTGCAAACACTAAGTTTTTCATGTATATTATTTTAACTATAACGATCGTCAAGTACCTGTCAAACTCCATACAAATAAACATGAGTGAAGGTTACAGTAAGTTGTTATTGCAAGCCTTAACACGTTCCGGGACACTATTCCAGACACAATAGATGTTTTATTGTTTTCACTGTCCCGGAACGTGTACTAGCAATAGCATCGCGATCGCTTACAAGTTACGTAATACCAATGAAAAGTTTTACTTTCCTGTCCTTTCAAAGCTTTTGTGAATGAGAAATGACTGGCATTAGGATTTTATTTCGATGTTAGATAAGGCTCTTTCCTTTTGTTGCAAATGTAACTTAATTGAGGCGTAGTTTACATTATTTTTAAGTGACTGCAACTCTTTTTCAAATAACATACCTCGCAACTTTATGATTGTTATGTCATTGATTAATAGTAATAAACTGAGAAATTGATTGTTTTATACAATTCTGTTAACGTCTTGAAGATTTATTAAAATCAAACATTTACGGAAACTATTCAATCCATGGAATACAAACTTTAGTACTCTGTCTGTCATGATAGAGTTGCACCAAAGGAAAATCAATGACATCAAGTTAATTTAGGACGATTTTCATCAGATTATAACAAAACAAAAAAAATAACAAGGAAACTACCAATTTTTTGATCATTATACTATGACTAACTTGACCAATAGGTATAAATAGCTTTATCAAAACAACAAACAACAATCATAATGCAAGACTTGTTTGAAAATAAGAATAATAATCAAGAAAGGGCGGCCGAGAAAACTTCGATCAATCAGAAACTTGTGGTATGAAGGAAATGGCCATATGAGTCGCCTTTAATTTTCTGAAATTATGTGCTTACACATACTTATATGGAGGGAAATAGAAATCTGTGAAAAATCATGTTTATGTAATTTACTTTGATTGCATGGTTTTATTAACTTCTAGGGAAACATTTTATAAACTGCACTTGTCAAAAGCAACTGTGTCAGACAAGGAAACGAACCCTGTATCTAACGCTATCCGGGCGCATGCCTATACCACTCGGCCACCGACACATTGGCAAGCCAGTTGAATTTTGCATTTTTAAACGCGTAGGCTGCGTCAATATTTTGACAGCTTCTTAACTCTACTACATTCATATTTTAGTATGTTGACAAATGCATATACTTATTTGGCCAATTTTTTGTAACTATCGTCGTAATTTCAATAACTCCCATAAACCTTACCATTATTATAATTTCGTTGCTAACATTCTCCTTTTGAAATTCATTTATAACTAGACTTACTTCGACAACTTAAACTTGGAGCTCTATTTTTTAATCATTCGCGTCAAGATGGCGTGTGATATCCAAAGATTTAAGTCCAATTTTGGAATGGAAATCAGTTGTAATCTACATAGGAAGGATTTGAAAAATCGTTGCTCAATTTTGTGAGTACCCACGTCTATATTTCGCGAGGCTTTCGTTGATTTTTTATTCGTTTTCGAACGAATATCACACACCATATCCAAGCGAGTGATTCAAAAATAGAGCTCCAAATCTGTTATGTAGAATTTGAAAAACAAAGTAATATAAAATTGCAATGAATCATGCATGCCTCCATAAACAATTTGAGCATTCTACATCTCTCTCTACCATTTTATAAGCGCACTGAACACTCATTCCTTTTTGTTTTGATTGCGCCACTGCACACTTCTGCATCCGTATTATGTAACAGCGTGGCCCCGATGACTGAGGACAATGAATAGTCACCATTACGCAGTTCGTGTCCTATGGAAACGTTGAAATATTCCTCATCTCACCAGGTCTTGTGAGGTCAGTGACTGATGCAATCACGAATGGGGATTCTGTGAATGGAGGTTGCGAAATGAAAAATATGTTAGCAATTACGGGTATAATAAGTATGTCTGACTGGCAGAGCAATGCGTTGAAATCAATGCAGTTAATTTCGGACAGAAATACTTTACAAAAATAGCCAGCATATACTGCAGCTGCGGTGAATTTAAATTTAATTCGAAAACCGCCACCACAGATGAATAATATATGTATCTAGATACAGATCGGACACTCAAGAAGGCGCCTGTAGCCAATAGGAAAAAATGCCCCACCTCAGTTTAAAAAAGCAACTGTCATTTGATAGTGTTGTACAGAGTGGATTTCACACCTTTCTTCAATGTCGATAAACTAGTGATGTATCGCAGTCGATAGATTCGTATTGATGTCTATGATAATACTTTTATGTTGCCTATTTTTGTCAATTAAAAAACGTTGTGAGTTTAGTTTACACATAATTTATTGAACAAACAAGAAAATATAACAAATATTAAAAAATACTTGATAATATGAACAAAATAGACATGCTATCTTAACAAATTATTTGCTACATAATAAACTTAACTTTCTCTTTAAAAAAAATATAATTTGGTAAATAACCCCTTTTCCATACTTCCCTAATGATTAGAATAGTTAGATACGGGATTGCTACCATGTACCTTATTATTTATGAGCTTCCGATATTTCGAATAAACGACTTCGAAGGAGGGTAGACCGATATGTCTGCCAATAACAACCCACCCGCAAGTTCTCTTCAGTTACTCCGTGATCATGGCGCTTGCAACAGTGCCGAAATATCGGAAGCTCATAAATAATAAGGTACATGGTAGCAATCCCGTATCTAACTATTCTAATGTTAATCAGTCAGGGATCAAACGACTCTCGAGAGTCGCATAACAATGGAATTTCTATTGTGTCTCGTTCACACATACTTGACGAGTTAATGACCATGAAAGTTTAAAACAATATATTCCCTAATGATATTTACATATGTAGAGAGAATTGTCGAGGTGTATTATGAATCACAATTGCTTAGACTACTACAAGGAAATAAAAAAATATAACAAAGGAATGGATAAAGATTAAAGTTATAAATGCCATGTACAATTTTGTTGAAATCTTGATGTAGGTAGTATAAATATTAGCTTAATATCTTCCTAACTTAGTATTTACCTAAAGTCAGTTTTTCAGTGCTTGGCTAGTATTGTACACAATATTGACAATATGTTTTAACAAAATGATTAATTATAAAATAAAATAAATACAAAATAACAACAAACATATATTTTTCATCTTTGAACATCTAGATCTTTTAAAATCAAATAGTTAATTATAATTTATTTTAATCAATTAAATTTCCTGATATTACTTAAATTTTAGTCATAAAAATATGGTTTACAATTCAAATTCAAATTCAAATTCAAAATCTTTATTTCAATTTAGGTCATGAAATGACACTTATGAACGTCAAAATATACAGTGAAAGAAATAAAAATAAATGTGCCCTGAAAGGGCCGAAACATGTCTCCTTATCTTTTGGGCCCTACCAGCGCTTCGAGACAGAACACAGACAATTAGGCAAGTGCTGAGAAGAAACGCCGGAACAAACTCAGTCACCACTAGCTGCCGTAAAATCAAAATCATCAAAGGTAAGTACATCAGTCGGTGCAGGCTGGACGGACCACACATTCGTGTCGTTTAGATAGTCTTGAACCTTATAATAGCCTTTAGACATAAGCGTGTTTTTAACGTGTTTCTTAAATTTATCAACCGGCAATTCGACAAGATTGTGTGGTATATTATTAAAGAATTTTATACAATTTCCCATAAACGAATTACCAGTTTTAACTAATCTGAAGTTAGGAACGACAAGCTTGTGTTTATTCCTTGTGTTATATGGGTGAATGTCGCTTTTCTTCATGAAATTATCTAAATTTTTACGGACGTACATTATATTATCAAAAATGTATTGAGAAGCCACAGTTAATATGTTGATTTTCTTAAAGACCTCTCTCAGGGAGTCACGAGGACTAAGTTTATAAATAGCACGAATGGCTCTTTTCTGCAAAATAAATATGGTTTCAATGTCTGTAGCAGAACCCCACAAGAGAAGACCGTAAGACATAATACTGTGGAAGTAACTAAAATATACAAGCCTCGCCGTTTCAACATCAGTAAGGTACCTAATTTTTCTAACTGCAAAGGCAGCTGAGCTTAGCCTCCCAGCTAGGGCTTCAATATGAGGTCCCCACTGTAATTTTGAGTCAAGTTTAATGCCCAAAAATACAGTGGAGTCCATTAAGACTAGATTATTACCATTTAGTACAATATTTGGTGTAAGTTGCTTTACATTAGGCAAAGTGAATTTTATACATTTAGTTTTACTAGCATTCAGTAACAAGTTATTGGTGGTGAACCAATTCAATACTTTGGAGAGAGTATTGTTTACTTCGTCAAAATTTTCTTCATGTCTTTTCATTTTAAAAATCAAAGAAGTATCATCAGCAAACAAAACTATCTCACAAAGATTTGTGGAATGAAATGGTAGGTCGTTTACATATATTAGGAAGAGTAAGGGCCCCAATATTGAGCCCTGGGGCACCCCCATTTGAAGGGGGGCACCGGAAGAGTAGGTACCATTTATGTTAACTGATTGTATTCTACCTGATAGGTATGAACTTAACAACCTTGTTGAGTTTTCCGAGACACCATAGTGTTCCAACTTAATGAGCAGTGTTTGATGGTCTACACAATCAAACGCCTTTGATAAATCACAGAATACACCTATAGCATCATGTTTGTCTTCAAAAGCATCAAGAATGTGTCTGATGAGTGCTACCCCAGCATCAGTTGTATTTCTACCTTTAGAGAACCCAAACTGTTTTTCGTGTAGTAAATTATTAAGTTTAAAATGGGAAAGTAATTGATTAAAAATGAGTTTTTCAAAAATTTTACTTATTGTGGGTAATATTGAAATTGGCCTAAAATTGCTGGGGTCACTTTTGTCTCCTGATTTAAATAAAGGTACAACCTTACTATGTTTCAATAAATTTGGAAACTGATTTTGATCAATACATTCATTAAAGATATAAGATAAGTAAGGAGCTATTAGAGGTATAATGGGTTTTATTGTGTCTATTGATATACCCGATTTATCCTCCGTTTTCTTTTGTTTTAGTTCTTTGAATGTTTTTATGATGTCTAAAGGACCAATATGTCTGAATTCAAAAGAGGACTCGCACCTATCAACACTTGAAACTAGTAATGATTTCGCCTGAAGTGAGCAAGAACTCAACTGTTTAGTCGTCTCTATAGGAATATTACAGAAATAATCCTCAAAAGCGTTTGCTACCTCATCATCAGATTTAATAAGTTTGCTATTTATTTCTAGACTAAATTTGTTATCATGAGATTTAGTTTTACATGTTTCTTTATTTATAATATTCCAAGTTTCTTTGATCTTATTACTAGACTTTTTAATTTTATCGCGTATGTAATTCGACTTTGCTACATAGCAAACTCTTTTGAAAATTTTTGAGTACCTCTTAACGTACTCATGAAACGATGGATCCTTTCTATATGCTTTTTTGTTATACAATTCAAACATTTTTTTCCTACTTGTATAAATTCCTTGAGTAGCCCAGTCACTGAATTTCGGTTTACAGTTATTAATAACTATTTTCTTTTGAGGGAAAATAATATCAAATTGTTTTTTAATTACCTGAAATAATTGATCATACAATTCACTAGCATTTTGTGTATCAAAAGGTATAAACGGTAGTTTATCACTTATAAGGTTTTTAAATTTGTCCTTACGAGATGCAGTGACCGGCCTACATTTTATTTCAAGACGGGGTGAAATTAAACGGTTCTGTAGTGTAACTATCTGCCCGCAATGATCCGATTTTACAAAATTAATGATAGACTGTTTGATGATTTTACAGTTACAAAAAATATTATCTAAGCAAGTAGCTGTTGTAGGAGTTACTCTAGTGGGCTCAGCAAATAATGGAGTGAGGTCAAATGATTTAAAAATGCTCAAAAACCTAACGCGATGTTCCTCCGTAATATCTATTATGTCCACATTGAAATGTTCAAAAAGCAAAGAAAAACTGGCTTTATACAATTTTGACAATATAATTATTAAAGCAATTGAACTCCTCTCCTTTATACATATACGAGGCAAACTATGGGGCGGATTTACTACTGGAGTCTATGCGATAAGAGAAAAAACATGGGATTTGAACCTTGACATTAATTTTTATGTAATTAAATCACAATAAAACAACACTTCAATATCAATATAGACATAAAGTCTTATTTTCTTGTGACTATGATATAATTAATAAATTATGTCAGAAAAAGGTACACAACACTCAAATACCACACAGGTTCTCTTTCCCTAGGAGCAAAAAGTTAAAATGTAAGCACTTTGAATAATCAGTAATTAATTCCCCTTCCTCACATTGTATGCCAGTACATGTAAACCTACACATTGAAGTAGATGGCACGTACCAGGAGCTGGCATGCAAGTGTGCCAGCTACAGGCATGTGGATATAATAATAATTATTTACAGACACAAAATGTTATAATGCTGTTACAAACAAAAACTTTGGCTTCCCTCTCCTAATGTCAAACGATAGCATTATGTAAAAGGTTTAAGTATTACACTTCAGAAACACAAACCGTACCATTAACTGAACTGAAACCAGCAGGGGAGAAGAAACGCCAGTACAGTAGCCTTTCTTCACTGGTATACAAAACCTGAACATTTTTCCTTCCAACGCTTCCTTTGTATCGAGACTGGCCAACTCAAACACAAAGTGGCTTCTGCTTGAAGAGTGAAGACATACAAATTGTACTGGTGTTACACCTGACAAATTAAAGAGCTTGTGGAATCAGACAAATTTTCTAAGCGTTTCCAAGAGTATCGTTATGATCGTTCAAAAGCACTCCTACTCAGTACAATAACTTGAGTCAGTCAAATTTTGCGGAGCCTTATCTAAGCGGGAACACATTCAACTAAAAATTAAAACTGTTTGGAATTCATTTACTTATTGGAAAAGATCGATCGTTGCGATGAGGAAAAGTTGAAAGTTTTTCAAAGAAAAATCCGACAAAATTTCTGACACTTCTGTCAGTCAAAGACAAGAAAGATGGTTTCACCCATGCCACTCTTTTTTTTTGTATCTAAGCTTCTTGTTTTTATGGTTCCTTCGACAAGTGTGTTTTCTACGCCTACAAATTTTGCGATATTTGTAATTGAAAACAATAAAATAGGATGGGGCACGAATTCTATAAGGAGAGATTTGGCAGTATGAGCTGTCTACGGCCTGACCGCCACTTGTTATGAACAACTTCATAAAGCGGGGGTACTCACAAACATGAGTAACCGCAACCACAGCAAAGTTTTAGATTGTGCTGAATAAAGAAACCATAGAGAAAGAAAAAAATCTTCGCTAAAGAAACATACCTACGTTCTACGTTCATCGCTTCCTCAATTTTCAATTAATTTTCACTTCGTCTCTCTAACACCAACCGCATGTTAATGCCTATCATCACAGTAAACTTTTCAATGCTAATTTAGAACGGCGGTAACAAGTCTTTCTATAAGCCTGTTATAATTTCTAAGTTATAAATAACGATTTACCATTCAATTAATCCTTACATTAATTTTAATTTACCTCTACCGCTTCTGCATCGTCATCATCCGGCTTTTTGTTTTTAATTTTGTACGCTTTCATTAGTGTTTCATTCTGTTATTTTTTACATTGTTGGATTCAGGTAGAACAATCAACAGTAGCTTAATTCTTCTTTGCCGCAAAACATAATGTTTCCCACAATCAGAAATAAACTCAATATACCTAGGTATTCATGCTGAAAATGGAATCTGCCTGAAGGGAGGAAAGAAATTTCCGGTAGAGCACTGCACTTTACCATTGGCTGGTATAAAATTTTATTTGGGTGGTATACAATTAAATCTAATTTTATGAGAATACCTCAAATTTATTGGCCCAGAGACAAGGGAACGCTGCTACTTCACAAATTGTGACTCTTACTGTAGCACATCAAAAAATTAAAAAGTCTCAATAACGATCGATGACTTATTACTATAACAGAGAAGCTATGCCAAGCAAAAAATGTGTCGCGAATACGACGACAAGAATAAGACGTATTCCTTGAACTTTGAATTCCGAATACCAAACCATTTGTGTGAGTTGGTGGCGTCAATTTACGGCGCACGAGAATTTTTCGTGGCGTCCAGTTCCATTACGCCAGTAATAGTAGTTCAATTATCACGATCATCGTTAGTTTGATCGCCAATCCGCGTTCGAAAAGCAACAATCAGCTGAGGTCGTTGAAGGCCGCTGCTTACATAACGCTGACATCAGCGCTTTCACCGGTCACTGAGTCACTGGGTGGGCTACTGACTGCTGTCACCCATTGCCAACTGGTTGGTTGGCTGGATGGAAACAAAATGAGTCTAAGTCATCGGTGGATAGAGACGAGAGAAATAACGGTCAAAAGGTTTAGTACGAAAAACAAAATCCATAGAAGCATTTTGGTAGCAATCCTTACTGGGAAACTGGGATATGCTTCAGATCCGCAAAACTATAATTGACGACGGATTAATGGATTAATCTTTCTGACAATGAGTCACTCTCACTATTAAAAGATGAAGATTGAAAGCGGTGTTTTGCGTGAACATAATGGAAAAAAATGATGTTTTTGGATTATTACTTGTATTGTATTTCTTGCTCTCGTGGCCACACCATGAATAATCAAAAGTGACGTATCCTTTCCTTCAGGACGTATGTTATTTACCAAATATTTTATCTTCATAATTTCTACGTATAGCTACCATTACAACATGTTATTGATTTGGACCTAACGTCCGTGCGCAATACTAATTAATTACGCGTATTTTCCGATCCTTGTAAAAAGTATCTAGGTCGATAATTACAACACCTTTGCCACACTAGAATGCACACATCGATTAAATTAGACCCAATACTATCACGGACTTGAATATATAACAGACGAATTTATTGGTATTCCTACTTAATTATGTAAATAAATAAGAATTACAAAGAACTAAAAATATATACCTGAATCTGAATGTTACACTAATAATCATCACCTTTTCACTGCACTTATTGACACCTCTCTGCATGACATAAAAGTTTGACTAGCAGATAATACTTATAGTACTTATAGTATTAAGTCCACCTTTGTACAACATTATTTGTGCAGTAAAATAAATCATCATCATACAATTTTAAGCCGCAAGACGATCACCTGAACATATTATGCCACCATGGTTTTCCGTAGCGACCGGTTGCATGCAACTTCATGCAAGCAACGACACCACAGGGGTTCAAATTTAAATAAATTAAGTAGTTCTATGACTGTACATCCGATCTGCGGTAGTGTGGTTAGAAACTATCAGAAACCCTTCAAGTAATACCATAGCAAGAATCGTAAAACGAATAATGGTAATACACTCTCTTTCAACGAGGTTAAGAAATCGTCCGGAACCCAAAACCCAAGTTCACCAACAGCTGATCCAGTAAACAATGCCATACAAGAATGCGTTGCGCAAGAGCCGGTCCGCGTCGCTTTCTCCCCTAAAGGAGGGTCTTACTTGGGTAAGATAATGGTCTTTTTGTGGATTTTGGTAATAGTTTGGATGTACCTTCATATGTATAGTCACTTAGGTACATGTATTTGCGGATTTAAATGTAGGTTTTGTGTGTATACAAATTATGTAGAGTTCACCTTTTGAGAACTTTGTTGCTTTCTTCATAATCATTACCTGAGTATAGTAGAGCAGGTAATATATTACTTTAACTTTTTTATACATAACAATATGATGTAGTAACATGTTTGGAGACAAGAGCGAAACCATTTCAAATAAAAAAAACTTTTTCTTTACAACAAAAAATAACTGCACTTCTTACATACTTTTGAAATATATTAGTGACGATCTTGATTTAGAAGTTATGGACCTATACCATAACTAATCGCTCGGGAAGTACTTTAAACCAACCTTAGAACAACAAAAAATATGCAAACTTGATCTTGACGTTAATAAGAATTAATATCGCGTTACATAACGCCATAAAATTACTAGCAAGTGAGAGGCTATAATTTAAAAGGCATCACTGCATTATAATGCAGTCAAAACAAAGTTCAGAAAAGAAATTATATTTAACGAGATAAATTACTTTGAAACCCGAGCCAGCACATTGGCCCAAAACAAAACAAAAACATTGATAAATTCTCGGAACAAGGTGATTCGGTTTCTCCTCCAAATCGTCAGATAATCAAATTCATTTATGAAGCTGATTTCACCAACTATATCCGTCGTTAACTAAAAATAAACTAAGGTTTTCGGATTTACTAAAACGGCAACTCGTAGGCGTAGTTTAAAGATATCCTTGTATCTAATTCTAGAAAGTAGGTTAGATTGTTTGTTTTTTTGCTATCTGTTTGTACATAAGTAAATATTTGCGCGTATATGAAACTTGCTTCGCATGTCTGGCTTTACATGTTTCTTGGTTTATTTATTAAAATGGTCAGACATTTTACCACGACTACACCTGGTGGTAAGTGATGATGTTGTCGAGGATGGATCATGTCTGACCAGTATCTATTCACTCTTTTCTTAAGAATGCCTAAGTCATAGTGTTTAGCGAACACTTTAGCCGGTAGCGCATTCCATTTCTTAACCGTACGCATCAAAAATATTAATCGGTTTTTATATTCGTTTTCGAATAGTATTTTTTTTTGCTGATCTAGCTATTTTATAAAAAAAACTACTACATTAATTCTTTTTTTTTTTTGTTCACAGGTATTCTTCTGTTCACATCACAAACAAAATGCCAGTATCAAGCTCTCCACCCGGGTAGGTACGCATCAATGCTCCTATTCAACCATCTTCAAATACATCAGTCTATTTAGAACACATTCCAATACAAAGCACCGCTCATTTTCCAGGTTCCTACGTTCAGAACCCGGTTGACTGGCCACACCCCCACACGCAGCAAGGGCACCCCCCATGGCATCAGTTCTCATCCCCAAGGAAAAGGTCCCCTGAATCCATACCAAGTGTACCATATTACAATGGGATATCCAACGCACAACCTCTATCCTACAACCAAGGGCCCTTCGGACCCCGACCTGATCTTCAAAACTTCCAAAGGTATCCCCAAAACTACGAGAGCAGATCTTCATTCGACCTTCTCAGCTCCGAGACGACAGACTCACCGAACGATGGGAGATTACTCTCCGAGTCTGCTTTTACCAAAATATCTGAAACTCTAGGTGCCATAAACACAGTCGGGCACTATCTCGTAGATATGGTCAACGAAAATGAGAGAGACGAGACTGATCCGAATTTGAAACAGCTACCTCAAGCGCTTTACACGATCAGCAAGAACGTTCTTGGCAGAAACGTCACTGACAAAATAGCGCCTATCGTCAAGAAAGCATTACCAAGAGTACTTCCTGATGCTCCGATAACCAAAATAGCAACAGCGAATGAACCAGATGACACTAGGTCTTGTACAACTCCGGAAGGTGAAGAAGGCGTTTGTGAGGACCTGAGCAACTGTCCGCAGCTGCTTCTGAATCTAGTCAACCTTCGCGAATCGCTCTGTTTCAAAGACCTCTTTGTGCCTGGAGTGTGCTGTCCAAAAGACGCAGTTGTCTTATCCACGCCATTAGTAGAGAAGCCAGTTGTATCAACTACGACAAAACCAACGTATTTGGTTCCTGTGACGACTCAGCGGCCTCAAAGACCAGCTCAGAAGCCTAAACCGACGACAACAAAGAAACCGTCAGCCATCTTGGTTCTGACGACAAAGAGGCCGAGACCAGTGACGACTACCACCAGACCACCGACAACTACGGCTGTTGCTGTGACTACGGCCAGACCTCCTTCGACGTCGACATTCTTCACTGTTGCTCCTCCTAATCTTTCGAACTTCTCAAACATTGTCAGCATGGAAGGTAAGACATTTTGTTTCACTGTCTAAAAGCTAAAGTAGGTCTAAAGATAAATGATCCGTTTACTAAGCCGAGCCCAGCCTATTGGCTTATCTTTTTAGAACTGTCACAAAACTCACAAAAGAAATAAGTCGTTATCTATCTCATAACATAGTTTGCTAATGATACTAACGTATGTATCCATTAGTGTGTCTGTAATGAGGATAAAAGTTTAAAGCGAGATAAAATATTAATAATATTTGTCGGTAAAGCTTAGTTTCAGGTGACCTTTACTGAGTACTAAAGTATTTACTATAGACATGACGGGTCTAAACGCGAATAAAAACTTATGAGTTGCTATTACTCATTGCTCGACGTTTCGGCGGTATTGCAACTGCCGTGGTCACGAGTCACCTGGTGGATTATTCGCGTTTAGACCCGTCATGTCTAATATTAATTGCAATGCAACGCGAAAGTTTAAAATCCTATACCAAAGTATTTAACCATAGATTCACCCTTATCGATTAACTCCCCAATCATTCTGTCTTGTACTAAAAGCAATTGTTATTTCGTCACACACTTTACTTTCCTCTCCATACCTCCTCAGACTGTGGCCAGCGGGAAGACGAAGGCGGTCGCATCGTCGGCGGCACGGAGTCCAAGCCAGGCGCTTGGCCGTGGATGGCAGCCATCTACCTTCACGGAAGCAAACGTAGAGAGTTCTGGTGTGGCGGCACCCTTGTCAATAGAAGACATGTGTTAACCGCTGCGCATTGTACCAGGGACTCTAAGCAGAGGCCGTAAGTATTGAATTATGGAAATTCTATATAGTCCACTCAACGCGAAGACTAGGGTGGTAGCATCATCATCGGCATGGAGCCAGGCGCGTGGCTGTTGATGATGTATCAAGGTCTCTTCAAAATAATGTATCATAGTTGATATACCAAATTAGAACTCTGAGAGAGTTCCGCTTTTCTTCGCATAACGATTTTCTGTTTTTTTTGTTTTACTGCCTGTGTGTCTTCACTATCTGTTATAGCTAAGTCTTTGTATAAATATTTTCACTTAAAATTAGATGAATTTATGCATATAACACCAGATACCCCACCAATTGGCAAAAAGCAAACAAAAACTTTGGCTCCTACCATGTGCATCTGTGATACTTAATTTGTGAAGCCTAACAAAGATGCGGAAAAAAGGAATTTATTATAAGCCAATAACTAGAAATTTCTCTCAAACAACAATTTGTACACTTGCAGGTTCCCAGCCCGTCAGTTCAGCGTGCGGCTCGGAGACGTGGACCTGGCGCGTGATGACGAGCCGTCACGTCCTGTGACGCACCGCGTGGCCGCCGTGAGAGCGCACGAGCAGTTCTCCAGGGTTGGCTTCTACAATGACATAGCCGTGCTGGTGCTGGCTGGTTAGTGATAGTGATTAGTATACAATTGATATTTTCCAGAATTGAACGTATTCACACAAACAGTTCTACATAATCAGTTTCTACCAGTGGTTTCTACTATAACATCCATCCTACCTATGCTGAATCTGATTGGCAAATTCTGCTAATATATTTTTTTTATCAACCAACTTCCTTCCCGATGAATCACTACGTGGTAGGGCCCATAAGAGGACCCAGTGAAAAATTGACATCGTTTTTTTACGCCTCCGAAACGCTTCAGTAGTTTATTCTTATTGCAGACGAAATTGATCACTTTGATTCCCCATCCATACACCAACATTCAGAAAATAAATAGTAATTTTCTTCTGGGCGCTAACTCTAACATTAAACTTTTTACTTTCCCAGACAACGTCCAAAAATCAAAATACGTGATCCCTATCTGCTTACCCACCGGGGAACTATCCCGTCAACTCTTCGACGGATCCCTAGCCACGGTCGTCGGGTGGGGAACCACCCGCTATGGGGGTGGGGAGAGCTCCAAACAGCTGGAAGCCAAGCTGCCAGTGTGGAGGAACGAGGACTGTGACAGAGCATACTTCCAGCCGATCACGGAAACGTTTCTGTGCGCGGGTTATAATAGAGGGGGCGTTGATGCTTGCCAGGTTAGTTGGTTTTCTCTTAAAGCTTGATCAGTAGGTGAAGGGGCTATGTCTGGTGTTCCAAATATTATATTCATCAGACGGTCCCATAATTGGACTTGTGGATTAAAAGAATCTTCATCTCTTCCTTATCTTATGTTGGTGCTATCTTGTGTAATAACACGTATTTTCTCTATTTGGCCTACTATTAATGTGCTTTATTTCTATAACATTTTTCGTACTTATTTGACCACTAGAGCTAAGCCGCTGATTACTTAGCTGTATCTCAGTAATGAGCGGTATAGTCCTGGTGTTCAAGCTATAATAATTTCCTCTCCTCCATAATCTTCTTGGGTAACTCATTTCAGTAATTATTTTTGTGATTCTTCGTCCTATTAAGTACTTTTTCTTCCTCCCTTTTATCACAATCTCGAAACAAATACCAGAATCAGTCTGTAAATACATACCAGTGAGTGAGTTGTTATTACTATGTATAGAGAAGCTATGCCATCCAAAAAATGTGCCGCAAAAATGACGACAAGATTGTGACGTGTTCCTTGAAATTGGAACCGTTTGTATGAGCTGATGACAAGTGGCGACAATTCATGGAGCACGAAGTTTGTTCGTGGTGTCAGTTCCATACGCTAGTACTTCAATGGTAAATACATTCAAAATTGAAGGAATTTTGATTATTCTTCCAGGGTGACTCTGGTGGCCCCCTGATGCTGCAAACCCAAGGTCGCTGGACGCAGATCGGCGTCGTCTCCTTCGGCAACAAGTGCGGGGAGCCCGGCTACCCTGGCGTGTACACGCGCGTCACTCACTACATCCCTTGGCTCAACCAGAACCTGCTTTGATCAACTCTGACCCATTCAGAACTGCTGTAATTAACTCTGACTCATCCAGAACTGCTACGATGATCTTCCCTTCGTAGGTAAACTCGGGTACCTGGGAGTGTAAACGTGCGTGACTCTCTATATCTTTTGGATCAAGCAGAACTTGCTACGATAATTTCTAGCTAAGCTCATCTATAATCTATTGACTAAATGAGAACTTCCTATGATCATCTCTGACACAGCAAGAAATATTACTATGTTTAACTTTCTGATTCCTCATTTAACTGTATCTCTTGAAGAGCCAGGTTTATCCATACATGCAGCTGTAGATGCTGGTGGTGTAACGATACGATGTATCGTGAAAAATAATATGAAGAAGCTAATTTGGTGAGATATTTTCCACTCTTGAGCCTCTTAAGGTTGCTAATAACAAAATGTGTGTATCTTCTTTTGTTTAGTTACCAAATAGGAATAACAATGTCAAAAAACAACTAATGACACGATTGATTTATGCCATAATAGCGTTGTGGCATCGTAATTTATTTTATTTAAATTAAATTAACTTGAGCTGGGTTATTATTATTTTACTTGTGATAAAACGACTGCAACAATTGAAAATAATGACATTTGAAAATGTAATAATGTCTAGATCTTGTAGGTAATAAATAGAGATAGAAATTGTATATTTCGAGTAGTATAAGTAATATTTTAATAATATTTAACTTCCAACAGTTGTTTTATTTACATCTACCCCCAACTACCTACGAAACCGCTTCTAATTAAATTTTGTTTTTTTGGTAGTACGGTTTGCCCGGCTTGTGTATTGCCACGACGAGGTAAAGTTAGGGGAACGGTGTGAGGAAAAAATACCCGAGAATAGGTATCAGAAAGAATCATGATAAGATATTGTAGGAGAAAGAGATGTAATATTTTGTTTCAACTCCTTAAATTGTTAGTGGCTGAGTTAGTGGGTTATACTTATAAAATAGCCATGTTAAATAAAGTATAACTAGTTAAGTATACCTAGTTTAAGGGTAAAGTTAAATAATTAGTTAGTTCCTATATACTTGTGGAATGGGCTACTTTATAAAGCTACAACATGCAATGCAGTGATGATCTTGTGCCGCCGATGGGTGTTGTGCATAAGTCTATGGTGTTGTGTAGCAGCAACATCAGTATCTACCTACCCGTCAGGAAAGGCTTTTGACTGGGACTGGGCATTAAGAGACGGGAGACCTCTGTGTGGGAGACCCCGGTCACCCAGGTTCTTAAACTGCAGTGTGGAAGGCAAAAGGGAAACCATGAAACTATCTTACCGATAAGAGGCTAGCTCAATCGTCATGATCACGTAAATAACTACATTATATTATTTGAGTGAGACATTAAATGGGCCGTGTGTCCACCTAAAAGTTCAAAGTCCGCCGGTCAAAGGAATATTACTTTGACCAGCGGCCGGACTACCATCACTGGACCTGGTAGATGGCGGCCATCGGTCAGCGTGGTTTAAAAGGATAAACACAGAGCAGAGCTCAGCATGACCCAGGGAGCTCAGCCGAGGCAAGAGAATTGTTGTTTCTGAACGATTACGAAACACTAATGTCAAAGTCAGACATGATTGATGACAGACAGTCATGGACGTGACTGACAGATCAGTGCTGATTAATTTTAATTTAATGCAAATAATTTAAATAATCGTATATTAACATTAAATTTATAGATAAAACAGCGAAGTAACATATATTTGCCAAACCATTAAAGTTTCGGCAAGAGTTTTCAATGTAATTCATCGTTAAATGTAACCTAAAGGTGTTTGTAAAAATGAAGTATTCTACGTCGCCTACTCCTAGCGTAAATAACTATCCTAGGAGCACATCTCCTCTGCCAGCTCCTGCTAATTACCAGCCTACGACTCCTAGTGCAGCAGTCAAGCGATACAAATACTTGAAAAGGCTGTTTCAGTTCAATCAAATGGACTTTGAGTTTGCGGCTTGGCAGATGGTCTACCTGTTTGTGTCACCACAGAAAGTATTTAGGAACTTTAACTATAGGAAACGTGAGTATTTTGAGGTCTTCAATATTCTTTGTATCAAAAAATATGACACCCATTCCTACCAGACCGTTTCATCATCGACCAACACCATTGTGTGAGTGTGTCAGCATGGGCAAAATATGCTTTCGCTTCATATAACGGTGAAACGAAACACTGTAGATCCATTCAGTAGCCATATAAAAGTCTATCCTGTTGCTTTTTATGTCTGATACACCCCTAGCATGGTCATTATATGATATAGTGAAGTGGGCCCAGACTTTTAACAATATCAAACAACAGTATTACTTTAACTTTCCATTATTTCACCTTCAGATACAAAATCACAATTCGCAAGAGATGATCCAGCATTCCTGGTACTCCTATGTATCTGGCTATTCTGTAAGTATTTGTTACAATATTTACCTTATTTGTAAGCCATGAAATTCCTGTATAAATTCTTAAATTCAACCACTGAAGTATTTTTTTACTGTTGAATTAGTTAACCAAATAATATGAAGGCTGAAATATCTTTATAATTAGAATTATTTAATTTTTCAGTGTCATCAATATGTTTTGCGCTGGGCATGGGGCTCAGCTGGACACAAGTCGTCCTTTTTGTGCTGTTTGTGGTCTTTGTTGACTTCATTGGAGCAGGAATACTTGTGTCCACATTCTTTTGGTGAGTAATTTCTGTACAATTATTTCAGTCTCTGTGCTTACTCACTAATGCATAGTTTATTTTTGTTTTTATAGTGTTTTGTCACCATACAAACTTAATAAACTTAATACTTAGTGGTATAGGCATACGCCCGGATTGCGTAAGACACGGGGTTAAATTCCTCGTCTGTCACAGGTTCACAGTTGTCTTTTTACAAGTGCAATTTATATCACTAATGCATGTTAAGCATTTATTTGGCCTGCCTTAGAGAATATGTTTAGATTACTTTACATGACATAAGAAACTAAAACTACACCATCTGAATAAAGATTAATTGATTAGGTATTATAGCAGAGAAACTTTTTATTCTTATCAATTTTTACAGTAAATCAAAATTGTACTAAAGAACTTTATGCAATAAGATCTGTTTGACCGGTAGATCATGCTTTTGGCATTAAGTCTGCCATATGTAAGTTTGTTTGTGCATAAAGTTTTGAATTCTGGTAATATTAAAATATAAATGTCAAAGTTTGTAAGGATGTATGGATGTTTGTTACTCTTCCACGCGAAAACTACTCAATGGATTTAGATTAAACTTTTTTTCATTTTTATGGTACTGCAACAAAATACAAATTAAGACTTAAACTAAGTTATTGTTTTACAATGATAATACAATGATATAGTTCATTGATACATTGGGTTAACTAACACATAGGCTACTATTGAAAGTGATTTGTAATTGAATACATATTTTCTACTAAAACTTAGGTAGTAAGTTTTGTATATCACGTACACTTCTCAACGAACAGTCCAACCGTTTCCAGGTACATAAGCAACAAGTACTTGCGCCGGGACCCGGACGGGCCGGACGTGGAGTGGGGCTACGCGTTCGACGTGCACATCAACGCGTTCTTCCCGCCGCTCTCGCTGCTGCACTGCTTCCAGATCGTGCTGTTTAACGGTCAGTGAAGATACAAAAAGTTTGAAATTATTTTACTGTCTTCCTACTATACTACAGCATGCGCTATAAAGTAATAGTCCCCTAGCCGATTTTGACTACGGTGCCCAGTCACAAGGACTAACCGACATATTATTATAGTGCACAAGTGTGTGCGCAAACACAGGTGCACTCTCTATTCCTTTCACTCTCAAAGCCCGACGGGACAGCAATCTGACACGACCGGAGAGAGATCAGGCGCAGGACCGAGGGCTTTACGTGCTTCCCGAGGTACGAGTGAAACTGTAAATCCAATGTTTTCTGTATGATTAGTATTTAAGAAACATATAAAACTGTATTTTGAGAGCTGTGGATTTTGTTGCAATAAATAAAAAATAAAAAAAACTCCGTTCTGCCCTGAGAATTTCTAAACAGAAAAACTCAGGTATATATTTTCGGCCCGACCCGGGCTATAAAGTAAACATGCGCAAAATCGTTCACTGCGGTTAAATGTGTGATATAGTTCAGTGGTACCTAGCTAAAGATGTATCACTCATCAGTTCATTTAGCATAAATGTTGATCCTGGTATGTATATATTTCCCGCTTATAACTGGCTGAGTCCCGACAGAATCGTACTATCGGGGTTTTACTGTATTTGTTTTATTGTAATTTACTTATTATGATTATACTATTACTGAAAATCAGCGTCGTGATAAACATTACACATGGTTATCACGACTAGTGCTGAGCGAGAGCCTTTTTGATACACAATCATGTTTTTTATATTATAATTTTTATTATGTATGTATTATTGTGTGTCAAATAAAAGTTTCTTTCTTTCTTTCTTTCTACTTATTAAACAATAAATAATAAGCAGTTTTTACCCTAAGCAAGCATTAATAGCAGGCGTGGTTTTGATTTGGGCCTGCACTGGTAGTTTGATAAATGCAAATGGCAGAAAACAGAGCCTAAAAAAATGTTAGACTTATGCTTAATAAATAATATTTGATAGGTAGTTTATAAATTGGTTTCAATTTTCTAATATTCCAGGTCTGCTGAACCACGACGGGTTCCTGTCGTGCCTGGTGTCCAACTCGTTCTGGCTCGCCTCCATCATCTACTACCTGTACATCACCTTCCTGGGATACAGCAGTAAGAGTTATTCTCTTTTTGTAGATTCAAGATGTAAATAAAAGTTTAAGTCGATGTCGGTCGCACATACTACCTAGTCCTACACCATAACGGGCGCAGCTTCAAAAAAAAAGACAACGCACGGTGCAAGCGCTTTTAGGTCTTAAAGTGGTTAGGCGGCGGTGACCCTCGATAGTATAGTCCGTTTTTCTTTTCTTGACGAATATTGTTAACAATGTTAATATTCCTTTTTGATAAAATGATTAATTTTTAAATAAGATAAACACAAAACTCACAACAGCAACCGACTCAGGTAATTCATAATTGAACACTTAGATCTTTTTAAATTCAATAGTTAATGATTTAATATAAAGAGATTGTTTACAATATTTGACAAGCAAAACGAAACGGACTTTACTTATAGTTATTTTCTATACAATCTTGATAACATTTTAAACTGAAGAACATGTAAAGTAGTTTGCATTTACCGTTGTATCTATTTATTTTCCAGGTTGATTGTTTGAAAATTGCATGGTCTTGTGCATTAAATCTTTTATTCTCTCATATTGGGTTGTTTTAAATGTCTATGGATTTATACATAGTCCAATGTAGTAATTTTTAAAATTCATGTAAATTAATTGTAATTTCAGATTATGGCAAAGTAGTTAATAATGGTGAGTGAGTGTGGTTATAGTGTTGTTTTAAACTTTCATGGGCATTATTATTAACATCCTTTTTGTGGAAATGCTAGATCTTTATATTCCCTTTATATAAGTACTTATTGTGAACACGAAGTTTGGTCTGGATTGAAGTCAACGAGTCATATTTTGTGTTTTCGATGAAAATGTGAACTAACCCCTTTTTGCAATTTGAAAAATTCCAATGATCACTTTTCTTTTTTTCACTCACTCACCATTCTTTAACTGGGATAATGTAAATTACTTTTTCTTTAGTTAAGATACCTCTAACAATTAGGCTTGTAATACTAACTATCAATAACTTCAACAGTCGTATAGCAGTACTACCCCTTCGGTGCCTATTTAGATCGTGCACTGAGTCTGCAGATCACCTATTCTTATACAGGGTGACTTTGAAAACATTGGCAATATTTTAGACTAAGAACCTACTCATGATTTATAGTCCCTTCCACATATTAAAATTAAAATCAATTGAAAGTGATTAATTGCAAAGTTATTTAAATAGTGCTTTTTATTAGCATTCCGCAGGTATTTAAAGTTTTGATACAGCTTAAGTAGTTTTTCTGTGATAAGTGTTTTTGTCGGCGCAGTCAATATAATTCTAGCCGCGCGCGGTGCCGGCCGAGCGTGGACAGTTGAGAGAAGAATCTCTCGCGCGCTTGGACTGGTGAGTGGTTAGGTGGAGTATTTTTTTTGATACTTTAATATTATTTGTCAATTTTAGAAAATCTTATATAGTTTAATTTGAAGAAATTATTAATTCTAGTGTTTAATATGATTTTTCTCAGTTTCATCAAATGATAGTTTATATCATTGATTTTCATTTTAGTATGTGGAAGGGACTATGAATCATGAGTAGTTTCTTAGTTTAAAATATTGCCAATGTTTTCAAAGTCACCCTTATAGATACCTTTACCAATCAATATAATCTTACCAATTTTATCCACAGACATCCCAATGCTGCAAAACGTGCGCGCGTTCCTGTTCCCTCTCCCGGCGCTGGTGCTGCTGTTCCTGGGCACCCTCATCGCTGGCTGGAACCTCAGCCACATGCTCATGACATTCTACCACTATAGGGTGCTATAGCCAGCGAGACTTGAGGGAAAATAATGATGTGAAGGATATGTGTGCAGATATAAGCCTGGTGTATGTGTTATGAGATACTTGGGGAAAAATAACCAAGATTTATTTTGATATGTCCGAATATTCACTTGCGTGACGGAAATCAAGTTGCATTTAAAAAAGTGAAGAAGGTCAACACTGATAGTGTAGAAACCCAAACCCATAAACTGACTAACTTGAAACTGGATTATAATTTAATCTAGTGCAACACTAAAAGCTGTAATGTTGAGAATAATAACCATTCGACTGAATTTTGATGATAATCTATCTATAATAATAAAGCAAATTATGCTTTTCCATAGAAGTACATTTACTAATTTGCGTTGAATGATTGCCTGAAAGAATCCAGTGTCGAATCGAATATAACGTTCCCTGATTATTTAATACATTGATTACGGCAATAATTAAGTTGTTTATTGGAATTAACTGTTTATTATTAAGAATTATAAAGATTTATGTAAATATTAATTTATGATAATATTTTGTATTAAAGGTTGAAATGAAAAGCAAGAGCAATTTGATTTTGTCTATATTTGACTTCCTTAAAAATACATAAATACATTGATTATATGAATTTTAATATTTAATATCTAATCGTCATCATCGAGGACAATCACTTCATCGGTTGAGATCTTGGGGCGCGGTTCACTAAACGGTAATGATTTCTTGGCTTCAGGCTTCTTGGCTTGCACCACCGGCGGTTTAGTCATCGAGGTCTTCGTAATAGTTAACGACGACGGCAGCTTGCTGATCGACGCGTTTATTTCCTGAGACGATGATTTCGATGTTGGAATGTGCTTCTGCCGTTCGGCTAGCTTCTCTTGTAAGGTCTTGCCGGGGCTGACTTGTTGGTGTGGCAGCGGCGGTTTCGTATGTAAAGCCGCGTTCACAGTGGAAGCGCTGGATAGATGCGCCGCGGGAACACTGCTAAGGCTGGTCGAATGCGAGCCGCCGAAAGCAGACAGATTTGCAGTCATCGACGCCGGCAGAGACGACAACACGGTCCCCATACTGGGAGCCAGCGACGCGGACGACGACTTCTGGAGACTCGTTATCACGGGAGTGGGTGTGGCTTTTGTCAATGACGTCATCGTCGACCCGGCGAATGACTTCGTCGGTTTTAACGCTGCCGTGCTGCTGGGGAGCGAGCGGGACACGTTGGCCGGTTTAGGGCCTCGTTTCTGCTTCTTTTGTGGCGGCATTCCGGATGCGTACGAGGTCAGTCCCATCAGCTGGCGGTAGTACTCCGCCTGGAACGAGTTTTGGAGAGTATTCTGAAGCGACGTCTGCAGCGTATTTTGATACGACGAGTAAGTAGACAGCGCGTTGCTGAGGTAGGAGAGCGAGAGCGCGGCCGCGGCCTGTTGCGACATTATGGGGTCGTTTAACATGGGCAGGTAGCTCTGGAACGCGGCGGCCATCTCGTGCGGAGATATCTTAGGCAGGCCCGACGCAGAAGTCGACGTGGACGCCGCTTTGTGGTCCGCTTTCGGTACGCTCGCGGTCGCCGCGGAGGCCGTCGGTTTGATAGTATCGACGGGCTTTGATGTCTGCTTCTTCTGGGCGTTTTGGCTCTTATCTATGCTCGCCTGGGTGGCCTGCTGCTTGAGCGCTTGAATTATCGACTGACAGTACCTCATACTCAGATCCACCAAATTCATATTCTCTGTAATAGGCATCGTGCAGACTAATTTATAAGCTTCAACCAGCAAGTTCGTCATTTGTTTCGAATTAGGATGCTTCTGGACGCGCTGGTAAGCTCTGTAGATGTCGAGGGTCAAGCTCTTGAGCGCTTGCTTCTCGATGTCATTGCTTCTCAAATCAGCTTGCTGGCTGAACTTCGTCAGCTGCCCTTTGAGCGACTGGACGCAGAGCGAGAAGGCTTGTTGAGCTAATTCCTCCCTATCGGAGTCTCGAAGGTACTTCTTATCGGGCTCCGGTATCCTTTGCAGATGCAAACTCAGTTCCAGCAGAGTTTTGTGGTCATCGATCTCTTTCAATATCTCCATGGTGAGCTGAACGGATCGACTCATGTGGAACGCAAAGCTGCCCGCTCTGTCCACTTCGCTGTTCGGAATCTTCCAGATATTATTAAAAAAGTTTGACTGTTTCCTCTCACTGAACAATCCGCCTAATTTTTGGCCCGCACGCGACGTGAAGTTCGAGAGCATCAAGTCTCGACATCTTTCTATATCCTTTCCCTTTTTGTAATAGAAGTGGTAGTGCGCAATTCTGTAAATAGCTTTGTAGTGTGGAGGGAAGCGACTTGCACACTCTTCTAGGGCATCGAGACAGGCGCTTACGACCTTCATGATTTCTTCGTCTGTAAGAAACTTCGGTTCGTTCGATGATTTACTTGAGGCACTGCTGTCTCTGCTCGAGTCGCTGCTGCTGTCCGAGGACGAGTCGCTCGAGCTCGAGTCTGATGACGACGAAGAAGACGTGCTGCTGGAACTTTCGCCTTTTTTCTCTGTATCACTGTCCTTCTGTTCTGCTTCTTTTTCGGTAGTTTCTTTGGGTTCTTCCACCTGTATTCCTTCGGCTTTCACTTCTTCTTTAGTTGAGCTAACAGTAACTGTATCAGGTTTGGGCACAGGTGCCGCAGTTACTTCGGCCGTTTTATTTGATTCCACGGCTACATCTGTAGAAGTAGCGACGGGTGTTTCTTTCTGTGGCAATCTTTCTGTGTCGTACGAGGCAGATCTTCTGACTTTGGCAGCGGCGGACTCTAGCTTGAGCCTCTTGGCTTCTATGGTCTCCTCCTCGCCCGCGTCGCTCACGGAACGCTTCAGGATGTTCGCGGCGTGAACCGGTTCGGTAGCCTTCGTCTCGGCCTCCGATTCTGTAGCGCCGTCTTTCTTAGCTTTCTTCGAAAACGGCCCTTTCTTCCACGTTTCAATACACGTATTGAACATCTTCCCCACAGATATTGGTATTGGTTTGTTTTCATGCTGTTCTATGTACTTGAGAATTGAAGCATGAATTCTATAATGAAGCTCCAAGACTTCTATGCACAGACGAGAGGGTGAATTGTAATTAATTTTCAACGGGTATGTAGCGTCAATATTGTGCAAGCTCGTCACGCCTTGCATGTAATAATCTAGGTAGACTGACGGCGGCTTGTTTCTTTTTTCAGCTTCTTTACCCAACATGTAATAAGGGAGCCACGAATCCTCATCAGTGGTGCTGTCGTTGAAATCTCCTAATACTGTCATGAAACATTTGTTGGTGGTGTCCAGCATGTTTTCTTTTTGCTTTTCCAAAGCCTCAAATTCTTCCATGCTCAAAGACTCGCTAGCCTGTTTTAGTAGCCTCGAGCAGAACGAATGAACAGAGTATACGAAAATGCCATATTCAATCCACATGTTGCTATGTGTAGGGTCCAATTCTAGCGCACGCTTGAAGCATTTTATTATCGACTTGGCGGGATTAAGGATCTTCTCATTATTCAAATTCTTGCACGAGTTCAACATTCGGTCTAGATTGATAGCCTTCGCGAGAGATATTTGAGCCCATGATTCTAAACGGTCGTTATTCACTACGACATCCAGCATGTTGAATTTAATAGACATTTTGTTTTCTTCCTTCTTGAAGTAATAATCGCCGAGAAGGAAATAGATATCTCTAATTTTATAAGGTAAAAGAGGTGGTATAGCTGGCAGCTTGTCATCAGGACCTTTGATATACTTTTCTATTTCAGGCACATATTTTTGTGGGTCACACTCGGGAGGCATCAGCTTCAAAATGCGTAGAAACAGTGGTTCAGTGTAAACAGTAATACCTGTCACTTTTCCTTCTAAACCAGGTAAGATTGGAGGTCTAAAGATTTCGTATAACTGTTGTGCTCTGGGCCAGTCCAAAGAGTGTGCCTTAACATTGTGGTCAACCAGATATTTCAATTTATGCTTTTTTGCAGGGTGGCCGTATAAACAGTAGACACATTGTTCCATGTATTGACAGACTTGTTCCAATGATTTCGCTAACGCCGGTGATCGTAATCTCGGTACTACCGTATCTAATATAAAATAGAGAAGTTTGCCATCAGAATTGCAGCACCAGCCCCTGCCGCCCAGCTGCTCGTGCGCAATAAAAAGCACCATCAACGGATTAGGCACTTCATCGCACGACACACTATCTTTGTCGCCGGGCGTCCTACCGCGCCCTTGATCTTCTTCCCTTTGTAAAATATAATGCATTATTATCCATGGGATAATAGTTCCAAAAGGCATTTCAGCAGCATTTGTTTCCACTTGATGCCCTATTATTCTAATGAGATCTTCCAAACCTTGGCTCAACTCTTTTTGTGAGACCGTGTCCAAGCATGACAACCCCTCAGTGCTAAGTATGTGATCCATGCAATAAAGTATTTTTACAACAGTCAGTGTCCATTTGTCATACTCAGGAGACCCAGTAGTATACCTAAAGTAGTGCTTGAGTGCTTCATGCAAACATATCAAGGACCACTTGAAACAGCAATCCACCTTGTTCAAGGCCCAGAATGTGTCTAATATCAGAGATAACTGAACAGAAAAATCTAAAGACATTTCCTCTTCTTGCTTCTTTGCCATATTTTTACAGTGTTCAAATGAATCTGTGATTATAGACAATACTTCTTCATAATGTTCACTGTCATACAAATCCATAACAGTAGACAGCTTTCTGTTCCTTTCCAAAAACTTTATAGATGCTAGAATTTCCTCTTCAGTTATTGTTGGTTTAAAAGTGAAGTTCACAACATTTAAAGTGTATGAATCATGGTGTTCTCCCATAGCTTCAAACTCATAAGCTAATTGGTACATGCAATCTAATGCAAATTCTTCACTTTTGTTCAATATGTGCATGTGATGTCTGACCCAGAGCTTTCTCAGCATCAACTCCAAGCAATCAGTGCTGGAGAAAATGTGTGGCTTCATACTTAATATTATCCCAATGGTTTCAATAACACTTAAGTCATATTGAGCATTACTCTCATCTGAGTTTGACAATAATATTTCATTGACTATGAATTCCTCTGCCAATATGTTAACATGGGTGAAATGTAATAATTCTGGGTGATTATCATCTGTACAAGGTGGGATATCTACATGATTATTGTAACATTTATTTGCTGAAACATATATTTTTGATAATCCTTCTGGCCACAAAATCTTCCATTTCTCTGCAAGTATAACTAAATAATCTTTTAAGATGTCAATTATATCTCTCTTGTTCTCTGTATACTTATCAATGAATTGCTTTACATCTTTTTGCTCAGCCTCTGTTCCAAAATACTTTTCATCTATAGGTTTTTCTTGACTATCTTTTTCTTCAAACAGTTTATCCAAATCAGTAGTTTCAAGAGCAGCATTTTGTGCTTGATTTTCTTTCTTTTGGACAACAGCAGGATCCAAACACACAGGGACCATTCGTCTTAGTGTATCATAAATGTTTTCATTGTGATCTTGCCGACTGACTTTTTTTCGGCCTGATTTCCTTTTATAACACCATTCCCACTGCTGCAAAAAACTAAGATCGCTGCCACGTCTGCGAACAGGATTCTTTTTAATTGTTTTAGTTGCAGGTTCTGGAGCATCTGATACTGGTTCACTTTGTACCATTTCAACATCACTCTCAACTTTTTCATTGTCTGTTGTAGCTTTATCTTTGTCTGACATATCATTGTTTTCATTCTCAGACACATTTTCAGTACTTTTTGATTCTGGAATAGTTTTAGTGTTCTTATTTTCAGTGGAATTGTTTGTATTTGACTCTTCTGGTTTCAGGATTTCTTCAGATTCTGCTTTTTCTTGTTGGACTTTTACTTCTTCAACTACAACTTCCATAGGCTCTTCATGTTTCTCTTGTTCAAACACAAGTTCAATGTGACATGCATGGCTATAGCAGTTCTCAGTCATGTACTCATGCATGTGCACAAGAGATTCACCGACTGAAGTCCATGTCAAATTGGCAATAGGCTTCTTCAGTTTTAAATCAGGTATTACATATTTGAACTGTTCTGCTCTTTGTTGCTCCACAAATGTTTTATGGATCTCCTCTGCCTCATCCAGTAGGTGTTTAGCCTTATCCTCATCTATGGGCTCATCATCCTCTTCATTCCACTTATAAATAGGATTGAGGTATTCCATAAAATCCCTGACATATGGGTAGACAGTAAAAATGTGTTTTCTGTAAGCTAGCCCTCTCAAATAGTCGGGATCAAGTTGTAGGGTGTCATAAATGGTAGAAATGCATTCTTCCTTATAGTCTAGGCCTAGTAACAGTGTGACTATTTTATCTAGACATGGCCAGTGTCGGGGATTGCGTTCTGCGCCTCGCTGGAAAGCGTGGAGAGCCATTTCGTATCGCTTAGCGCGCATGCATAGCATCCCCAGCCGGTGCCACAGAGTAATGTCGGTGTCATCGAGCTCCGAGGCAGCACAGAACGCTTCTATAGCGCCGTCTATGTCATCGGCTGCGCTCATCATGGCCGCAAGATTCTTGTAGCACAAATACTTTAAATTAAACAAAGGCCCCGAGATCTTCTCACCTGGCGCGGGCTTTTTGACATCGTACAGTAGTTCCGTGTCCAACAGATCTTTCAGGAGTTGTGTTGCGTCCTTGAGATTGCCTTTCCTCTGCAGATCCAAAGCTTTGGAATACTGTTGCAGTGCTATCTGCTCCAACGCCTCCCTGGTCACCTCTAACTCCGATCCACTCTCATCTTCCGACTCATCGTTTAGTGCACTTATCTTAATCATTTTTCAATCGATCTTTACGACTGTAAAGCAATGAATTTAATTTTGACCATTTTAGTTTACAAAATAGCGAAAACTTCATCGACCGATGGCCGGTTTTTTTTAACAGTCCACAGATTAGTAAGAGTAATCCTTAGATTATGTATCCTGTAGATTTGACACATATTTAAAATTGACAAGTTAGAAAGTGATGGCTGTATACAAAAGTACTTAAGAGTGAGAGAGACGCAGATATTGTTTTTTGTCCTTATCACCGTTCATAGGTAATTTCGGCCTGCCACAATTTAAAAATAAGGGCAGACATTTGACGTCTATGCGAAAAATACAATAAAATTGCAAATTTAAAATAAATTTTGTGCAAGTGAAGTGTTTTGTGGATTACGGAGTGATTGTTTTACTTACTCAACATGGTAAATTGTTGTGTGCTTGGATGTAAAAGCCGTACTGAGCGTAAATATGAAAACATAACATTTCACACGTAAGTAAGCCTCATTTATATTGTTCCTATATGTTTTACCTGCATCGAAGTGCATTAATCTTAAATCCTATAAAAGAACATACATAATAGTGGAAAAAAGTAGTGAATTATCAATCGAATTGTAAAATATTTTTGTATTATTACCTGACCAAATATAAAAGGTCGTCTATGGCTCAACTCTGTGGGTTATGGCTATTACGGTAGCCATTTTGTTAGTATTTTAAATTTTGCTGGGTTATCGTTGCCTTTAGGGATACCACAATACAAAGGGTAAAAGTTCTCGATTTAGGGGAAATTTACAATCGACTAATTTTAAAAATCGTATATGTATTTTAATTGCTGGATGAACATTTCATGCGTTGTAGTGATCATTATTATTTGAACTAATTATGATTTGTGTTCATTTATATAGATTTCCAAAAGACGAGACGGTACTAAAGGTTTGGATTGCAGCGACTGGACGGCAAAACTGGCAGTCTACCAAGCACACTCGCATGTGTTCTATCCATTTTAAAACCGAATGCTTTCAGAAAAAGCAACGGATAACTTATTTGGCAAATATTTGAATGTACGCAACAAATTTATGTTGCGTATTTATGTTATTATTTAATAAACTTACATCATTTAACGGCCCATAAAAGTTATTTGTTGACTATTTTATTTAAACTTTATTGCTCTGTAAGTTGTATAATTGGCGGACTTATTCTGTTCTATGACGTTAAAAATCCTATTTCCTTCTTAAACTTTTTTTTTGTACACAATTTTTGTTTTATTCCTATGTTAATATTTTTTTGTACAAATAAATAAAGATTTTGACTGTAAAATTAAGTATTTATTGTAATTAAGGTTACTAGTGTATTTATATGGATGGGGAGTAAATTTTTATGAACATGGCCACCCCAAAATACGTAAGTACTTTATATCTGTCTCATACGGGTGAACGCGGCTGTCAAGTCTATAAAAAAAAAAAAAAAAAAATATAGGTATATACTTCGTCTAAGGAGTAACAGTCAGTGTCCAGTGTCACAGATTATTGCACAGATTAGTAAGAGTATGTGTCAGTGTCAAAAAATTGTCGCTGTCATCGGAATCACGTTCAGAAATGGAATGATTATAATATTTTGAGCTCAGCATTCCCCGTCTGTGTGGCTGCTGAGCTATGTAGTAGAGTAGTAGTATGTAGGTACCTATACCTAGTGACAGTAGAAAATAGTCTGTCAACAAATGCACAGATTAGTAAGATGAACAAATGTCAAAAAGTCAAAAAAGTGGGGTTATGTTTATGTGGGTTGAGTTTGAGTAAATTATTGAAAAAAATAAATAATTTAACAAACTCGTAAGGAAAATATGATTTCCCAGCAATCGCTTTTAAAACGGACATTGCCAATGATAGTACAATGCGCTGAAGCTCACAGAAAACCGCGATGGCTACCAGTTGCTAAAAGTAAGATTTACCGAATACCGAAGCGCCCTGAAGTCTCGGAAGAGGAGCGATTGGAGCTGCTGAGAATAAACAACAATTACAAAACGCAGATGCGTGCGATTAGAAGATTTTTCCACGAAGAAATGATAAAGGAGAAGTCAACCAAAGACAGTGCCAGCTCTGAAATGTCTTTGCGTTTGGAGGCTGAAGAATGGGAACGTGTTGTGGAATTGAACGAGAAATGGAACGCCCAAGTGGCTCTGGAGCGCGAGGAGAGACGGAAACTGAACTTGGCTAAGATGGAAGAGGAAGCACTGGCAAATATGGAAGCTAAAGACAAGGAATTGCACGAGAGAATCAGGAAAGCTTCTGAAGAGATCAGAAAGCAGAAAGTATGTTACAAGGCCTAATAAAGCTACTGGACACTTTTTTATTTAAATATTAAGCAAAAGCTAATTATTTATTATCTGTTTCAGGAACTCAGTGCTACATTTATCAACCCAGAAAACTTGGATGCTGCTATCGACCATGCCCTAGCAAACCCTATCGACTACAACTTTGCTATTGACTTGCAAGGGAATCAGATACTTGGAAGGGACACACCTGTACCTTCTAAAAAACCAAACCAAAAGGCTGCATCTGCATAAATACAGATGAGCCAGAGATAATGTAAAAATAGTTATGTAATAAATTAATCCGTTTACCTCTTGACTTATTTAATTTAACTAAACATGGAAAAAAATGTAAGATGAATATTTTATGTCCATCTATTATATTAATTATGGAGACATGAATGCATAGGTTTATAATAGGTCTAAAGGTAAAGAAGGGTAGATGTAAATTGTCAAGTGTATAGTTAAACTCTACTTATTGCAATCAATGAAATAACTTGGACTCTTACTTACATTTATTTACATAAATTACACACAATGTTTGCCTTATAAATATAGGAGACATCAGAAATCCATCGCATTAGAATACTTGAATCTACAAGCTTACTTTTCATTATAGGTATTGCTTATAGCAGAATTTACACCATTATAAAATGTTGAAGTTAGACAACTTCAAGACATAAAATATACATCAGTCAACATCATTCTCCTGAGGATCTTCTTCTACAATCTTGTCATAGTGGCATGTTAGCGAACATGGTCTCCCAGTCAGGCGCTATGTTGAGTTTGTGCTGCAGAGGGCCGAGAGCCACTATGTTGGCAGAGCGCGAGGCGTCGTCCGTTGCGACTGACACCACCTCTTGGTGGAAGGACGCTTTTGTGCCAGAACACACCTAAAAAAGATAACGTTCTTTAACAAAACTAAAAATTTACTTTAAAAATAGATGCTATCACAGAATTCTTCTTTAATTTTCTACTACATCTCTTCAATGAGTAACTTTATAAAATATAGATTTGTCAAGACAGACTTGTCGAATCTATAAGGGTTCCGATATTCGCCATCAGCTATGGAGCTTTCTATAGTTTTTTTTTAGGCTCTCGCGCTTTCTATATTTAAAGACATTTAACATTTGACATAATTTTGCTAACAACATATTATAAGCAAAAGCGAAAACTTTTTTGAGGGTAGTTGACTAACCTCAAATATGGTGTCGCCCAGGGCGAGCGTGACGCGACCGGACTGGTGGATCCTGAGTTTGCCGATGCGGCCTTCCTCCAGGTCCGCAAGACGGCATTTGTTGTCCACCTGTAACGTACATTAGCAATGGTACTTTCATACAATCTAAAGATATGACCTACTTATTTCTCTGAGACTTATTTCTGCTCATTGTCTCTCACATGTATGCTTGCGTTGTCCGTGTTCTAATGTAAATAATGCTTTTTGCGGAACTAGTGATATCCACGAAAGCAAGGTGTCTTTTCACTCACGCATATAACCTTGGGATTCATAGAGACAGACTAAGTAGTGATGACCACCTTGAATCACGAGCGAAGCTCACGCTTCGTGAGGATTGTAGAGTAAGGCCCGAGCGAAGCGAGAGCAGTAAATGCTTTACGGTGCTGAACAGGTAGCATGAAAAGCAGAGTATTCACCTCGGGCACAAAGGTTTCTTTGTCGTGGGCGAACCTTAAATCCCTTGCAACACTCATGATTTCTATAAAACCATTATTTAACACGTTCCGGGACAGTGTTCGCCTACAGGCGTGAAAACAATAAAACATCTATTGTGTCTTGAGTAGTGTCCCGGAACGTGTTAATACTAATGTAATTTAATCACTGAATAGATTAATTCAGTGAATTTAATCAAGGCATATTTGACATCTATTTGTATTCCTAACTCATGTCTTTTTTTTTTACTTCATAGTGTTAATATTCATTATTTTAACGTTTACTTTTAGGTGATATGTTTATTAAATAACAGAAAATTCATATGTCTCTAACTGAATTATTTTATACACATCTGCAAGCAGACTGAATGTGCTGCCTACTTTTAATCGTTACCTTTAATAACTGTGTCCTTGACAAATAAACATTTGAGTTGAGTTTTTACCGGTTTGTCCTCTTGCTCGGCGTCAGTCGAGCTGGAAGTAGACGGCTGGTCGTGCTTCCGTCGCGGGAAGTCGTCGTCCGCGCTGCCGCCGCGGCCGGGGAGCGAGTCTGGCAACTGGGAAATAACAATATACTTATTTGTTATTGCTGTTGGAAAATTAAATACTTAATATGCGGATCGAACTCCGTGTCCTGCGCACTCTGGGCGAATGCCTTTACCACTCGGCTACATAGTAAAAATTTACAAAAGCTACTTAACTAATGCTAACGTGGCGAAGTAGACGTTACAAGTGCAATACCTATTTTTATTGGAAAAAAATATACTTTCCCATGCTATAATAGTATGTGGGGACGTATTTGAGTCTCTCGCGCCTAACCACTTTACAACGCTTGAACATTACGACACAAAAACGGCTGACACTTTAAACAAGACTTTGGATCTTAAGATGGTTAATGTAGTCTCACCTCCCCTCGCGCCCCGCCCCGCAGGCGAAGTTACAATAAAGCGGTTTACATATAGGCGCCACTAAAATGATGATAGACAACTAAAAAGTTCTAAGCCTCGTATACGAACCTGCAATAGTATAAGTTTAGGTTCTTCACTCCTCAGTATTTGGACGACGTCTGTGTCTTCGAACAGCTCTTTCTTCACGTCCACTATCGGTTTGCGTTCCGTCACCGACGTTACTGTAAAATACAAATTTAACTCGTCAAGTATGTGTGAACGAGACACAATAGAAATTCCATTATTATGCGACTCCCGGCAGTCGTTTGATACCTGACTGATTACTATTTTAATATGTTACTATAACCATATAATTTGTACAGTCCGTTTTTCTTAGCTTGTAGAATATTGTAAACAATTTTTAACGAAATTATTCATTTTAAAATAAGATAAACGCAGAACTCGCAACCTACATGGTAATTCAACATTGAAAATTGAGGTATTTTTAAATCAAATAGTTAATTAATTTTAATAGTTTAAAAAAAGTTTACAATATTAGACTAAGCTAATAAAAATTAAAAAAAGTACTAGTATAGTAAGTAACTAAAGAGTATACAGTTACATAAAATAAATACCAACATCTAAGATTATATCCATAAAAGCTAAGTGCGATGAAGCATCGGATCGGGTTTTGCTTAATGATCACCATATTATAAAAGCTAGATAATATAATTAATAGCAAATTACACCCGGTTACTAAGACGAAAACCACGTAAAAATGTGGATAGGCGTATCTACAAAATGAAGTAATCACATTAAAATCTCAAGCATTCATATTTCAGTGAGGAACATCAAGTTTAGTAAGTACCGAACAAATACGCCCAAATAGATGATTTTATATGGCTTTAGCCTTTACTCCTAACACCTGAGCTTAGAACAAACACCCAAGTCCCAAAAATTCCGAATGCACAAGAAGAATGCATCGAAATCTGTAAACATGTTCTCGTGTATGCCGCTCCATGAGCCAGACGGAACGATCCGACGGCACTCCGGAACTGCAACTGCGTAGGCTAAAGCTATAAAGGGTCTATGTTAACCACATGTTAACTGGCGTGGCATCAGCTTGTCATAATTTTAGTCACATTTAAGTACGTTATATTGTATTAAACTTTCATGGTCACGAACATTAGAATAGTTAGATACGGGATTGCTACTGTGTACCTTATTATTTATGAGTTTCCGATAATTCGGCACCGTTGCAAGCGCCACGATCGCGGAGTAACGGAGGAGCTTGGGCCTTGGAACGATGCTAAAATATTTGAAACTCATAAATAATAAGGTACATGGTAGCTAGCAATCCCATACTTATCTAACTACATATTCATATTAACTGTTCTGTTTGTTAAATAATATAATCTAGATCCCACATTCTAGGAGGTATAAATAAATATTCCGAATTGGTTATCAAAAGTACATGAGCACTCTTTAAAAACCTATTAAATTTGGGCTAAGGTCATACACCACCTCAAGATCAGTGTGGATAGATAGATGGATAATCGTGGCATAAGACCAACCTCAGATAAATATTGAACACAATCAAAATGTGAAGGTATTAGGACAAATTGACACTACGCCAGCTAAAGGTGCCCCAGAAAAGATCTTACTGGCGCAATCTACATCATCTGCTGGCTCATCTTTGACGATCACTTCTTGCTTGACCTGCACGGCCGGCTTGGGTTTGCTATGCCAGCCTAAAAGGAAATACGGTTAGCCTTATTACGTTGACTCTTCAGCTGTCAAAACACTCTGAAATTAATTGTTTAATTGGTGGTCCTCATGTCACTTTCAAACATAGGTACAGCTTATCATCTATGCCACCTAAAAAAGGGGGAATTAAAAAAAATATTTGAGAAGAGAATGATAAAGAAGTACTTGGTAAGGATTATCTTTAAAGCCTCACCACCAATTGTATAAACAAAAGAATGGTGATAAACACTGTGAGGGATTAAAAAGGGTGCGCTGAATTCTTTCCGAATCTGAACTTATGTTCACAAATAAAAACTTTTTGAAGTAATTTTCAATAAATTGAATTCATTTCATGAAGTATTTATAAGGCAATTTTTAACCATTTTTAACTTAGATTTCATTTATTACCTCCTCCATCATCCATGGGCAATTTGATGGGGGCATCTTTGTCAATAACATCCTTGAAGTCTTCGGCTTCCTCATCAAAGTTCACGCTCCCATAGGCTGATCTGATCTTCTGTTCTTCCAATTCTTTGTCAATCTGCACAAAAAATATACCATATTATCATTAGTACGTATGTAAGTGTGTTAAAAAGTTCCTAGTTTAAAACGCTGATTATTTAATTATTTACTATTTATTTGTTAATATTTGCACATCTGCTTGCAGGCTCAATATGTTTACTTTGTTTGTACTTAAAGATCCTATTTTATGTATGTCTCACAAATGAACTTTCTGATTTCTGATAAAACAAAGGTTTTCAAAGTGCTGATACATAAGGTGTGAAAAGTGTATAGTCCGTTTTTGTTTGCTAGTTAAATAATGTAAACATCTTTTTATCTTATTTTAATATGAATTATTTTGTTAAAAAGAAATATCAAGATTGTTTACAATATTTGTCAAGGAAAGAAAAACTGACTTTAGTGAATAACTGTTCATGCTTAATGTAATTTAAAATCTTACCTTAATAACATCCTTTACTCTAATTGTAGGCTTCTGCAGGGTGGGAGCTGATTCTGCATCTCTGCTTCCCCCATAATATTGCCTTGTAGACACACGCTCAGCACTCCCCAAGCCTGATGATCACAAACACATATAAAAATATATTATATTTTTACTTACACAAAAATAGGAAAGTAAAAATAAAGGGGTTAACTAAAAGAAACACTACATCAATTAAAAAATATATATATATATACACAGGTTCATTCAAGATACAGTAGTATCATGTGTTTGCATCAATGAAAATCTTCACTCACAGATAACTTTTTGCATATAAATGAAAGTAGGTCTAGAAACTATTTTAAGCTTAATTTACCTTCCGAAAACACTCCAGTAGACTTGATGACGTTCGGCCCGTTCCTGTTATTGTTCCTCTGTTTGTTCTTACGGTCCTGGCGGCCCTTGTCGTCTTTCTTATTGTCACGAGGGTTTGTGATGGGTCTGAGTAAGTAAAACACGAATTACTCACATTTATTTTAAAGTATCAAATTAATTAGAAAAAGTTTGACCGAGATATTGTCTTAAATCCAATACTGACCCCTTGTTTTTATTCCTAGCCACGTTTAAATTGGGTGTGAAAACTTTTTTGTTGGGTTTCGCTCCACCGAGAGATAGGTCGCGGGGAGGCTTTAGTGAAGCCAACCTCTGCAATGGATCGCCACCCACGCCGTTCGTCTTTGAGGTTTTATCTTCTGAATTAGACATATTAAAGCTCTCTAATTGATAATTTAATTTATTTCTAAATGAAAACACATCACATTTCCTCGAGGTGATCCAGGATGTTGTTTATTTTGACAAATGAATGAATGACAGCGACAGCAGCCGGGCAGCTGTCTGTCTGTCTTTTTTTGTAATGGCCTTTTTTTTTCTTCATCAAGAAGATAACACATCACATGACATCCAAACATCCATCGTCTAGAACTTGGGTCTAGAAGCCGTAAAACTCATACTGAAAAAAAAAACATCAATGACAGACAGACATGTGTCTGTCACTCTGTCAGACTTTTTGGCGGGAGTTTGAAAAGAAAGGGCGCGTTTTTCTTCATCTTTTAAATAATTTTGAAAAAATCTTATTTAACTGTGTATTGACTTAAAAACAACCCTCCCGTCCCGATTATGGGGGGTGGTAAACGTAAAAAGCGTAAAGCTTCAGAAGCAGTTAACAATCATGACGACTCGGACTCTTCATCTGTGACGTCGGACGAGGACAAATATACTACATATAAAGTTCCGAATTATATCAGGCAGTATCCCGAGGATGGCGGTAACTTTGAATATTTGGTAATTTATGAAAGTGCTGATCAGCAAGTTGTAGGTGACAGAGATCTCATGTCGTTGGGCTCAGCCCTCAAGCGCCAGAACAAAGGAATAAAACGGATGAAGCGCCTGAACAAATATAAAATCGGTGCTATTTTTGAGCGACCAGGGCTGGCTAATCAGGCCCTAAATAATCAGAGTTGTCTGCAAGATCTCAACCTAAAGGCTTCCATTCCAGCTCGCTCCACAGAAGTCACGGGAGTAATAAAAAATGTACCAACTTATATGTCAAATAAATCCATTTATGATGCTATCCACAGCTCGCGGGACGTCGTCTCAGTGCGCCGATTCATGCGTCGTATCCGGAATGAAGATGGCAGCAGCTACTTGCAGCCAACGCAGGCCGTGGCTATCACCTTTGCCTGCCCAACTTTACCCAGTAGCGTCGACATCAACAGCTGGTACTTTGAGGTCAGTCCATACACTCCACCTGTTGTACAATGCTTGAAATGCCTAAGATATGGACATATTGGAAAATTCTGCAAGAACACTCAGAAATGCTCAATTTGTGGTGGTGACCACTATTATAAAGATTGTAACAAAGATAGCAAAGAAGCAACTTGTCTTAATTGCAAGGGTAACCATATCGCAATATCTTCTGAATGCCCAATAAAAAAGAAAAAAATTGAAGAAAATAAAACACAGAAACCCAGATTTTCAGATTTATTCACAAATTCTGCTTCAAAGTCTTTCCCTCCGCTTAACTCCAAGCCTCAAAATCAACAAGTTAATTTAATGAACCTATTCCAGTCCGAAGATTTTCTCAATTTATTGATAACTTCTATTGTAAAATTGATATCAACAAACAAAACAGATTCTGCCCCCATAACTTCAGAAAGTATTAAGAGCACTTTACTGGACACATTTCGCTTAAAAAACAATATCAGCAAACAACCTCTCCCTGCTCGAGATGGGAAGTAAGCTGAATGTTGTCCAGTGGAATGCTCAGAGTTTAACACGTAACAGACACGCTTTTTCATACTTTCTTCTGAACAATAATATTGACATCGCCCTTATTTCAGAAACATGGTTAAAGCCAGATAAAATCATAAATTTCAAAGGTTACACAACTGAAAGATTAGATATAGGAAGTAGTCATAATGGTGTTGCTATAATTATTAAAAATAGATTAAAGTATGTTCGTTTAAATACACATCATGATGACTCCTTACAAAACATTGCAATTAGACTACAGATAAATAATGAATTAATAACTTTTGTCAGTTTTTACAGTCCAACTTCTGCTACTTCTCGAAATTTCAATTACTTTTACTTAGATAATTTAATTAAATCCCTTCCCTCACCTCTGATTATAGCTGGTGATTTTAATGCACATCATACAGTATGGGGTTGTAACTCTACAGATACTAGAGGTAAAATTTTGCTTAGTGTTATAGAAAATAATAATTTGTGCTTGTTAAATAATGGTGAAACTACCACAGTTGGTTCTGATATATGGAGGCCTAATGCTTTAGATCTTGCTTTTGTTTCTCCTGTTTTATCACTTCGTTGTAACTGGTCATTGCATGATGATCCCTTGGGCAGTTACCATCTGCCTGCCACTATAGCTCTTTCAAGTAATTCTGTAACTGAAGAAAACACTAATATTAATCAAGGTAATCTCTTTAGGCCAAATTACAATCATGTGGATTGGGTAGAATATCAAAGCACTACTGACACTAAACTAAAAGATTTTAGGGTTGACCCCTGTAATGTTTTATCTTCATACAATAAGTTTTGTAGTATTCTTTTAGAATGTGTAAATGAGGCAAACCCTAAGAATAAGAATAATATTGATTTAAACTCAATGTTTCATAAAGACAGCAAGAAAAAGAAGCCTAATTTGCCTTGGTGGAATCACAATTGTTCTCAAGCTGTAGAGAAAGCTAAACTTTCTTATTTAACCTTTAAATCTGATCCCACCACAGAAAATTACATTTCTTTCAAGAGAGAACAGGCTATCAAAAAACTAACTCTAAAAAAAGAAAAGGAGGTGTCATGGTTAAGATTGTGTGAGCAATTTAATCGTCAAACTTCTTTATCATCTATTTGGAAATTAATGAAAAAGTTCAATAAAACATATTCTGAGAGCAACAGTGCCTTGAACTCAGACCTGATTCAGGCTTTTTTGAATAAATACACCTTAGATTTACAAGCTGAACATAATGTTAACTATATACCAGCAGATAATACTTATAGTGATGATAACATGCTGAATAAATCATTCTCTTTGAATGAGTTACTTAGTGCTCTCAATACTAGGCGGGATACAGCATTTGGACTAGATAATATTTCATATAAAATGTTGAAACTGCTATCTGATTATTGCAAAATATTACTTCTTGACTTACTTAATCAACTTTGGGCTCAATCACTAATACCCCCAGAATGGAAAACTGATTGCTTGATACCTATCCTGAAACCAGGCAAAGATAGCAATAATCCTAACTCCTATAGACCCATAGCTTTAACTTCTTGCTTTTGTAAAGTCTTTGAACAAATGTTAAAACAGCGCCTAGAATTTTATATTGAATCAAATAAGTTATTACCTTCAAATCAATTTGGTTTTCGTAAAGGTTTTTCTGCAGCAGAAAGCTTGAACCATTTCCTGCTAGATATTCACAATGCCTTTGTCAACAACAAAGTTTTAGTGGCAGTTTATTTTGATATAGTTGGTGCATTTAACTCCGTAAACCACTCCATTCTTGCTAAAGAATTACAGCGTCTAGGTATTCCTGGAAAGTTTATTAACTGGGTTTTAAATTTTTTGCATGAAAGACAAGTTTATGTAAAATTTAATTACAATACTTTGTTTGGACCTCAAAATTCATATTTAGGCGTATGTCAAGGCGGGATATTAAGTCCGCTTCTATTTATTTTATACATTCATCAATTGAATATAATACTTGGTCCTCATGTCAGTAATCTTCAGTATGCAGATGATTTAGTTGTTTACTGTGCAGGTTCTGATTCACACTCTATTGAAGAAAAAGTTAATATTGCTTTATGTAATTTAAAAACATACTTTGATTACTTGAATCTGGAGGTCAATTTGAATAAAACAAAAATGATTACATTTAGTAAAACAAGATCATTAAAAGCAAACATTTTCTATGACAATAACTCATTACCTGCAGTAAAGGAGGTGAAATTTCTTGGTGTAACTTTTACTAACAATCTTTCTTGGATTAAACATGTTTCTGATTTATCTGATAGAGCTGTTAGAGCCTTTAATATTTTAAGATCCCTTGCCGGAACAACATGGGGTGCAGATCCTAAAGTTTTGTTGATGTTATATAAATCCATAGTTCGCTCCCATTTTGAATATAGCTACCCCTGTTTTGCTTCTGATGCTAAGCTTATAAGAAAGCTAGAAGTTCTGCAAAATAAGAATTTAAGATTAATAACCGGTGCTATGAAAACCACACCTATCAATGCTTTGCAAATGGAATGCAATATCTTTCCACTGACTTTAAGATTTAAATTCCTTATGTATAGATTTATCTTAAAACTTTTTTCCATCTCACACAACTCTCTCATAAACAAACTTATATTCTGCCAGTCATCACTGTCCTCTTCCAATGCAAACAAATGCCCCTTTATTCTTTTAAATTTTCCAATAGTTGAAGCCTATGTAAAAGAACATAATTTATACAGAGCAAAGAACAAGTGGGGGTTGGAGTGTAGCAAAGGGTGTGCAAGGCGTTTGGGACTTAGAAAATTTTCACAAAAAATTATGAAATCTAATAAAATTTGTAACAATGTATATAAATCTGGAATCTTTGTTTATTAACGTATACAAGGGCTTAATATAAGCACTTTTTGTTCTTATATTTTTTTCGATCCGACGCATAGTTTAGCGTAAATGATAAAATTCGCACATATTTTCCCACTAAACTATGCATCGGATCGAAAAAAATATAAGAACATAAAGTGCTTATATTAAGTTCTTGTATACTTTAATAAACAAAGATTCCAAATTTATTAGGTTAGAAACATTTTCGTGAAATTTTTTCTAAGTCCAAAACGCCTTGATAATTCGGTCGCATTTTTTCGCTTAACTATGAGTCGGATAAAAAAAGTATTAGAATAAAACGTGTTTATTTGACGCTCTTTTATGCGATAAAATACATTGTTACAAATTTTATTAGATTTCATAATTTTTCGTGAAAATTTTCTAAGTCCCAAACGCCTTGCACACCCTTTGCTACACTCCAACCCAAGTGGGCTTGCTATGAAGGAACTTATAATAGTAAATTTTGCGATATGGACATTTTTATTGACAACAATATTAAAAATAAGGAAGAAGCATATGAACACTTTTCTAAATGGCCTCAACCTCAATACAACTACATTTATACAGATGGTTCTAAAACCGAGAAAGGAGTCTCTTTGGCTTTCTATCACAGCAATATCAAAACTGGTCATGGTTTTTGCTTACCTAGAAGTTTCAGTATATACACAGCAGAAGCATGTGCAATTTTCAGCGCACTGCAGTATATTCGTGATGATATTTGTGCTAAACCTCATAAACAATGGCTTATTCTAAGTGATTGTATGTCCGTACTGGAAGCCTTACGAAACCACTCACTGGATGATATGAGTTTAGACAAGACCAAATAGAATATTGGCTTTATTCAATAATAAAATAGGACATAGTAAAGAAACATAGTTGTTGATAGAATGACATAACGACAGATCATGTCAAACATCATAGACAATAGGTTATTTACAAGTCTCCTTATTAAGACGCAAGGAGGCTATTATCACATTCGCCCCCTCTACGAAGAGACGTAGTCATGCATGAAGGCTGGAGGTCTGCGATCTCTGCCCGAACGCCGAATTTGGCTGATTCCTGCATCCGGATCGATGTTGGCAGGCGGGTCTTGAATAGCAGAAATTTCTTCGGATTGATTATCGTCAATTTCATCATCTGAAAAGTCATCGTCAACAGCTCGTGGTGCTGGAGCTAACGATCTATTGGAGACTGTTGTCTCTCGTCCATCAGGCAGTCTTATAAAGGAGTATTCTGGGTTACTCTGCAACAATTGGACTTCCTGTACAGCGGGTTCATACTTGGAGCTTCTTACGTGCCTTTTCATAAACACCGGTCCAGGCGAAAGTAACCAAGTCGGCAAAGACTCTCCGTTTTGTGAACGTCGTGGGTGATTAAACATGCGTTCATGCGGCGTTGTGTTAGTGCTCGTACACAGGAGAGATCTTATAGAGTGTAGCGCCGGTAGCAGTGCCTTTTCCCAGTTTACTATATCTTCATTGTTTGATTTGACGTTTAGTTGGATCGTTCGCCACAGGGTGCCGTTGAGACGTTCAACCTGTCCATTTCCCTGGGGATTGTAGGGCGTAGTGCGGCTGCATGATGTCCCGAGGGAAGACAAGAATTGTCTAAGTTCATCCGATAAGAAAGATGTACCCCTGTCAGAGTGGATGTACGCTGGAATACCAAAAGTAGAGAACAAGTCTTCGAGACAATTGATTACCGTTCTTGAAGATACATCCTTACACGCATAAGCGAAGGGAAAACGGCTAAACTCATCAATTATCGTCAGTATGTATCGGTTCTGGGAGCTAGATGGTATTGGTCCCTTAAAATCAATGTTCAATCTTTCAAACGCGGCTGTCGCTTTGATAAGATGTCCTTCATGTTTCATGTAACGTGGTTTTATTTCCGCACAAGTTGGGCATGCGGCCGTCATCCGTTTTACATCCTCTACGGAGTAGGGTAGGTTCTTTGATCTGACCCAATGAACCATGCGCGTGACCCCTGGATGGTAGAGATTTCGGTGTAGTTCCACTAGTTTAGAGTTAGAAGCGGCAGTATTCATTTGCATGCATACTCGTGAAAGTGCGTCGGCGGCGAAGTTATGTTTCCCAGGTCGGTAGACTATATCATATTTAAAACACGAGAGCTCCAACCGCCACCTTTCGATCTTTTCGTTCTTTATTTTGTTAGAGTGTGTTTGATTGAACATGAATGCGACAGATTGCTGGTCTGTAATGAGTAAGAAGTGTCTTGCTATCAGAAAATGTCTCCATTTTCGCAAAGCTTCGACTATGGCGCAGGCCTCTTTCTCAATTGAAGGTTGCCTTTTCTCGGAGTCGTTGAGAGAACGCGAGAAGAATGCGATAGGACGACCCTTTTGTGATAGGGTCGCTGCGATAGCAAAATCGGAAGCATCTGTCTCAACTGAAAATATTTCACTATCGTCGATTCCTGCTAATGCTGATTTTGATATATCAGTTTTAAGGTTTTGAAAGGCAGTGATAGCTTCTTGAGATAATGGAAAAGTAACTTCGATTAAGGGTCTGATTTTCGTAGAAAAGTTGTCAACCCACTTTGAATAATGGGCGAAAAGACCGAGTGCTCTCTTCAGTGTAGCAGTATCAGTGGGGATTGGAAGATTCGTTAGCGGTTCCAATCGAGACTTGTCAGGCTTTATAACGTTGTGCGCTATAGTATATCCAAGCAAGTTGATGGATTCTGATTCAAATGTGCATTTGTTTATGTTTAAGGTTAGTTTGTATTTTTCAGCGGCCTTCATGAACATTTCAAGATTTTTGTCATGCTCGGTTTTGTCCTTACCGCAAACAGTTACGTCGTCAAGATAAGCAAAGGTACCTTTAAGTTTTTCAGTGTCAATTATGTATTGCAAGGTTCGTTGAAAAGCCGCCACTCCATTCGTTACCCCAAACGGTATTCTTGTGAACTGGTAGAGGTTACCACAAGCTTCGAATGCAGTGTAAACTTTTTCTTTCGGTAAGATTGGGACTTGGTGGTAAGCACTTTTCAAATCGATTTGACTGTAAACGTTGTATTTTGCCACTTTTGTTATGATAGAATCAATGCTTGGGAGTGGGTAAGCGTCCAAGTCAGTAAATCTGTTGATTGTTTGCGAGTAGTCGATGACGAGGCGCTTACGGTGATGGCCTCCGCCGGCAACGAGTACTTGTGCCCTCCATGGCGAGATACTGGGTTCGATTACTTTGTCCTTAAGTAGGTTGTTTATTTCGTTTGATATGAAGTCTTGGTCTTCTTGAGAATGCCGTCTTGAGCGTATAGCTATAGGCTTTATGTCTGGTGAGAGGTTGGTGAACACTGACGCTGGCGGGACTGACGCTTCTAAAACATTGCAGATTTTGAGAGGTTGTTTGTCTCCTCCAAATTGAAATACGAGTGAAGAGTGCTTCCCGAGAACATCGTGCCCGATGATGATATCCGCACATAGATCGTTGATGATGAGTAGTGGTTGATGGTGGTACTTGTGTTCACCAATCTGAATTGTTGCATAACATAGACCGTCGACATGAGAGACATTATTAAGTGATGCTAGAGTTATTGCTTGCTTGCATGGCTTTTGTTTGAGGTTGATTATGCGGACTAGGTTTTTGTTTATAAAGCTAATTGAGCTACCGGTGTCGAGAAGTGCATCAGCACGATATTCGTTGACTGTAATAGGTATAGTTGCTTTTCTTAGACTTGCAGGAGCAGCAGCGGAGATGTTAGACAAGTTAGAGTAAGTAGCTTGAGGTTGAGATTGTTCGTCATCTGTGGCGATAGCATTAGCAGATCGTGGGTTGGGCCCAGAACTACGGCATACGCTTGCAAAATGCCCTTTTTTGTAACAAAGCTGACATTCGGCGTTAAACGCGGGACATCTGTTTCGCTGATGAAGATTACTGCTACCACAGAAGAAACATCGTCGTCTGGTTTGGTTAGGATAAGAATCAGGTCGAGGTCTGTTTGGAGTGTTTGTAGCTGCTAGATTGGTCATCGGCGAGTGTTCTGGAGCTTCAGATGCAGCATTAGCATGAGCAGATATAGAAGGTGACACTGTAAGTAGTTGTGAAGTGCTTTCGGCAGATTCTAGAGACAAAGCCAGGTTCAAGGTTTCCTCCAGAGTGTCAGTGGAGTTTTCTAGAAGTCTTTGTTTGATTTTCTGCGATGATACCCCGGCAATGAAAGCTAAACGTACGACATCGTTTTGGTAATCAGCTGCAGTGACATCCGTGAATTTGCAGTCACGAGCGAGTACGTTTAAGGCTCTCGAATACTCAGCTACTGACTCGCCCGGCTGTTGTTTCCTTGAAATTAGAATATGTCGTGCTAGGGTGATGTTTTGTCGCTTTTCATAGGCATCATTGAGCGTTTTGATGGCTTCGTCGTACGAGGTCTTTGCTTGAATAATATTGTAAATTGTCGGAGATATATGATTGACAAGGAGTTGGTACTTAAGTATTTGATCAGCTGGGGCAGCTTCCCGTGCGATGAAATTTTCGAACGAATATTTCCAATGGGCCCATTTGAGGTCTGAACCTGTCATCGAAGGTTCCACGTCAAACCGTTCGGGGCGCAAATAGCGTGACATAGTTGAATTTTCTTTTCCATCAGTCATATTTGGCGACACAAAAAAAAATATTATTGAATAAATTGATATGAGTTTAGACAAGACCAAATAGAATATTGGCTTTATTCAATAATAAAATAGGACATAGTAAAGAAACATAGTTGTTGATAGAATGACATAACGACAGATCATGTCAAACATCATAGACAATAGGTTATTTACAAGTCTCCTTATTAAGACGCAAGGAGGCTATTATCACACTGGATAATAAAACGAATTACATGATTTATAAAATAAAAGAACTGTGGACAGAAATAAGGATTACACGTGGAATAGAAATTATTTTCACTTGGACTCCAGCGCACAAGGGTGTGACAGGCAATGAAAATGCCGATTTTCTTGCCAGAACAATAAATGAATTGGGTGACCAAATAAGAAACATCGAGATTCCATGGCAAGATTTAGTTCCCGATTTATGCAAGAAAGTAGCCCAAGAGTGGTCAGAGGATTGGCATCGTACTATTCAATTTAAAGGAGCGTGGTATGCTGGAATTAACCAAGATATAATGAAAAAGCCCTGGTTCGCTAGAAGCAATACATTCCTTAGCCGCAGATTTTACACTCAAATATGTCGATTGAGATTCGGCCATTGTAGATTCAATGCCCATCTAACACGCATGAGAATTATAGACTCAGCTATCTGCCCTGAATGCTCTCTTAATGCAGAGCACACATTGCATCACATAATATTTGAATGCCCTGCATATAACATTCAACGAATTTTATTGATTGATCAATTGCAAAATGTATACCAGACAATCCCGCCATCCCTTCAAGAACTTTTGAAAACGCCTCAGACTTTTAAACCTATTTTTGACTTTATCAACTCCACTGTTGGAGATCTTTGAATGAAGCTAGACAAGAGAACAGAAAATATCAAGATCTGGCTTTTAGCCTTCTATTATCCTGCAGTTCAAAGAAATTAAAATCAAGATCAGGCTGTATGGCTTTGTTCCGTTGCCTTTCCCGAAAGGGATAAACCAAACTACTACTGTCACTCTGTCAGTCAGTCTCAATTTCAAAAAAAATTAGCTTGCTTGCTTCGCTCCGGCCCACGTTGTTTTATTTACTTAATTAAATTTTGTTAAGAATTGGCTGTAATTAACAAGAGATATTCCAATTAATAATTAAACACGATGGCTGTGAGTATCTTAAAGTATTTTCTCATTAAATTTATAACCTAACCAGTGAAATTTATACTTGTTCATACTACAATAAATAACCAAAAAAATTGTGAAATTTTCAGAAAAAGGGCAAAATAAAGATTAGTAAGGTGAAGAGGAACAACCATACAACGAACAAGATGAGGAAGCAAGGCACTCTGAGGCTTCAGAGGCACAGACATAAGGTTCAAAAGCAGAAGCAGCCTGTTCAGACTCCTGAGGTGGAGTATAGCAGTGAAAGTGAGGCTTCAGGCGAGGAGTGGGCAGACATGTTGGATGACGATGAGCAGAAATACATCATGCAGCGGCTCGCATCGCAGCCTCAGCTGCTGTCCAATGTGCCAGAGAAAGAACAGGTTCAGAGGTAAGTGTCCTAGGCTCCAGAAATATTTTATCAAATGAATTACTATACATACGCATCCCTTTGAATTAAATAACAAATAAATGTTAAAAGCCCTCTTTAAACAATACCTAGTAGTAATAAAACACTTTTTTGATGGATTGACTCCTGTAAGCTCCTGATTCCTGTATTTAACTATAAGTTGATAAAAGTTTATTTATAGACAATGGCAAGTTCTGCATTCGTCATATTCCATGTTTGTAAATTTAAAAAATCTTGTTCTTTCTAGATTTGCTGAAAACTAGCTTTATATGTTTGTGTAGTAAATAAAACTCTAACATACAATTTCAGGTCTAAAAAGCGCAAAAGGGAAGACAAAGGCAAGGTGCCCAAGCCTCAAAAGAACAACAGTGACAGTGGAGCAGAAACAGAAGACAATGACTCGGACAGTGAGATTGAAGAGAAGTATGAGAAAGAATTATCTGAGAAGCCCCCTAAGAGAATGCGGGCGCTGCTGCCTATCAAAACAAAAGACGGACTGCAGGAGAGAGAGGAAGAATGCGAAGGTATGTAAAATAAAAGCTGTTCTACATAGTCGTCTTACTAATATTTATTAATAACAAATAAGAAATACATAGTTATAATTTTTTTCTAAACTGTAGTCATACACAGAACATATTAATTAATAGTATAATAAAAGTATAAATTGCTAGTATAATTGAAATTTAAAAACATTTATGACCAAGAAAAATCACATAATCACAATCTTGACTTAAACATAAAATATAAGAAGTGAGTTAAGCTATTGAGAACTTCTAGCAATGGGTGCCAGATTCAGCTAATAATGCTGAAATGAATTCAGCGCTGATTTATAGGAGGTAATTAAGCTGGTGATTAATGAGTTGGTTTGGCATAACTCCAGTACTATGTGTACTGGTGGCATAATTACATTACATTTGCTGCATTACAGACTCAGAAGTTACTTGTTAAATAATAAGGGTTGATAACAATATCAATTTAAGGGTCATATATTGACTAACAAATGCAATTATGAGGTCATTTAATTTAGTTTTTTATGATTTAATGTTCAATTTATAATTCAAAATGAATGTTAGACATTAGTATGTAGAACTAAATGAATAATAATATTATTTTGCTGATGTGATATTTCTCATATCCTCAGACACAGAGTCTGAAAAAGAAGAAGAGCAAGACAATGAAGAATCATTACAAATGGAGGTAGAGTCCCAAGCCTCCGACTCAGACTCGGGCATGGAGGGAACAGCAGAAGAGAATGAGGCTGGTGAAGGTGAAGAGATCAGCACAGTTCAGCTGTTAGCAGCTCGAAGGGATCGGCTGCAACATGACAAGCTGAGGATCGGAGCTCTGTGCTCTTCATTGTTGGAGAGCCCAGAGAAAAAGGTAAAAAACAAAAATGCCCTTATAAATAGCAGCTTATTAATGATATCAGAAATATCATAGTTAACAAACACTTTTTAAAATTCTGTAGATTTCTTTAAAGAGAGATAAGGGAACCTACTATTTGTTAGCACAGCCACTAATACACAAATATAATTTTACCATCAATCCCAACCCAATTTGCAATACTAACTTTTGATTCATCTTCTATCTATACATATAATAAAACTGTAAAGTAGGTGAATTCTGTAAATTGTATATTTAAAAAAAATGCATTGAGGGGGCTTCTTACATGTAATAGATACCAAAAATATTTTTTTTGAATTTTTTGTCTGTCTGTCTGTCTGTCTTTCTGTCTGTTTGTTCGAACTAATCTCAGAATCTACTGGACCGATTTTGATGGGGCTTTTTTTATTTGACTCAGCATCACTTGGAGAGTAAACTAGGATAGAAATCGATGTTAGTGTCAGTGTCTGTGATTTGACCTGGGAATCATTTTGTTTGCTGACCGTGTCTTTCCTGGGTTGGCTTTTTGCAGCGGTAACTGACATCCACGCGGGCGGAGCCGCGGGCGACCGCTAGTCAATAATAAATGCTTATTTACATTACAAAATTAAAAAAAAAAAGTTCAAACAAATTTCTTAATTTTCAGCTCAAAAACTTTTTCCCAATCTTGTACCTAATGGAAGAGAGACTGAAAGACGAAACCCTGAATCTTCACTCTGTGCGCAAACTGGCGACACTCTCTGCATATGAAGTCTTCAAAGACATCCTGCCAGACTACCAGATACGGCATCAAGACTACTCCAATATAAAATGTAAGTATATTTTGTCTATTGATTATTTCACTATCTTTATTACACAAAGAAAAAAAATAACAACTAAGACATGCATGACATATGATCATAAAAAATAAACTTAAAACATACCTATTCAAAAACGAAACTGTTTCCTTGTGGCAAATAGGCTATTTCCTGGCTCCGCAAGGAACCAGCCAGCTTTATTATTATAAGAATTGGGGGTCATCCATAAAGTACGTCACACGTAAAGGGGGGAGGGGCGGGTCGACAAATTGTGACATAGTGTGACAAGGGGTGGGAGGGGTACTAAGTTTCGTGACATCACATTTCAAAATCTATTATATCTAGAGGTAGTAATCGCGTAATTTGAAATATTAATTATAAACTAAAATTCACGTCAGGAACATTTGTGGTGTCAAAATCTTTCATATGACATCATCATTATTATCAAAACAAATAATTTCTCTGGCACATCTAGATAATAATGATGATGCCATATGGTTGGATGAAAAAGATGTTGACACCACAAATCTTCCTGACGTGAAAAACCTTAATGAGAACGAAGTGACTGCCATGCCAGTTATAAATAATTTTAAGGAGTGAGTTCAAAGTCCATGGACTGAAGATGATTGAGTTTCTTTATTTTTCTTTTTCTATAAATTCAATTGTTTATTGCTTTGTTATTGTTTCAAATATTTGATATGATGTTGATTTCATAAAAAAATACTTAATTTAAATGGAAATAAAACTAAATTCGGAACTGCTGTTTTAATTTAATAATTTTTCGATGTGAAATTGCAAAACATGTGACGTCACACTAGGGAGGAGGGGGTCTCAGAAATGTGACCACCTGTGACAAGGACGGGAGGGGGGCTCAAAAAATCATGAAATTCGTGTGACGTACTTTATGGATGGCTTAATTAAAATATCTTTTTTAAGTTTTTTAAATGTCAAAATTAATTACATAAGTTTTTACCTTAATACATAAAAAGATATTTACTGATGGGCTGTGAAATATAATTAACTAATTTTGTATACTAAATTAACTTATTACGTTTATGCTCACATTAATTTCTTCATATCTCCATTCTCCACTTTTAACAGTCTTATTAATTGATTTACAGTAAAAAAGGACACACTGGTTTTGTATAAGTATGAAAAAGAACTGTTGGAATTCTACAAAAGATACCTGCAAAGACTGGAAAAAGCTGCCACAGTGCTACGACGCAAAAAAGGAGACACCAGGTAACAAAATACTTCCATTTAACATTAAAAATAAATAAATAATAGAATGACGTCGCTAATAAGAACTAACCCTAAGAAATAACTGAATTACGAGTAAAGGTCTATGCTTGTTGACGTGTCAAGCACCCAAACGGAAGAACCGATTTTCGTTTAGATTTTTTTGTGTCAGAGTTTCATCCCGAGTGTTCATGAAACATGGATAGATTTTCATGAAACATGTTCAGTCGTTTATTTTTTACGGCAAAAAAATATTAAATTTAATGTAAGTATTACTATTTCTAGACGTCTTTTTACGATAAGTCGTCCAACTTGACACAAATTTTCTTATTTTTACAGAAAACTAGATGCCTCAACGGTGAGCCTCGCTCTAGTCTCCCTCCGCTGCATGTGCGGCGTGCTCGAAGCGCGGCCGCAGTTCAACTACGCGACCAACATCGCACAGAGCGTCGTCCCGTATCTGGACTGCAGGGAGGAGGAGGCCAGCCAGATTGTCACCGAGTGCTGCAGGAACGTGTTCAATGACGATAAGAAGGGAGAAATAACTTTAGCTGTAAGTATATGAGATTAATTATTAAAGCCACGTTATATAGTGCAAAGCTTCGTCCCGTATCTGAACTGCAGGGAGGAAGAGGCCAGGCAGATTGTCACCAGGTGCTGTAGGAATGGGTTCGATGTGGATAAAAAGTGAGAAATTACTTTAGCTGTAAGTATATGAGATTAATTACTAAAGCTATGTTATATAGTGCAAAGCTTCGTCCCGTATCTGAACTGCAGGGAGGAAGAGCCCAGGCAGATTGTCACTGAGTGCTGCAGGAATATGTTCAATGAGGATAAGAAGGGAGAGTATCAACCTAAATTACTCCTTCACGCAAAAATGGTGGATGGATTTTGATGAAATTTTAAAATATTTTAGTTCAAACATATATAATTTATAATAATTTTAACGAGATCCAATATTTACACGGGTTAAGCTGTGAGAAGCTGCTAGTACTCGTATAATTATTACAATCACGCGATTGTCGACACGTTTTTTTTCAAATACTAAAATATTAAATATAAATATACGCCAGACAACACATTGTCTGGTTTTGAAGTAAGGAATTTTCTTTCTGGTGTTATGAAGTACCAGTTACCGATTAAGACGAAGACAACTTCCATGAATACTTAATACATTAAACATTACTTAGATACAATATTCGTGCTTATCACATAAACATTTTCCCCTTGCGGAATTTGTGAGTTTGTACACAATGCTGGTTCAGTAATCGCTTCACCACATTCAATATCTTAATTTAGGAATTAAGAGATGCTCTATCCTCACCCAAACAATGTCCAGCCAAATAAACACACTATAGGTAGACCCCATCATTGAGGGTGCGGGGGGAGACGAGAGCGTGGATAGTGAGCGGCGCGCGACCCTCCCCCCGCGCCCCGCGCCCCGCCGCCCCGCAGGCGAGGTCTCAATGATGCGGTTTAACTATAAACACATAACTATGCTTATCTCCAGATCGTGCGCCTAATCAACCAGCTGGTGAAGCGCCGCGGCGAGCGCCTGCACCCGTCCGCGCTGGACTGTCTCCTGGCGCTCCGCATCCGCGACGTGGACATGGACGCGGAGGCCGACGTGCAGCACAGGAGGCGGCAGGAGGCCAAGCACAAGAAGCGGATCGTCAACCTGTCTAAGAAGGAGAAGAAGGTATGTGAACCATCGGCTAGTCTATAACCTCAAAAATACTAAAGTCCGTTTCTCTTTGCTTGTCGAATATTGTAAACCATCTTTTTTATTTTTAAAATTATATCAGATAATAAAATTAATTATTTATGTGATTTAAAAAACAATCTCAGTGTGTAACGTAGATTTACATGTAGATTGTGAATTTTGTGTTTATGTTATTTTAAAATTAATAATTTTATTAAAAAGGAATGTCAAGATTGTTTACAAAAGAAAAACTACAACTACTCTATAAATTCGCCCCCAACAACCCATACATTCCCATAGCTGAGAAGCTGCCGCCGGGTCACAATCTTCCCTGGCCCATTTGGAAAGCGTTGAACAGACTTCGTTCAGTTGTAGGCAGGTGCAATGAACTCGGGAACGGTGGGGCTTCACTGAGGACGACACGTGCGAGTGTGGCGTCTTACAATCTATGCCACACTTAATGTCGTGCCCTACCTCTCCTGCCACCTGCACGCAAGAGGACCTTTACAACGCCAACCAGAAGGACATTGATGTTGCCACTTTTTGGGCGCAGAAAATTTTATTGCCATTGACTCGAGAAGAAGAAGAAGAATCAACTTTAAGCGTTCAATTTAAATTATCTTCTTCTGCCCGTCCAAGAAATACTAATTACCTCTTTTTTGCTCATAATTTAAATTACACTATTTTACCAGCGAGCGAAAAAGCTCAAAGAAGTGGAACGCGAGTTGCTCGAAACAGAAGCTCAGGAGAGCGAGCTCGCGCGCCGGAAGCAGCTCACCGAGGTCACCAAGACCGTGTTCCACATCTACTTCCGGCTGTTGAAGAACGCGCCGCGGTCCAAACTGTTGGCTGCAGCGCTCAGCGGACTCGTTAGGTAAGTCCAGTAGATATTTTTTGATGACAGAAATTATCCTCGAATAGTCCCTATATAAGGATAATTTCTGTCATCAAAAAATATCACAAATCGTTCTCTGGAACTCTATCAAAACTTTTATCTAAAGCGTGATGAATGAGGTGACGTAAAGTCTGTGTTTCTTTGCTTGTCCAATATTGTAAACAATCTTGACGAAATAATTACAAAAAAACGACAAACAAACTCACAACCTGCATAGGCCAGTCATTGTTAAACACGGAGATTTTTTAAAATCAAATAGTTTTTTTTTTTTTTTTTAATAAATAAATATCCTTGGACATTTCACACAGCGCCATCTGGTCCCAAACTAAGCAAAGCTTGTACTATGGTAACCAGACAACGGATATAAACATACTTAAATACTTTTTTTTTTTTGTAAATACATACATATTATACATAGAAAACACCCAGACCACTACAAACAGACATGTTCATGCACACAAATGTTTGTATTGTGCGGGGATCGAACCCGCGACCTCTGGCGCATTTATTTACTGATTTTATTTTAAAAGTTTTAAAAAGATTGTTTACATTATTCGACTAGTAAAGAAAAACGGACTAAACAGACACTTTCCCATTTTTAATTTTTAATATTGTACAACAAGTAAGTAGTCTCTATCAGTCGTATCTTTCGGCGCGAACAAGGTGCAAAGTAAAGATATGTATGTTTTAATATTATTTTTTTACACACCTGTGTCCAACATACAGATAACTTACCTAAACTATTATACGAGTAGTTATCTTGTAACTATTATCAAAATTGACCTTAATTGCGGCATGTGTTTATAAATTGCCTTTTATGTAATCTTATTTGTGATTATTGGGGTCAATAAAAACTGGTTCACTTTCACAATGCGGTCGTGGCCACTTGACGGTTATTTTCGGCTTGGCTCGTATCGTTTCCGTGGTGTAGCGGTTATCACATCTGCCTAACACGCAGAAGGCCCCCGGTTCGATCCCGGGCGGAAACATAACTTTTTGGTCTTTTCTCCCAAAGAAAAGATAAATAGCTGGCTTAATGCTTTAAAGAATTCTGTACCAGTTGACGCATTCTGTACGTATCAGTATTTATTACCTTCTACAACGATAAATTAACGGCCTTTTTAGTTTTTTTTATAATATATGTTATATTTTAATCATAGATCTCGCGTAAACTTGGGGAATTAAGCTTGTGCAACGTTTTAGAAAACACGAATGCTTAAATAATTTTATTGATTATTATTTTTTGGTAAGTTAGGTTGAGAAGATTCCTTCCAGATGTTATTCGGAAGGAATGTTTTTTTTTCTTACGATTGTTTTATTGATTCATCAGAAAATACCGAACCAATTGTAATGTAAGGAAGGCCCAAAAGTTGTTAGTTCCGTGCTGTCGTTCACATACAAGCGTGGCTCGCAGGCTTAGAAACATCTACCTACTACACGCCGCGCATTGGGGCCTAAAGTATAATCATTCACTCTCTCTTGTACTTTAACTATACTGGTACTGTAAGAACTTAGCTATTTATTTACTTATAAATCATTCGGTGAATTAAAAACGTAATTACGTTTCTAGAATAAGGGACAACTTACTTAAAGAATATATTTTGTTGTTTAGTTTTCTTCAAAGAAGTATGTTAATGTTTATTTCTTTATGAGTGTTCGACTTACACTTACATTTTATAAAGATTATTTGACTTACAGCGCCATCTCTCGGGTCTTTGATTAGACCCGATTAGATGGCGCTGTAAGTCAATATCCGTCGCTTTCATGATTATAGGTAAACCGCGAAATTGAGACCTCGCCTGCGGGGTACAGGGGCGCGGGGGGAGACGAGAGCGGGGCTTGTGAGAGGTGCGGGCGGCAGGCACATTATTTTCAAAATTCAGTACGCTCGCTACACAGGTAGTGATAGCATCTGTTACAGTTTCGGACGCTTTGACAGAAGTACACAAGTACACAAGAGAATACTGTCTGACTGAAGTCTGAAGATGAGTCGCAGTATATTCGGACACAAAATCTTTATTATTGTATTTTTTGTCGTGTTTTTTTTTTTTTTTACACCATTCTCCTGCACCTGTTACAATCTTTGTACATGACCTAAAGTTGTAGTACTTTTATATATTCTATGCTAAGGTAGGTATAACTGGGGAAGAGAATGCTCTTAGCATTAACGCCACCGTTTAACACTAAAATAGCAGTGTTTTAATAAAGGCTCTAAATATATACGAATATTTTAGAATAAAATATAGATCCAAATTCAGTGGAATATTAACTAGATATACACTGAAACAAAACAGTCGCAAAAGTAACCAGGGAATGTTATTTGAAGTTCTTAATTTTGCCTTAATATTAATCTAATTTTAAGATTTCATTTTATTTATTGATCAAAATCCACGGCTCTGGATAATAATATTTAGAATTAATTCACTCTCATTAGTGTAATTGTATCGCATCGAATATTTTTTTCCAATATGTTATGTAATGTTATAAAGTGGCGACACTGACGACTACCATTGTGACCACTGACGTCACATATCTTAAGAACTGTCGCGGCGAATTTCGTCTCTTGTGTTTCGCCGCCGCCCGCACCCCTTACACTCCCCGCTCTCGTCTTTCCGCCCGCACCCCTGTACCCCGCAGGCGAAGTCTCAATGAAGCGGTTTACCTATAACTAATATTATTTCTTGTATCTCCCAGGTTCACCCACGTAATAAACATGGAGTACTACTCGGACCTCGTGGCCATCCTGTCCCGGCTGGTGGGCGACGCGCTGCTAGCGCCCCGCGAGCGGCTGCTGTGCGCGCGCGCCGTGCTGGGCGTGCTGGCGGGCGCGGGCGACGCGCTCAACGTGGACCCGGCCAAGTTCCACGCGCATCTGTATGGAGCCGCTGCGACCGTGCACGCGGGTAGGTTTAAAATGTTTTTATTGCCTTTTACGGCCCGTTTCACAACGTCTTAATAAGTTCTGGGTAGCGTTATCTGCGAGATATTAAAGTTAGAGATAAAGCTCCATAAAAAGACTGAGATTTCTTACGATGAATTTTGATTTTATTTTGTAACTAGCGATCCCGGCAAACTTTGTTTCGTTACCCTCGGCGGCCCCGTCGCCGTTGTATAGTTGTATTATCCAATATTTTATCATCGTTTAAACCTTACCAGGACTTCCACGAATATTTCAAGATTAAAATCAGCCCAATCGGTTCAGCCGTTATTGAGTTCAAGACTAACACAAATAGCAATTTAGTTTTATATATTTTCTAATATAACACAACATAGTAAGAAGACAGTGTCAATTATGTCATAAACATAATACTTTTAACATTAGGCATTCCTGCCAGTTGGGTTGGGAGTGACAAATAAAACCTTAAATTTTTACCTATTGTAATAATCTGTTAGTGCATACTTGTCGATTGTGAAACAGGCCCAAAATGTATATTAATGAACCTATTATAAGGGTATTGTATTGAGATTCTGTATTTTTTGATTATTGAGAAAACCAACAGCTTAAAAATAAGTCGCACAATAAAGAAGTTAAGCCACTAACGGATTTCCCTATTTTGCAAATAGTCTTACGCATATATTTTTATAGCTCTTTTTTTCGGAATGAATGACACCGATTGGCTTAGATTACAATATAATTTTATTTAATGGTTGCTGAGAATGTTGAACTCTATATCATTTTGTTCTCAGGTAAATCACAAGAGGACGCGCGCATAATTCTCGAAGCGGTGTGGCAGATATGCGCGCGCGCACGCCGCGTCTCGCCCTCGGTGCTGCAGGCCTTCGCCAAACGACTCGGCACGCTAGCGGTACAGCTGCAGCACCACGGGTCGTTGGCTTCGTTGCAGCTTATCCGACACTTATCGCAGGTGTTAATAATATTTACTTTCTTTGTTTTTATAAAATAGGTTACTTGTGACGTGTTTGGTGTATTGGTTAGCGCTCCTTGACTATTACGCCGGCCGTCGCGGGTTCGAATCCCGCAAGGCAAATGTTTGTGTGATGAGCACGAACATTTGTACCTAAGTCATGGATGTTATATATATGTATTTAAGTATTTATGGGAGACGCCCCGTCATAATCGTTGTCTGGTACTTCGTAACACAAGGTAAACATTCCTTACCACGAAACCAGACAATTGGTGTGTTTTCCGGCGCATATTTATTTATGTCTAAATGCTGCAAAACCATAATGTAAACGCGCGCTAGCGCAATGATTTAGATTAATCTTCATTCATCTTTTAGGTCTTAGGTTGTGCTGGCGGGCCGAACAAAGACTCGGCGGGCCGAGGGTTGAGTATCTGACTTGCCTAATCTAATTCCTTTTTCAGCAAAGCAAAGCGGTATCAAACCTTCTCGACCCGGACGCGGATTCGGGCTCGGGCCGCTACGATCCGTTCCTCGAATCGCCCGAACACTGCAACGCGCACTCGGCCAGTCTACACGAACTGTGTATACTGAGGAGACACTACCATCCGGTCGTGAGAGAACAGGCACAAGCTTTGCTGCAAGGGACGCCGCCGACCGCTGAGATGAATAAAATGTGAGTATTCTTGAATAATGTGTCGGCTTAATACTACCAGTGAGTTGTTATTACTTCGTATAGAGAAGCTAAGCCAAGCAAAAGCACTAGTTATAGTAGTTTATGGATACTACGATGTCGCGTACCTACAAAACAGTATCATCGTCATTATCAGCCAAAGGACGTCCACTGCTGAACAAAGTCCCCTAAAGTTTTCCACTGTGACCGGTTGGAAGCAGTCGGATCCAGTTTGATTTGTGATCTTTACAAGGTCGTCTATCCATTTTGTCGGTGGACGTCCAACGCCGACCTTTTGGTCTCTAATCTAAAACTTTTCACAGTATAAAACCTAGGGGAGGAATATGTTGTGCAGTGGACGTCCTTTGGCTGATGATGATGAAGTGACAAGGATGCGGTCATATTTTTGCTACGTTCGGATGCGTTACAATTTATGATGAAAGATTTATATAACATTTTGGAATCTAAATGAGAAATAGATGTGATGTTGGTTTAGTAAGAGCATTTTAAATAGAGGACTTGAAAATTTTTGCTTATTGACGCATTAAAGATATGATCTTCAATCAAAGATCATTTGTGCTAGCAAACCTACCACCAAAGATGAATATGTACCACCCTAGATGCGATTGAAATAAAAGCTTTCCTTTCTTTCTTTCGATTGTGGTCAAATATCTGCTTAGCGAAAAATAATAATAAAAACCCTTGTATCTAGACAGATAGACAAAAATCATTCACGCAGCCATAATTTTGAACACATTGTTATTTTCCATTCACAGGTCGCCACTGCAAGTCTTTGACGCATACGACGGGTCACAGATGGCGTTCAAGCCCGCCGTGCCCCCTCCCAAGCGCAGCGACAAACAGAAAGCGAGGACCAGCCAGCATGCGTGGGCGCAGGAGGACTTCAAGAACATCTGCGAGAGCGTAGAGAGCAATGTAGAGTTGGTCTTCAAGAAGAATAGGTGATGATGGGGGAATAAATGAGATAATAGTGTATGTAAGGTTTTATTTTATTTTTAAAAAGTTATTTACATGTGAAGAAATATGATAATTGGCATTTAGGCATGCTTGCATCTTAACCTAGAATTTAATCATTTAAAAAATCAAGGCAGTATTGAATTCATTGTTTAAATAATAGTTGATCATACATAATTTTTAGAACACATCTCTATATGATATGACACATTCAAAAGTACACTGCACTGCAGTATAGTTTTTCAAAACAGCTAACCAACACAGTATATCTCAACTCTATTTCAAATAATTAGAAAGTTCAACTCAGTTGTGCGCGCGGCCCTATGTGTGCGTGCGCTTGTAAATCAACTTATATTCGTGTGGCAGTGACGCCGCAGTCATCGTCCGTAACCGCGTTACTTAATTACATAGTATACCTGTATACAGCTCTCTTCGCACCACGCCTAGCAACATGTCTGTAGCAAATAATCGATCATACCATACACTACACTAGCACTCTCAGTGATCACTGGTCAAGTCGCTGTTGCCAGCCTCGCAGCGTGTCAGCGAGCACAGCGAGCCGCTTGTCGCGAGCGGCGGCGAGGAGACGCTTACTTTCCTCGCGCTGAGACGAGATGTACTCGTTCATTGCTGCCAGCTTTGAACGCCAACTGGAATTTAATAAAATATTAAGACACGTGCTACTTTTGGGTAATGGTAAAAGATAAAAATGTTTATATTTTTATAAAAGATATTTTTCAAGATGTTAGAGATATAGCGAGTATCAACCAAGGCAAAATATTGGATCAATCTATTGACATAATAATGGGTGATGATACTGCGTGACCATAGATATTGTTATAGACTGACGTTTGTCTACCACCCCCCTCCCGCTGCTCACATACCTCAGGCGATGAGAAGAAAGATTTACGCAGCATCCTGTTTCTCTCAGTAGTACTGGGCCAGTACTCCAACTCAGCGTCGCCCCTGGAGTACTCCTCCTGTTTACTTCTCAAGCTTCGACCCTGCTGGCCAGCTCCCTCTGTTCCTATGTCCTTACTATAGATAGAAGGAGGCATTACTCACGCCGCATCTTGTTTCTCCCAGTACTCCAACTCAGCGTCGCCCCTGGAGTACTCCTCCTGTTTACTTCTCAAGCTTCGACCCTGCTGGCCAGCTCCCTCTGTTCCTATGTCCTTACTATAGATAGAAGGAGGCATTACTCACGCCGCATCTTGTTTCTCCCAGTACTCCAACTCAGCGTCGCCCCTGGAGTACTCCTCCTGTTTACTTCTCAAGCTTCGACCCTGCTGGCCAGCTCCCTCTGTTCCTATGTCCTTACTATAGATAGAAGGAGGCATTACTCACGCCGCATCTTGTTTCTCCCAGTACTCCAACTCAGCGTCGCCCCTGGAGTACTCCTCCTGTTTACTCCTCAAGGCCTCGACCCTGCTGACCAGCTCCCTGTGTTCGGAACTCCAGGCGGAGGCCTCGGTGGATTCTTTAGCCACTTCGCTGTCGAGGGACTCCTGTTCGCTTTGCACGATTAGTTTGAATTCGGCTATCTTTGTCCGGGTTTCTTCCTGTGGATGAAGTGAAGGTTTGATGAAATGAGTGAACATTTTTTTTTATAATCTTAATTTATTTGGAGGTTTTTACCAGTCTCTGGCATGGCAGCTCCATCGAAGATATAGAAAACGAATGTTGGTTGTTTGTTTGGTAATCACTATAAAATATTTCAGTTGATTGTTATTTGAGTAATCCC